>CM067168.1:152478648-152589011 GCA_034093135.1 Erigeron breviscapus
CTCAGTGGCAACAGACGACTTTTCCCCCTTGGAATGTCCACCAGTCTGAGACTTGTGGGCAGACCATAATTGTTCCAGCATATATCTGTCTGTAGCACCAAATGTTCTTCCAGCCGTTGGACATGTGATATTCACAGTCTGCCTTATCTCAGTCACTTCCTTCTTAATGGTTTGAAATTCTGAAGAAAATTGTTTTGGCATTTCTTTTTCAATCAATTTTACCACCTGTGGTATCAACCCATCCTGAATAGTTCTAAGAACAGACCCAGAAATCTCTTCAGTGATTTCCTTCAACATGCCATGTCTGAACTTCTTAGCACATTCATCACTGATGGTGCTAACAACAGCATTCTGATCAAGTGTTGGCCTACTCTCCAAACTACTTATCCTGGTTGTCAACCTCTGAACCTCATCTGTCAGACCTGCCAGTGGTTAAACAAGTTCACCTTTCACTGCAGTCTGAACAGAACTAACCAGCCTAGCTTCTAATCCCTGGACTGCCACTTTGATATTTTCAGAATTGTTATTGGTGGCCAGTACCAGTTCATCCAGCTTCTCAAACACTAACTTCTCATTCCCAGCAAAAACATTCATTTCTGATGCTAGATTATTGGACAATAAAGATTTGAAATCAGAAATAACCTGGGATGAAGACTGAAGTGATCTCTCCAGGTTCGCCACCTTACTTAAAAGGTCTTGGACCTCGGCTGAAGACGAAGTAGAGAGACCACTGGGAGGATCAAGATTTGAAGTCAGTCTGGTCATTAAAGGTACTTGTGCCCAGACTTCTTCAGATGAAGTTTCAGCAGTTACAACTGTTGAGTCCAGCACACGTTGTTCAGATAAGTCGATTGGAGTTTCAAGTGGTGGTGGTTGATTTTGCGAAATTTGAAGTGTGGGAGGATTGAAGTAAGGAGTGGATTGTGGAATTGAAGGTGGTGGTGGTGGTGGCATAGTGGATTCTGGTGGTGGTGGTGGCATTTCAGATTCTGGTGGTGGAATATTTGATTCTGGAGGAGGTGGCATTTCAGTAAGTGGTTGGGTGACTGAAGCAATAACAGAAGAAACCACATTTTCTACTTCTTCACCCAGAAAACTCATGTCAGTATCAAAGATATTACCTTCAGACATGGGTGAATCAGCCTCATCCCAGACAAACGTTTCACCAACTGTATCATCACCAGCCTGATCACCAGCCTCTACATTCAAGTCTATCTGAGCATCTTGCTCACCAGTCTCCTGCTCAACATTTTGTACACTTTCTACCTGCTCAACATTTTCTTCTTGTTCAAAAATAGGAGACCCATCAATTTCATAATATCACCAGGATGGGTTACATCGGTTCTATCTGGATTTACCTGAACTCCAGCTCTCACAAGACGCCTGGAAGATCTTGGCCGTCTAGGAGGGTCAACATTTTCTTGTTCCTGTTGGACAGGGTCCACTTGGGTTATCGGTTGCACGATTTCAACATTTAGGTCACCAGAGGGTCCTTCACCAACTAGGTTCCCTCCTGGAGCCACTTCTTGCTCATCAGCGTTTTCTTCCCTTTGGAAACTAAGCATGGACTGAGGAATATTTACCTCATTTGGTGGAGATCTAAGGTTGGTCAGTTCACGCATATACTCACACACAGAAAAGTGAGTAGTTTTAAAGTCATACTGGTCACCTAGAGCTCTTTTGAAAATAAGTGAAAGGAAACGAATATATGGAACAAATGCTTTTCTACCTTTCACCTTAAGACGCTCTACCAGATCATCAAATAGAATCTGTGCAAAATCCACTCTATAACCAAACCAGAGGCAGTAGGCAATCTGGAGATGTGTTTGATTTATCTGGTCAAGTCCTCCAGAACTGCCTCCCAAGCATTCAACTATGTGAGTGAAGAAAAATCTCCATGAGTCTGTCAGCCTGCTCATGTAGACTGTTCCCTTTCTGGATAGCTGACCATGCTCATCCAAAATATCTGTGTGCCCCATCAATCTGCACACTTCTCTTGTATTTATGCCAGAGGGAAGTTCAATCGGCATCTCATTCTGTTCAAAATAGTTCAATTGAAGAACAGACCTGAGTGTATCCACAGTGAAAGCCAAGGGTCTGGTACCTTGCTTAAGAGAATAAGTAATTGATGAAGTTGCATCATCATATACTGCAGTGTACCAGAATTCACATAAATAATCGTGGTACATCTTCCCTGGATTTAAGGTCAAAGCACCATATAATGGACATGAGAGAAAAAAGGTATTTAATCTCCCAATAATGGATTGGGCATTATGAACACTGGAAAGTGAGAGTCTGGCCATCCAGTTGTTCATATTAATCCTTATGGCCTTTGCCTCTAAGGTAATATGGGGTGCCTTAACAAGATTGGCAACCGGAGCATATTCGGCGGCGAGCAGATTTTTAGGTGAATTGGATTGTCTTGGTGCCATTGAATATGATGAATAGATATATGAAGATGAAATTGAAGAATTTAGGGTTTTGATGAAGATTTGATGAATTAAATGTGAAAGAGATTTATGATTGTGAATTGAATGAAAAATGGAGTTAATGAAGGAATTTGAAGGATTTTGGGAGTAAATATGTTCGAAGTAAATGCTTATGAAAGTGAAAGTGGGTATATATAGGAGAGAGAATGTGGAACTCAAACGGTTAATTTGAAATTATCAAATATAATTTTGATCGGGTTCTGAGATCCGCATTAATTACATCACATCACACATAAATGTGTGACGGTTTACAGCCCACAAACAGTATCAAGTTGCACTTTTTGTCTTCCCAAGGTAAAAAATACCATCATTTCTTTGAAAAATTTACATGCCACGTAGGATAATAAGATAAATATCAAGATAAATATCTTTTCAAAAGATTTTGCATACGTGGCACGCACAATGACCAAGTATTTAAAAAAATATTATGACTGACATATCAATGCATCTGGAGGTTGACCGGACACTCCAGTATCACTGGTGGATAAGTCCAGTGAAGTATGCACTGATGGTACACTGGAGGGACACTCCAGTAAGTACCAGTGAAGACCATTTGAAAGAGACTGGTAACCTCAAACATGCACGTCAACTAATACAGACAAATGAGAGGGACACATTTACAAGGAGACAAAAGTCACCTCAAACATGCACTTCAACCTATCTAACCAGTGAGAGGGACACATTTACAAGGTACCAGTAATATTTTCTGGAAAATTTTTGTCCAGTGAGAAAATAAATTAATAAATTCCCCCTGAACTTAAAACATTTTTAAGAACAAAAATATCTTTCAAGTCTTCCCCCTGGAATGTTGATCCAGAAATCTATTAAGGCAAAGATAGTACACAATGGCGTTCAATATCTAAGAAGTCATAGATTTATAAATCTTTAAATCAAGGATCCTCAGTAGTACACAATGGCGTTCAATACCAAGGTTCCAGATTTAAGGGTTTAACATTCCCAACTCACCAACAAGATATTCAAAAGTTTTGACATCCAGAGGTTTAGTAAAAATGTCAGCGAGTTGTTTGTCAGTGGGAATAAAATGGAGTTCAATGTTGCCTTTCACAATATTGTCACGAATGAAGTGATACCTGAGATCAATGTGCTTCGTTTTGGAGTGCATGACTGGATTGTTCGAGATAGCAATGGCACTGGTATTATCACAAAATATTGGGGTCTTTGAATACTTAATACCATAATCAAGCAACTGGTTCTTCATCCAGAGTATCTGAGCACAACAACTGGCTGCAGACACGTATTCAGCTTCAGCAGTGGACAATGAAACTGAAGTTTGCTTTTTACTGGTCCAGCTTACCAGTTTGCCACCAATGAAATGACATCCACCAGTAGTGGATTTCCTGTCTATCTTACAACCTGCATGATCTGAATCTGAATAACCCATTAGATCCATGCCTGGGCCTTTGGGATACCAAAGACCCAAACTGGGACACCCTTAAGGTACTTCAGTATGCGCTTTACAGCAAGCATATGAGATTCTTTTGGATTAGACTGATATCTGGCACATAAGCATGTTGAAAACATAATATCTGGTCTACTGGCAGTTAAATACATCAGTGAACCAACCATGCCTCTATAGACAGTGGTGTTCACTGGTTTACCATCTGGATCAGAGTCCAGTGTTAATGGTGCAGAAATTGGAGTGGGTTTAGATGGTGAAGAGTTCATATCATATTTCTTTAAAAGATCTCTAACATATTTTTCCTGATTAATAAAAATACCATCTCTGGTCTGTTTAATCTGGAATCCAAGAAAATACGTTAATTCACCCATCAAACTCATTTCATATTCAGTAGACATTATTTTTGAAAATTTCTTGCACATTTTATCATCAGTAGAGCCAAAAATAATATCATCAACATAAATTTGTACCATTAACAGATTACCTTTTTCATGAAGAATAAATAAGGTATTGTCAATTGCACCTCTTTTGAAACCATTTTTCAATAAATGTTTAGTCAGAGTATCATACCAGGCACGTGGGGCTTGTCTGAGGCCATAAAGTGCTTTGTCCAGACGATATACCCAATGTGGATGCTTTTCATCAACGAAACCTGGTGGTTGTCTGACATAAACTTCTTCTTCAAGTTTTCCATTCAAGAATGCACTTTTCACATCCATCTGGTAGACCTTGAACTGATGATGAGCAGCGAATGCTAAAAATATTCTGATCGCTTCAAGTCTAGCCATTGGAGCAAATGATTCATCAAAATCAACATCTGACTGGCAGTAGCCTTGTGCTACCAGTCTGGCCTTGTTTCTGATTACGTGGCCATCTTCATCTACCTTGTTCCTGAAGACCCATCTTGTTCCAATTGGTTCTTTCTTTCCAACTGGGAAAGGAACCAGGTACCAAACCTTGTTCCTTTCAAACTGGTGAAGCTCTTCTTGCATAGCAGTCACCCAACTTGGATCTTCCATAGCCTCGTCAATCTTCTTTGGTTCATTTAGTGATAAGAAACTGACATATAAGCATTGATCACTGGAGGCTCTTCTGGTCTGAACTCCTCTACTGGAGTCACCTATGATCTGATCAATAGGATGAGCTTTTGTCCATCTGGAGTACTGACCAGGATTGTTACTGACAACAATATCAGTGCAAGTGTTCAGTTGAGTTTCAGGATGAGGATCCTGCCAGACTACTTCAACATCTTCATCTGAGTCATTTAAATCACGATTTGCATCATGAAATTCTTCATTTGAAGGCATTTATTGAAGTATTGGTTCAGTTTGGAATTCTTCATATGAAGACATTTCTGGTATATTTTCAACTGATACTGATACTGGGGGAGTAGTACGAACATCTGATCCAATGTTAATTTCAGAGGGTAGTTTGAAAATAATAGAGGGATAGAATGGAGTACTATTGGAGAGTTTCTTTTTCTGAACAGGTTCCAGATCAGGATGACTGGAAACTGTGTCTTCTGAATCTTTATTGTAGTTGATAGGATCAGATTCACAGAAGACAATTGGAGTTACTGGGGGAGTATCAAGGGTTGGCTGTTTATTGATTGCAGCATTTGATTCATCGAATGTGACATGAATCGACTCATGGACCTTCTCCAGTCTCTTGTTGTAGACTCTGAAGGCCTTGCGAATGGCTGAATAGCCTAAAAAATACCCTTCATCAGCTTTGGCATCAAATTTGCCTAACTGACTGGAGTCGTTCAGGATGTAAACTGGACATCCAAAAACGTGAAAATAACCAATATTTGGTTTTCTATTTCTTAAGACTTCATAGGCTGTCTTTTTGTGTCGCTTCACATACACTGATCGATTCTGGGTGTGGCAAGCAGTTGCAATTTCTTCCGCCCAGAAACTAGTAGACAGACCAGATTCAGCAAGCATACTCCTGGCAGCTTCTATCAGCGTTCGATTCTTCCTTTCCACCACTCCATTCTGTTCTGGAGAGCGGGCTGATGAGAATTTCTGGGAGATGCCAGTGTTAGTACAGAATGACTCCAGAGTTGCATTCTGGAATTCTGTTCTATTGTCACTTCTTAACTGACACACCTTTCGACTGTACTTGAGCTCAATTTGCTTGATAAGACTGATGATTTCAGCAGCAGCTTCACTTTTAGACCTGAGAAAGATACCCAACAATATCTGGAGAATTCATCTACGATCACCAGGGTGTATCTTTTACCAGCACGAGTCTGAACATTCACTGGACCGAAAAGGTCCATATGAAGCATATGAAGAGGTTCAGATATGCTAAAATTCTGTCTGGTCTTGAAACTGGTACGTTTCTGCTTACCCATCTCACATCCTGGACATGGCCTTTCCTTTTTGAAGGAAACTGAAGGTATCCCATCTGCAAGTTGTTTTCTAGATAACTTATTAATATTTTTGAAATTTAAATGGGATAACCTTTTGTGCCATAACCAGTTTGTGTCTTCATCAGCTTGAGTATAGAAACACTGCTCTGAAGGAGAGCTTTCCATATCCATCACGTACACATTCCCTTTTCTGGGAGCAATCAATACTACCTTCCAGTCCTTGTTGAATACAATGCCTTGAGCAATATTGAATAGAACTTGATAGCCATCATCACACAGTTGACTTACACTGATCAGGTTATATTTCAAACCATTCACAAATGCAACTCGTCTGAACTTGACTTGTCCATTGTTCAGAACACCGTATCCCTCAGTCTTTCCACAACCATCATTTCCAAAAGTAATGGAGGGTCCATCAGAAATGGTGAACTCCTCCAGCAGGTCTTACATCCGGTCATCGTCCTGCCAGCTGCACTGTCAAGATACCAGATATATTTCTTTCGATCGCCCTGCACATCCACCAGATATTATTAGTTAGATTTGGGAACCCATCGACTGATGGGTTCACTGGACCCTCCCTTATAGGTCCCTGGGGCTATCTGGTTTAGTTCACTTTCTTCAACAGTGGTCTTAGTTGAAAAGACCACTGAGGTTGATAGTTTAGAAACCTTTTTCTTTTTCTCAACTGGAGAAATAAATTTATCTTTCTTGGAAAAAGGTTTGGTATTTTGTCTAGGGCCAGATGAAGTACCCTCAATAAAGTTTAATCTTGCATTAAAACTTTGAAATTGACGAGTCAGTAATTGAATCTGGCTCTCTAACCTTGACAAAACATTTTCATCAGATGATACCTGAGCCTTTCCAGTTCTAGGCTTAGGTAGGGGATTGGTCTGAGGTAAAGGTTTATTTCGATTAACCTTTTTAACTGGAGCAGTCATCTGGAATGCTCCAGTCTTAACCTCTGGGGATTGAACTGGGAAAATATTGGCCTTGGGAGTTACAGGCTCATCATAAATAGTAATGGGCCTGAATCCCTCTGGTAATCGATCAATTACTGGGATTAATGATGCAACATGAGTATTTCCATCTAAATAAGCACGTTTTTGAGCGGGAAATTGATTTACTCCTGCATCATATGGCTTTCTGGTTTCAAGCCATGATTTAATCACCAGTTTTTCTTTCTCTAAAATGATCTCAAGATCTTGTTTTTCTTGAATCAATTGTTCAGTTACCAGAACCTAGGCTTGAAATGCCAGTTCAATGTCTTGAAGTTCTTTTAATTTTGATTTTAAAACAGTTATTTCAGAAAAATCTGTTTCTAGACCATTTACACAGTCAGATCTAATAGTTTCAACAAATATTAAATCAGAATTAAGAGCTTCAGCAATGTCCAATTTTAATTCTTGGTCAGTAGCAGAATCATAATCACTAACCTTTTTGATAACAATGTCCACCCATCGTCCAGATGTGACATCTTCCTTCACCAGGTGCTCTTCGTCTGCCAGAGCCATGTAACAGCAATCTCTTTCTTCTTCTTCATCCGCAGATGAATCATCTGAAGGAACCCATTTTTCTTCAGTTGTTGCGATCATACACTTACTATTATTTTTCCATTTGTTGTGCCATGAGAGCAATCTGAGCCTTAAGCTTTTTATATTTCAATTTATAGCTATCATCGGGCTTTTTATTAGAATTAAATGGACCAGGCTGGGATACAAACTGACTGGACCTGCAATCTTTCATGAAATGACCCTTTTTGCCACACTTAAAGCATGTCAAATTGGTCTTATCAGATGAAGAACTGGATGCAAATTGTCCAGATGGCCTATTTGCTCTTGCTTTGAAACGGTTAAACGTTTTAGCAATCATGGCAACCAGGTCATCATCTTCAGCTTCATCACAGTCTGGAGAGATTTGACTGGATTCTCCAGATTCAATGAGTTCAGACACCATCTTCTTCATAGAAAATACATTCTCAGAAGATATCAGTGTTGTACCTTGTGGTTCAGTATGACTAACCACATTGGAACTACTGGAGGCATGGTTATAGGCATCTTGTTCTGCCACAACTCTCTGAGCTTGATTTTCTTCAGTGTACCTGAAAGCTTCATATAAAGTTGAAAGAGTGTGTGTGTGCAGAGTTTTACCTTGTCTCAAGACCAGGATCATATGAGACCATTTGGTGGGTAAAATATCACAAAATTTCTCCAGAAGTATATCCTTGTCCTTCTCAACCCCGAGACCTCTCAACTGGTTTATGATACTCATAAATCTGGTGTTAGTACCAGTGAGAGACTCATTTGGCTGAGCAAAAAATGACTCATACCTCTTGTTTAAGGAGACTTTTCTGGTGACAATGGTGTCATCTCCTCCTTCATGCTGGTTCAATAGTTCATCCCACATGGTTTTAGCACTGGGAAATAGAACTAGTGTAGGAATTAGGGTTTCAGGAACAGCCCCGAGGATCATGTTTTTGAGAAGGGTATCTAGATTTACCAATCTCCTCTCCTCTTCAGACCAATGTTCCTCCCTCTTTTCCCGACCTCTTCTAGAACTAGTAGGATCAAGAAGAGCATTGAGAGGTGATGTGGGGACATAAGGTCCTTCATTTAAGATTTTCATCATATTTCTCTCAATACCAGTGATATGCAATATCATCCTAGCCTTTCACGTACCAAATTCATCGCTATTCCCACTGAATTTAGGAACAAGATTATTTGAATAGTGCACATGCACATGTGGAGAAGCAGGAGTAGGAGGAGGAGGAGGTGGATTAGTGTTAACAGGTGGTTCATTATTTTGATCATTAATATTAGCATTAGGATCAGGACCAAAATTAAGATTTCCTTGTGTATTTTCTGAGTTGGCCATCAAAGAAACAGATCTAGGCAATGTTTAGCCTTCTGCTCTGATACCAAATGTGAGTCCCAAACTCTCTAGATGGTTAACCCAGAATGTAAAATACAACAAGTACAATAAGCACTAGATTGGACTAGTATTACTTGAATATAAATGCAAGAATATAAACAAAGTAATACAAGACTAAAAGCAATAAAATAAAGGTGGAACACAATGTAATTTTTCAAGTGTATTTTATTTATGATGTTAAATAAAATACAAGGTTGTGCGAAATCAAGATAATACAAATATGTAAGTATCATAACAACCTATGAATTACAAATGATCTATATTTGCCAAATAAACTCTTTGGATCGAGATACTTAAAGTTGTGAAGTATCCCTGTTTAAGATCGAGAGTATTTAGACAAATTCACCTTTAATGCTAAAAGTGATTTTAACGAAGAATATGACTTTGTATTTATAGGCAAACAAATTCACCAGTGAATTTGTGCCGTACAAATATGGTTGCATGCATTTAATGAACCGACAAGATCATTAAATGCATTGGTTAAGGTACAAGGATAAAGTCACATCAAATGACTTATTATCCTTTTAACCAACCACCTTTACACACGTAAGCACTTTGGTAAAGAACAAGTGGAACGTCCTTTGGAAAGTGTGTAAAGGCAAAAAGTCAATTCCTCGATATCAGTGTTCAGACTTGTAAGGTCTAGAACACTGACAATCCTCCAGTCGTAGATCTGGTAAGACTTCCAGTGGACTCCGCCATTTGTCAGTCTTCTTTATTCTAACTTCAGTCTTTGACTTCAGTGAGAATGTCTTCAGTAGATTAGATCTGGACTGGGGTGAAGTCCAGTGAGCTAATCTGGAGGATGTCTCCAGATTTCATATACAAGTATTTGCTCACTGGTCTTCCATTATTTCTGAACAAATCTTCAGAGGGACTCTAGTTTCCAAGTCTGGAGTAGGTCCAGTAATTATCATTTCTGAACAGATCTTCAGTAAGGCTCCAGTAGTCGAGTCTGGAGCGAGTCCAATAAATCTGGACCTAACAGATTGAGCCATTGAGATGTTAGCCCAGTGGTCAGATGTTTTTCACAATGTGATTTCTTTCTAGGGATTTCATGTTTGAATCTTGTCACATGAAAATATGGTGAGGGGACCTAAGCAACGTTGTATACTTATATTCATCTAACACATGGAGAGCAAACCTTTTGAAGCGTTGCCAGAAGTCAAACCGACATGAACGCATCCGCGTGAGGGGTATTAGCTATTTATCTGTTGCTGCATTTAAAAAAAAAGTATTGTAGATTGAGACATTCTTTCTTGAGTTAAGAATAGAGAGACACTACATTAGTCACTCTCAAAAATCATAATCTATATATAAAAGGAATATTGAAATTAATTAGTTGGCTATGCTTTCCATTTTGTGACAAAAAGAAATCTAATTATATAACATTATGTAGTTTCCATTAATTTATATATATAATAAAAGATAAATATATACACGTACATGTTTATAATTTATTAATCCAAGTATAGTTAAGCACTAGATTTTAGACCCGTGTCCAACACTGGACACAGGATTTACGATATTATCAATATTAGATATTCATACATTTAAGTCATAAAAGCTTATAATTTTGAAGATATACGGTTCCAAGTGTTATACTTTGCAATAAGTTGTAATATAATAATCAGAGGTTCGTCACTGTCATTATTAAATGCGACATATTGACGAAATATTTGTCGTAGTCATTTCACAAGGCACATACTACAATAATTCTTCTATTATATAATTTTTTTGAAACCAACTGTACTCATAATGTGATATTATTTTAAAATATAATTAAGAATTAAAATATATACATACTTGTGATCTTGTACTTGACATTCAAGTATATGTATTTGATCATGATGCGGGCCCATAACACGAATAGATTTATTTTTAATCACATGTGCTATGATAATTAGATAACAATTAGGATCGTTTTCATATTCTTTGATAACAATTAGGACTCTTGATTTAAATGACAATTGTAACTTTAAACATTAATACGCAAAACTAATATATAAAAAGGGAGAAAATTTTTGTACCTTTTTTATTGAGAGATAGAATGAATCTTGAATGGAGTTCATATTGATTTGGATTTAGTATTCAAGTAACTCTCTGTTGTAAATCGTGCTTTTAAAACAAAAAAAAGTGTAAACTAATGAGACTTTTTCTACAAATTAATATAAATACTAATATAATAATATATTTGGATAATGATTATTAGGATTTTTAATTTATAGTTAAATTAAATGATGACATAAGCGAGAGTCAATTTGATGAAATTGAGCGATTTGATTGGTTAATAAGTCATTAGGTTTTGAAATAATTTTTTGTAGACAATATTTCATATGTTAGAGGGTCTTTTCCACCATTTAGGTAGAAAATGAAAACAGTCTCTCTAATTAGGTAGAGGTAAAGTCTGCCTACATCTTAACTTCCCCCATACACCGTCGAGGTAATGGGGCTCAAAACCCACGGAAGGCGGCACTTGACAATTTCTTTCTTTCTTTAAATTTCATATGTTGAAATTTTTTTAATTAATTAAATGATTAGAAGTTTTAAAATATATTCTCCAGTTGATGGCTAAAAATAAATATAATTTAAGTATTCAGGGCTAAAAAGTATAAATTATTGATGGAAAACAAAAAAGTGTAAATTAATGAAACTTTTTCTACAAATTAATATAATACTAATATAATAATATATTTGGATAATGATTATTAGGATTTTTAATTTATAGTTAAATTAAATGATGACATAAGCGAAAGTCAATTTGATGAAATTGAGCGATTTGATTGGTTAATAAGTCATTAGTTCAACTGTCTTATAATATATATTAAGATTAAGATTAAGATTCTATTTTATAATGTTTTTTTATTTAATGCTTTTATATTAATTTCATAAATGAATCTTTCATTCTTCTAAATAAGGTAGTCTATTAACAACTCAATATTACCTTTTAAGAAAGAAAAGAACTCAATATTTTTCTTTTTAAACTTCGTTAGCTGGTCTCAAATTGTTTACCATGATATATAAAAACCAAAACATATATAATACATATTTCAAAATTTAAATATGCGAGATCCCCGACAAAATAAATTTCACATATGAATTATCATAGTGTGACATTTCAAAAAAATGAAAATTGAGTTATAATTTCACATATGAATTATCATTTGTGACATTTCAAAAAAATGAAAATTGAGTTATAATTTCACATATGAATTATCATAGTGTGACATTTCAAAAAAATGAAAATTGAGTTATAATTTCACATATGAATTATCATAGTGTGACATTTCAAAAAAATGAAAATTGAGTTATAATTTCACATATGAATTATCATAGTGTGACATTTCAAAAAAATGACAAATTATTAAATTTCACATATGAATTATCATAGTGTGACATTTCAAAAAAATGAAAATTGAGTTATAATTTCACATATGAATTATCATTTGTGACATTTCAAAAAAATGAAAATTGAGTTATAATTTCACATATGAATTATCATAGTGTGACATTTCAAAAAAATGAAAATTGAGTTATAATTTCACATATGAATTATCATAGTGTGACATTTCAAAAAAATGAAAATTGAGTTATAATTTCACATATGAATTATCATAGTGTGACATTTCAAAAAAATGACAAATTATTAAATTTCACATATGAATTATCATAGTGTGACATTTCAAAAAAATGAAAATTGAGTTATAATTTCACATATGAATTATCATTTGTGACATTTCAAAAAAATGAAAATTGAGTTATAATTTCACATATGAATTATCATAGTGTGACATTTCAAAAAAATGAAAATTGAGTTATAATTTCACATATGAATTATCATAGTGTGACATTTCAAAAAAATGAAAATTGAGTTATAATTTCACATATGAATTATCATAGTGTGACATTTCAAAAAAATGACAAATTATTAAATTTCACATATGAATTATCATAGTGTGACATTTCAAAAAAATGAAAATTGAGTTATAATTTCACATATGAATTATCATTTGTGACATTTCAAAAAAATGAAAATTGAGTTATAATTTCACATATGAATTATCATAGTGTGACATTTCAAAAAAATGAAAATTGAGTTATAATTTCACATATGAATTATCATAGTGTGACATTTCAAAAAAATGAAAATTGAGTTATAATTTCACATATGAATTATCATAGTGTGACATTTCAAAAAAATGAAACATGCTACTTACTAACATGGTTAGTGATAATGAACTCATGAACACGAGTTTTTTCACGACATATTTAAAACCGTTATATTATGCCGGATCATTTAGTAATGTTGAATATGGTTTGTAGAGCATAACAAATTATGGGGGTCAAGGTTAATCCGTTCACCAACATAGATAACAAGGTAGGCAGTTTGGTTTGAAAACATAAAATACCTTCGAACTTTCAATTTTTGGTCTCTAACTTTTTCTTTTTCCCTAAAATGCAAATGTATATGGATTAATGTTATCTATGGATAAGTTTTGAATAACCATGTGCACTTAAAAATAAAAACTTCAAATAAATGATCTATCACGATTGAAACACTATCTAAATTAATCTCCTTATCACCAAACCATAATTACAAACATATGCCACTTAGGGATTAAAGAAAAAGCTTTATATCAAGATTATATTGATATATAAATAACTTTAATTTAATATAATCAAAATTTACCAGATTATTCGCATTATGTTTAGATTTAAAACATGAAACTAAAAAAAAAAATACTAAACGAACGTTTTTTTTTCCTAGTCACCATTTTAATTTAGTTTTTATGCAAGAAAAAAATAATACCATTCTTAACGCATCACACCATTAAAAATACTGTTACGTTACCATTATTTACTCATCAAGCCACCTCATAAGCTAGTTACTTACTCCCAACCCATCATATGAAAATTGGACCCCCACGCACAAAATAAACCACCATGACACCATCTCCTCCTAAAGCAATCTTCCCCGTCACACCCCCACCACCTTACCACCCCAACCTTTCACTCCCCCACCTTTCGCAATCGCCTCCCAACCTCTTGGTGATCACTGGTCAACTCTGAGTTTGGAATGGTCAAAGAACAATTTTGGCCAATGCTTTTTTCTTTTCACGGTTACTTGTCAATTATTAGCACTTTTGTTTGAAAGGACTAGTCATGAATATAAGATATATAGGTCCATACTATTATGCTGGATTGGTGAGTTATGCAATCACATACCAATAATGTCAATCGAGTGATTTAAAACTGTCACCTTCTCTAAAAGAAACTAATATTCATACCATAACAATTAATAAATCTATCATAATTGAGCATAATATATCTGTACATGTGTACATTGTGTTAAACATATTATTTCTTATGATATATTTATCATTTCCCAATGCCTTTCACTACATTTGATTTTGTCTAAATTCGATTGTTGATAAAGTGTATGAACCATATTTATATTTATATTTTGACTATTTTATGTTTTAGTTAATTGAATGAATGAATATAAATATTAGTATCATTCCTTTTATTTATGTGTGATTTTGTGTTTTTATTTAATATTTCTCTCTCTATCTCTATTTTAAATAAAACACAATTGTATTTTACAAGTACTTTCCTAAAAAATCTTGTTGTGACAAGCTCATATTATTTTTAATTAAAAGGGTTTTTGTTAAATAATGATGCTCATGTTATTTCTTAAAAAAGGTTTTCTTAAATTATGATGTCATATAATTATTGCATAAAAAATAAATCTAATAGACATTTCATGATATTACAATTTTAACTTTTTGTAATATTATCAAAGAAAAATATCCCCTTAAATGTTTTAAAAAAAATCCTAATCACTTATTGAAAAGATAGAATTTTTTCTTATATAATATTATATATGAAATGCCTTTCTAATTTTTTAAATATTGTATTAGTTAATTCATTATCTTTATATTAAGTTATAATAATAACTAAGACAACTTGTTACAATTTAAACTATACGAGAGAAAGTACCAGCGCGTTGCGGCGGTGATAGAGGTGATGGCGGGGTGGTGATGTAATGGCGGTGGGCGGTGATGGGGTGATCTACCTGACGGACTCCGCCCTCGGATTTAAAAATTCGTCGAAAGTATATCGAATGACCTCTCTAATGAAAGAGCATGAAATTTTAAGAACACCCATATAATTTTTATAATTTATCGATGTACGGTTTTTGAGATAAAGGATTTTGAATGAATTAGAGGAATAAAATGATTTATGGAGGAGAGAGAGAAAAAATGAGTGGTTGAAGATTTGAGGAGAGAGAAGAGTATTATAGTTATTTTAGGTAAATATAGAATAGATATTGGGGCATTTTGGGAAAGTAAATGTTGAAACTTAAAATTTAGACAGAGGTTATTTGCTTTATAATATAGTAAGTATAGATTTGTTGGTTTTAAAATTTTAATTAAAATTCGACTATCTTTATATCGACATGTGACGTAGTATTTAAAAGAGAAAAATAATTAAAAGTATTAATAATTTCATTTTTATTCAAATATCATATATAACTAAAATAATATTTTATTAGTATACAAATATATCTAATATAATTAAACTTTACTTTCTACAATTGTAGGAGTGGATTATTAGGGAGGGTTTTCGTGAGTCCTGGGTTTCATCCCAGGCATGCGTGGTTCGAGCTTCGCATACTGCCCAATTGAATGTCACTGTGATGTCTTGAATGCTAAACTACTACTAACTCGATGTTAAAAAAAAAGACTATTATTATATTATTATCATATCTATCAATATAAAAATCGATCTTTTGAAATTAAAAGTCCTCACTAACTTATCAAAATAATATTATTCATATTATCACATTTTAAATCATTGGTTTTAATTTACAAACGTGCTGCTGGCTATATATTTAACTTTATTATATCATTAATAATATGTTTACTTTCCCGCAAATTTATTTTTATAAATACAAAAGAAAAAGAACAAACAAATATAAAAACACATAAACCAATGGTCGAAAATAAAATAATATATCAGTTAATTTATTTATCATACGGGTATAAAAAGTAATATATGATATATATATATACATCAATATAAATACAATATAAATATAATTATATAAATGACATCAGATATTATGTTTATTTTGAATTAGAAAGAAACTTAAGATTTTTTTTATATATACTTATAATTATATATATTTTTTAACATGTCTTATAAAAGGAAAGTGATATTCATATCATAATTTTGATGATAATTTATCACACGGTACAAGTTTTAGAACATACTGTACAAGTCAATAATGCATGTTTGTGGTAAATATATCAATAATTGTGGTACGATTAACAATTCCCCTTATAAAATGAATTTTGTTTTTCTTATTTTTATTTATGCCAAAAAAGAACAAACGCAAAAAACAAATAAAAATTCAAGGTGACTATTGTGTTTTGCAAAGGACATAAACCGGTCCCTCCTTTTTTACATTTATATTTTCTTACCCTCCTTTTTGAATCAAACTATAATTAGGGTTTAGATATAGATATAGATATAATAATAAATAATAAATATAAATTTATAATATCATCCAGCAGCTTTTTAAGCTGTTCTCTCGCCGTCTTCCTCCGTTAACAGCAGCTGTAACTGCATTTTCCGACAACTTCACTGTTGTAAGTGTAAGCCTTTCGATTCTATAAAATATATCTTCATTTCATTTCATGTTCTATATATATGTATATGCACATGTATGTATAAGTATCTGTTTATATAAGTGTAAGCTGTCGTTAGTTGTTTATTGAGATTATATCGGTATAGATATTAAATTAATGTGTAAAATGCAATAATTTATTTATTTTTTGGCAATATTAATAGTTGTATAAGATTAATGCATTGTTTAAGTTTGTTTATTATTAATGTGTCATTTTAAATTTAGTACTAGTTTAGCGTTTTTCTGTTTTGTGCATGATCTGATTTTTAAAATGATATATTTTGTTTGTTTTGCTTAACTTTAGTGTTAGGTAATTTGAAGGGTTGGGATATAGTGGCTGTCAACTTTGACCTGTAATTTTTTTTCTTAATTGTCCGTAGACACCTAGTCGCATCGTAAAACAGTAACGCTGAGAAATGTGTATGAGTATGTCCATAGAAAGCAGAAATCATTTTGATAATATGTTAATTTAAAGCTGAAATTACTATGGTTGACAAACAACACTTTACTGGATACTGATTCACATGTGTATCATTTGTTTGGATTATAGTTTCAGTGGTTAAAGAATGGCATTCTCGACTGCCGTTTCATCATCGTATATGCCTAGACTGTACCCCCAGTTATCAGCACATGATGCAGCTACAGAGACAAAGTCTAGGATATGCTTATCTAACGCAGCCCCTCTTGTTCAACGTTCTTTGAGTTACAAGTAAGTATTTTGAGCTATTACTTTGTTGTTTGATGGGAAAAATCTGAGTAAAAACTTTTACTGCTTAATTTTAAGCAAATAACCTACTATGCAGTTGTTTCTCTGTTAGAATCATATATGTAATTAAATGACCCGTCGTATCCCTTAGAGAATCATATATGTAATTAAATGACTCGTCGTATCCCTTAGAATTGACTATGTAAAATTCAGGGCCACTGCCTAAGTGTTAAATTTGCAAGGCTGTAATCTTATTATCTTTTTTATACTTACAGCATTCATTGTATTATGGCATGATTATGATCTTTAGCTTTTAATTACTGCTCACAGAAATAGTGAAGTTGATGCCCTGTACCCATAATCAATAGTAATATAAGAAATCATGTAAATGATGTTTTTGGTTGATAGAAGCTTATTTGTGGATTTAATATGGTACAAACACGTAAAAGATGAATGTGGCAAACATGGGCATCCTCTTCTAATCATTTCAACATTTTTTGCCAGTCCACTGGGCAACTGTAATATTACTTTTTTTTTTGAAACAAAACTAGCGTTTGAAGTATTTATAGGTGCAAGAAAATCAGGAATTGGAACCTCGAAAGCTGATGTCATGGAACATTTTGTTTATCTGACTGTAAAGGATACTGTTTGTGTTGTTAGTATGTTGCATTACCCTATGTGATGTAGCATAAACTAAAGTGCCCATCTCTTCTTTTTTAAAATTATGTTTAGTTGTTAAAGTTATGCATGTTACTTGCAATTCAGAGCTGGTTTTTCTTCTCATTTGGAAAGAAGAGGGGAATACAACTTCAAAGTATCTGCTTCAGTTACGACAGGTCTATTTATAAGTCTTTGTTTGTCGATTTTAGGTTATGTATGTAAATACTGGTACCTTATTGCTCGAGTCTTCTTTTTCATATGTCTTGTTTGCCTCTATCAATATTTCAGATGTTCCAGCATCTGAAGCTCCTGCCAAGTCTCCAATTATCAAGGGTGACAGTTGGTCAATCCATAAATTTGGTGGCACCTGTGTAGGGACTTCTGAAAGAATCCAAAATGTTGCAAATATTGTAATTGAAGACATTTCTGAAAGAAAGCTGGTTGTTGTCTCCGCGATGTCTAAAGTTACGGATATGATGTATGAAATTATTGAAAAAGCACAATCACGAGATGAGACATATGTATTGGCACTTGATGCTGTTTATGAAAAACACAAGCTGGCAGCAGTTGCGCTACTTGATGGTGATGAACTTGCTAATTTTTTGTCTACTCTGAGTCATGACATTAGTAACCTTAAAGCGATGCTACGTGCATATTATATAGGTTTTAATCTCTGCTTTCGCTCTTTTTCTACCATGTACGCATGTAATATATTTTAATGTTTCTTAGACTAGTGAATAATAATTTTTTTCTTTCCTTCAGCTGGACATGCTGCAGAATCCTTTTCAGCTTTTGTAGTTGGACATGGAGAGTTATGGTCTGCTCAGTTATTGTCATCTGTTCTCAGAAAGGTGCTGCTGTGGTGATTCCTGTTGATGTTGAACTTAAAATATACGAGCTTGTCAGTTACAGGTTCTTTGTAGTTTCTTAAATTTTCTTTTTTGTTCTTTTTTGACAGGGTGGGATAGATTGTAACTGGATGGACACAAGAGACGTCCTCATTGTCACACCTGCCGGTTCTAATCAAGTTGATCCCGATTATGAAGAGTCAGAGACAAGACTTGACAAATGGCTCTTGGACAATCCTTCTAAGGTAGTAGTTGCTACTGGTTTTATAGCTAGCACCCCTCAAAATATTCCCACAACTTTGAAAAGGGATGGAAGCGACTTCTCCGCTGCTATCATGGGTGCTTTATTCAGGGCCCGACAAGTGACAATTTGGACGGATGTTGATGGTGTTTACAGTGCAGATCCTAGAAAAGGTTAGTGTCGATAATAACAGAGTTTACATAGTTTTATCATGTTGACCGACCATAGATGTCTTGCACGTTCTATTGGCTTTAGCACCAGTTATTAGTTTCCCGTACAGAGGGCCCTATGGAAGGCCTGTACTAGAGATGGTAGTTTTAACCCACTTACTTAGAAATGGGTCAAATCACGGTATGTTCTATTATTATTGGGTCAAATGTGTAATAAAAGCATAGATAAGGAATTGTGTAATATGGGTTGCACAGGTCCGGAAGTTTCCCAAACAATGCATAAAACATTTTCGATTATTGTTGAAACAAGATAAATTTGTAATTACATTTGACACTAATCTTCTATAAATTTTTTGAGAAGTATTTGGAACAAAACTGCTTCAGATTAACCCAAGTGGAGTCTCATTTTAATCTTAACCTGTTTGACTTAATACTCAGCCCTCTTGAATCATGCTTTTTGCCACCTCTTGCTAATACTTTATGATTTTCAGCATTTAAAAAGCGGTTGATATGTGTTTAAAACTTCTTTCATGAATCTGAGCATCTTTAGCTGTTCTAAAGAACAATGTCTTTTGCAGTTAGTGAGGCTGTGATATTGAATACCTTATCTTATCAGGAGGCCTGGGAAATGGTAAACTCATTCATCTTTTTCTTCTTATACCCGAAGCCTTCGGAATTATGTTTGTAACCATCTTAGGTACTTGATGCAGTCATATTTTGGGGCAAATGTTTTACATCCTCGAACTATCATTCCAGTCATGCAGTATGACATCCCCATTGTTATAAGAAATATCTTCAACCTCTCTGCACCCGGGACAAAGATTTGCAGGGCACCGATCGTTGAAAATGAAGAAAAACAGAAATTGGAATCTTATGTAAAAGGTTTTGCGACCATAGACAACCTAGCTCTTGTAAATGTTGAGGGGTGAGATTTGCATGTATTTCACGGCATTTTTGCTCATTTTCTTTATATATTTGTGTAATTTGCATCATGTAATGCTTCTCAGAACTGGAATGGCTGGTGTTCCCGGGACTGCAAGTGCCATTTTTGCTGCCGTAAAAGATGTTGGAGCTAATGTCATCATGATTTCTCAGGTACTTTCCTTTAGATTACTATCAATCATTTACATAATTGATTTCTTATTTTAGTGGTCTATTTCAGGCTAGCAGTGAACATTCTGTGTGTTTTGCTGTGCCTGAGAAGGAAGTGAAAGCCGTTGCAAAGGCATTAGAGGCTAGATTTCGTCAAGCTTTAAGTGCTGGACGTCTTTCTCAGGTTCTAAGCTTTGACTTGAATCAAATATCACACTTGTTTTGCTTTTGAAAATTTTCTTGTTGCCCTTTTACAGAGAGTACCATACAATATGTCAAGTACTGACAGTACTGTACTTGTTTAATAACTTGGTTAGTTGGATTTGACACGGGATGCTATGCTTTCTTGACCAGGCGAATAGCCAACTAACATAGGAATTAGTAGAATAAAGTTTTGTGGTACCTTAGTGGAGTATTAATGCTAGGATATAATTTCTAAAGAAGATAACATGTAGTGGGAGAGTAAGGTTGACGGGGAATTGCATTATATGGTCTGTTTGTTTAGTTTCTTTTTTTTAAAAGTATATATAGTAAATGAGATAAGATTTATCCGGGATTTAGGCCATATTTTAGCAGTTAGTGGCACTCAGTATTTTCGCAGACTTCTGGTAGAAGAATTTTTTAAAAAAAACAATATCTGTATGTTTAAGAGTGATAGTGTTACCTGCACTTGGAGAAAAACTAACATATGCACTGCACCATCTTATGGTATAGATTTTTTGGATTTACAGATTAAGTACTTATGTTGGTCTCTCATATTGTGTATTGATTTATACCGTGGATGCACTCATGGCTTCAACTATCCTTAAAGAACTTCCCTTATGTTTCTGGGTCCTTTCAGGTTGCAGTAATTCCAAACTGTAGCATTCTTGCAGCAGTTGGACAGAAAATGGCCAGCACTCCAGGTGTTAGTGCGACACTATTTAATGCACTTGCAAAGGTCAGTTCCTCAAAGGAATTTTTATTGTCATACATATCATTTGCTCTGCATGCATTCTTCTAATTCAATCAGCTCCTTACTGCTGTTTTTTCTTCTTTATTATATCTTATTCATACTATAACATATTATTTTATTATATTCATCAATTATGATATTTGCAACATTCTTGTAATGCAGGCTAGCATTAACGTCCGTGCTATCGCACAAGGCTGCTCTGAGTATAATATTACTGTAGTTGTCAAAAGGGAAGATTGTGTAAGAGCCTTAAGAGCGGTGCATTCAAGATTCTATCTTTCAAAAACGTCAATAGCGGTGGGTATCATTGGGCCTGGGCTGATTGGTGCCACTTTACTTAATCAGCTTAGGGATCAGGTATATTTTACAATTCATATAACGTTTTGTGTATTTGTTTTCTGTAGGCAGGAGATTTTTATTTTTTAATGTTTTCATAGGTATGATTATTGTGTCAGTGCCTTTAGTATTAAAAAAGCCATGGTTATGTACTTCTTTCTATATTTTTTGTTTCATGGATAACATGAGTCAGCTATTGTGTATACATCTTTTCTGATGAGATTTTTTTGTAGTTGTGTACTTATGGATTTTTAACAACTTTCTTTCAAGTGTTTGGAACAAAATATCTACTAGACTGATTGAATTTCAGCTTGTTTAGTTCTTGCCAAAAGCTAAAGTTACAGTTTTCATGGGATATATGGAGCAACAAATTGCCTGTTAGAGTTAAAGAGCTATCATTCTGTGCATGTTGGTTTATTGTAGAACTAGATTTTAGACCCGTGTCCAACACTGGACACGGGTTTACGATATTATCAATATTAGATCTTCATACATTTAAGTCATAAAAGCTTATAATTTTGAAGATATACGGTTCTAAGTGTTATACTTTGCAATTTGTAGTACAATAATCATCACTATCATTATTAGCTGAGACATATTGATGGAATTGTTTGCCGTAGTCATTCCATAAGGCACGTGCTATAATAATTTTTTCTATTATAGAATTTTTTGAAACCAGTTGTACTCATAATGTGATATTATTATGAAAGATAACTAAGAATTAAAATATAAATATACTTGTGATCATGTACTTGACATTCAAGTATATGTATTTGATCATGATGCGGACCCATAACACGCATAGGTTTATTTTCAATCACCTGTCCTATGATAATTAGATAATAATTAGGATTGTTTTCATATTCTTTGATAACGATTAGAACTCTTGATTTGAGTGACAATTGTAACTTTAAACATTAATACGCAAAACTAATATATAAAAAAGGGGAAAATTATGTACCTTTTTAATTGAGAGATACAATGGATCTTGAATGGAGTTCATATTAATTTGGATTTAGTATTCAAGTAACTCTCTGTTGTAAACCGTGCTTTGTTATGTGATTCCTATTGTGTGTAGGATAAGGATGTTGTATATCGTCATCTATTATTATGTTTGGGATATGTATCTAGAGTTCAAATTGTGTTTATATTAAATATTAAACTAAATATTAATATTTATAATTTATAAAAATCTAATCTAATATTTGTTAATAAGTCATTAGGTTTTGAAATAATTTTTTGTAGACAATATTTCATATGTTGAAATTTTTTTAATTAATTAAATGATTGTAAATTTTAAAATATTCTCTCAAGTTGATGGCTAAAAATAAATATAAATTAAGTATTCAGGGCTAAAAATTGTAAATTATTGATGGAAAACAAAAAAGTGTAAATTAATGAGACTTTTCTATAAATTAATACTAGCATTGTACCCGCGCGATGCGGCGGCAGTTTGGTGGTGACGGTGACTGGTGGTGGTAACGGTGGTCGTGGTGGTGTTGTTGGTGGTGAGTGTAATTGTGTAAGTAATTGATGTAAATGGGTAGTGGGGATAATTTAGAAGATAGGGGGTTGATGGTGTAAATTAATTTATTAAGGATAAAATAGTAATTTTGCATCTAACACTTTTATGAGAGAGAATGTGGATAATTATTATAAGATAGTATAGATTAAGATTGTTCTTAGTTATTATGTGTAGTCAGGGGTGATTATTACTTTCTTCTGACCACATTAAGGTATATTTATTGTAGGCAGCAGTCCTGAAGGAAAAGTCTAACACCGATTTACGTGTCATGGGTATCATTGGATCGAAGAAAATGCTGCTAAGTGACATGTAAGTTTCTTGTGTTAATATGCTTTATTTCTTAATCAATATTGCACAGAAATATCCTTTCAAGTCGCATCTATCCTATAAGTCATCTGTTCTCTAACTAAAAAAAGGTACATCATGTCATGAACAACAAAGATTTGTCAGGTAACTAAATAACTAATAAGCCCAGGGTTTCTTGAGGATTGTTCCATAAATGTTTCGTTGCCAATCTACTCATATTATGTAAAAATCTATTACCACCAGGAAATTTCAAGGATTATATAGCTACAATGGACACAATATTAATGCTACACAGACAAATAAAAAGTGTGAAAGACTAAAGCACATTTTGCTAAAATTAATGAGATCTGCTTAAGTTTATTCACAATGCAATCCGAGGCATTCATGCATTTAGAGTATGGGGTTCCTTTTTTTATTATTATTTTCTTAATCAATATTGCACAGAAATATCCTTTCAAGTCGCATCTATCCTATAAGTCATCTGTTCTCTAACTAAAAAAAGGTACATCATGTCATGAACAACAAAGATTTGTCAGGTAACTAAATAACTAATAAGCCCAGGGTTTCTTGAGGATTGTTCCATAAATGTTTCGTTGCCAATCTACTCATATTATGTAAAAATCTATTACCACCAGGAAATTTCAAGGATTATATAGCTACAATGGACACAATATTAATGCTACACAGACAAATAAAAAGTGTGAAAGACTAAAGCACATTTTGCTAAAATTAATGAGATCTGCTTAAGTTTATTCACAATGCAATCCGAGGCATTCATGCATTTAGAGTATGGGGTTCCTTTTTTTATTATTATTTTTTTAAAGTTTTAGTTAAGATGAATAATGGGATAACAAGAATCGGGGAACAAGCTATGAAGTAACTTTAAACACTCATAGGTTCATATAGCTGGTTTTGAGATTATGCCTTGGAACGCACACACACAAACACACACACACACACACACACACATTCTTCTCACACACACACACACACACATACACACACACATATATATGTATATATATATATATATTTCTTACCGGAGTGTTACCCTATATATATATATGTTGATAAAATTTCTTACCTGTTGTAGGGGTATCGATCTTTCTAATTGGAACGAGCTTCTGAAGGAGAAGGGAGAAAGAGCTGATCTGGAAAAGTTTGTTCACCATGTGCAAGGGAATCATTTTATTCCTAATACCGCATTAGTAGACTGTACATCAAGCACTGAGGTCGCAGACCATTACCGTGACTGGTTGCATTCAGGAATTCATGTGATCACCCCAAATAAGAAGGCAAATTCCGGACCACTAGATAAGGTGACATGCTTATATACGGATGTGATCTTAAATGGGCTTTCTTTTTATGGTCATTCAAGAAGATTATGACCAAATTCTTCTTATTGATGCAGTATCTGAAGCTGCGAGCTCTTCAAAGGCAATCATACACTCATTACTATTATGAAGCTACTGTTGGAGCTGGTCTTCCAATCGTAAATACTTTACGAGATCTACTTCAAACAGGGGACAAGATTATAAAAATTGAAGGAATTTTCAGGTCAATCAAGCAACCTGCTTGTTTATTTGCAAAAAGTTGAATACAGTGCATGATAAGAACTAACTGAACATCTATTGCAACACTAAATCACCACCTATAGTTGCCATATTCAAGTTCTTAAAAGGGAGTTAGTGGACTGATTGTCCAAGAAAAATAGATAGCTCACTAGCTATATTGCATCTACTTGTTACTGTACAACGGATGACCATTTTGAGTACCCAAAACTTGTGTGTATAATTGTAACTGCAGGTTGATGTTTATATCTTATTTTTGTTCTGAGCCAGTTTTTAAGTAATTGCTAGTTGCTGGTGCACCCATGACAGTGTCTCCGAATAAGAAAAAAAATTAGAAGTCTAGAACTTAAGGTTCAGTTCTTAATATGATCATTTGCTTGTCTTCCTCTAATCCAATTGTTTTAGTTTCTAATATGGTTGTAACCTACCTTTCTTTAAGCTGTCTTTTCTAAAACCATTTTTTATTTTTTTCTTTTGATATCCATCTTAACGTGGTTTATTTGTGTTTTATTTCAACTTCATATACTAATCACGAGTTGTATTTGCTGTTGTGATAAGTTTGAGGCTATTTCTTTTTAAAACCATTTTTTATTTTTTTCTTTTGATATCCATCTTAACTTGGTTTATTTGTGTTTTTATTTTAACTTCATATGCTGATCACAAGTTGTATTTGCTGCAGTAATAAGTTTGACTGTTTGAGGCTGTTTTTTTAATAGTAGGAATGTTGAAATTGATGACTGGATGAATATCTTAACATAACATTACTTATATGTCTATTCAGTGGGACGTTGAGTTATATATTCAACAGTTTTATTGACACACGAGCATTCAGTGAGGTAGTGGTGGAGGCCAAAGCAGCGGGTTACACCGAACCAGACCCAAGGGATGATCTTGCCGGAACAGACGTTGCCAGAAAGGTATTTCTTGATGAATTTGGCACTATATTCTTTTTTTTTCAAATGTAGTGTTATAATTCCTGAATAAATACCGCAGGTAATAATTCTTGCTAGAGAATGTGGTTTAATGCTCGAACTTTCGGATATCCCTGTTCAGAGCCTTGTGCCAGATCCATTAATGGTGAGATATAGATTTTTGTATTTCATGTTTCCAATTGCATAAATGTTTCTTCCTCCGAATTATGACCCAGTCCGGTGAATAAATATTGATAATACATAGACATGGCAACAATAAGTAACTTTGAATTGGAAAGTTCAAATATATGTTACATAAAATGTTCATGGGACGTGATGCGTAAGCAGAAAATTACTCCATATGCAAGAATCTCAATTTCTGCTTGTACCTTTTGTGGATGAAGTAATTATGTTGTATGCTCGTACCTGTTGTGGATGCAGTAAGTTGAAAATTTAAAATTTTTTTTCCGACTTCCAGGAAACTGCATCAGTGGATGATTTTATGAAGCAGCTACCATCCTTTGACGCAGATATAGCTACTAAGCGGAAAGCTGCAGAGGATGCTGGAGAAGTGAGTTTACTTGATTTTTGTGTGCAGCTGTTAATCCTTTTTAAGTTGCTAGCGTTGTTTGTATGATCTAATATTTGTTCATGTCAGGTTCTGAGATATGTTGGGGTCGTGGATGTTAAAAACAAGAAAGGACTTGTGGAGTTGCAAAGGTACAGCAAGCAACACCCGTTTGCCCAGCTGTCAGGGTCTGATAACGTCATTGCTTTTACAACAGAAAGGTACAATAAACAACCCCTAATTGTTCGCGGTCCGGGTGCCGGAGCAGAAGTAACAGCTGGTGGTGTATTTAGTGACCTATTACGGCTTGCCTCAAATCTTGGCGCCCCATCGTACTAGTTGTATTTGTAATAGTGTAACCCTGGTCTTTTTTTTTTGTATAACTTATATAATAAGTCAAGTCCGGGTTGCATTGAATTCTAATTTGTTTCTCCCAGGGTTCGATGCGACTAGTTCTTAAGGATTTTAGTTTAGCTATTGGTGACCTTACGATGCAAAACCATTGTGGCAATGGTAAGCTTCCCCAGTTCGTGCTTTTTACTTATCCATCTCTTTGAATTAAATAAAGCTGTTTCAGTCAGTGGGTTGTAAGTTTTGATAGTGTATGTGAGTATTTGCTGTACATAGTCAGTAGGCTTTAAATTTTTTTATTAGGATGGTCAATGAGAAATGTAATTCGAGTTTGTTACCATTGTTGGCCAAAAAGAATATAAGTAAAGATTGCTTATTTATTATTTATTTGTTAAAAGCATAAATACATTTTCATATAGTTCTGGGTGTGTATGAAATATAAGGCCCAGTCGACGTTTTGGTTAAGAAGTTTGGAAATTTTGTATTGGAAAGCTGACAGAGAACGGTGACTTGTCAATATTAGGTCATGAGAAACCTATGTGCTTGAACACCAGCTTACCAAGGTCATACGAATCAAGACTGACCTGTCATAAACATCTGTGTCGTAATGTTCCAATAACAAAAGATGTTAGGAATCTTATCCAAGAATTTCTTTCCCAAAAAGCAATTTCCTAGCCAACACTACCATCCAGTTTGAACCCAAAATTTTGAGATGAAGAATATTTGTTGATCAAACAGGAAAAAAAATCTCAAGTCCACCACTCATCAAAAACATGGACACTTTTAGGAAGTCCAAAATATCGAGTTCAAATTCCATATTTGTACCTAGAAAATTTTGAACTACATGTGTCATAAGAATTTCTGTGATCTTGTTGATTCTTGTTTGATTTTTGTAAATCGCCTGTGGATGTAATTGCTATCAGACGCACAGTTACGTTGTTTGGGCGGGCTCTATATTAAGAGAGCTTACACCTTGAGTCGTTTCCTTATCTTTTAGAAGATACCCTAGCCAAAGGGCATCTGTTGATTCTCTATTCACTGAGAGTTCAACATCAAAATTTCTCCTTTTAATGTGGTTCTCAAGCTGTAACATTGACTTTCTAGTAAGTATTACGACACGCAACCATATGTGTACATGCCAATTCACCACCCACCAAAATATGATCATACGAATACCAAGCAACGATTCAACACCTTAAAACATGTATTAAACCCGTAGATTTTGTGCTTTTATAGGTAAGAGAGTGACTATATCTAGAAAAATGTTTTGATTTCAATAGAGAACAATATCTCATTTCAGCTTTTGTACTAAAGGGGAAGCCTTGTAGCAAGAACATGCAGTCAACTTGACTTTTCATTAGAATACAAAGCTCAACAATGTTTTTAGTAATTTCTGTAAGTTTTTGTAGCGAGAACAGTAACCGTGTATAAATACTAGGCGTGCATACTTTTACACTGAATTGCGTAATCAAATATCTTTGTGCTCGTTTTTATCTGGATTTTCATCTTGTACATACTATACCAGTATATATCTCTGCATACTATAGGGATAAATGGATAACATTATATGTTTTACTAAATTCTAACACCAAAATTCAATAACTACAAGAGCTTTAGTTCACAGAAAAAACCCAGAATAACTACTAGAAGGCGTGAAATCTGCTTAAACGACAAATATATGATTGCAACTAAAAGAAACCATCAAGTCAATCTCTTTGTTATTACATGTTCTTTCACTTTGTTAAAATAAATATGTCAAATTACTATATTAGATGGTTGCATTATGTTTACCCGCTGCCCGATCCTGAGTTGGAGCATTACGCTATTTTCCCAACTTTAAGTTGGGCTGATACTTACTGAATTGAAAGTTTTGTGGCCTTAAAAAGTTAAAAGTTATATTTTCAACGACAATATAACATATAGCAGTGCAGATATTCTAGAGATTTTGAAGTGTCAAATGAAATTTATGCCCTATCAGAAGGAATCATTGTTGATGCTGATTCTCACCCTTTATTTGCTAGTTGAATAGTACATGAACTAAAATTGAACGGATAGAAGAGTTTGTTTATTTGCTCGACATCATGTGAACTTAGGCCTCTAGCTGTTGAGCTCTAATTAGTGACCACCTTTGCTTATCCTGATAAGGCGAAACATATACTGCTTACAGATTTGCAGAGGTAATGAGAATCCTTCAAGAAAGGATGTCTGGAATCTAACTTAAGTAATAGTTATAATAATAAAAAGAAAGCCAACATCATGACCCTTGTCGGCACACAAAAGATGAAACATATCTAATCCCAAAGAATATATATAGAACCTCAAATGAATTGGTATTAATGAAGAGCTTAACACTGTTTGATAATGATATTACCGGCTTGCTGACGATGGGCATATGTTTAGAAGCTCTCAATCACAGTGTAATTCTCATTGGTTGGTGTCCACACCTTATGCGCGTATATTTCCTTTTCTTTGGAAAAAATTCCCTGACCAGAATATCCCTTGAAACTTTTTCTCCATGTCAATTTGACCTTTTTTTCTCAAATTCCTTCCAAGTGTGGTTCTGAAGCTAATAAATTTGTCTTTCAAATATATTGATGAGTGCGACCATGTTAGTGGCGAGGGAATCCTTGCCCCATGACTAGTCACTATTTGCAGGTTCCTTATCTATTAGACTATTACTAAACCAAGGGCTAGAACCAACCTTTTTCGTATTTTTTGTTATTGTGTACTTTATTAAACCTGAGCTGAAAATAGACTTGAGAATGCTACAATTAAGATTAAATCATATTTCATGGCATAAACTGTTAAGAGGCATTCAGATTGTTATGGTGGTTAATTAGTCATTAACGCTTATCTAGTGCTTTCATTCAGCGAAGTCTTGAATCTAGAAGAAAACTGGTTCAAGCATTATATGAGTTTTTTCGGGGACTAAGATCAAATCATTACATAGAAGCTCGTCTGACATCAGATCGATGATACTCTAGAGTTGTCAAAATGGTTTACTGATACCCAAGTTGACTCAAAGTAAGGTGATAGCGTTGACCTTATGATCATACCTTTAAAGATATACTATTAGATAAACATTATTTATATGGACACAAGCCGATCGATTAACAAGTCTATCGTTTGCAAGGACCAGTAGGCCACACTGCAGGAATAACAATTCCACCTTCTAGGGAAGCTTTATACCTGAAATCTCTTGAGATGATAAGGATTCTACAATATCAAAAAAATTAAGTATTTAATTTATACAGATTCTTGGTGCATATTTGACCTTCGTATCACCCATAATTAGGTCCCTCCACCTCCATCGTGCGAAGGATCTTAATGCAAAGGACTTCAGCAACTTGTCCAAATGAGGCCACCATAACTTTCTGTTTTTCCTTATTTTAGTAGACAATATTATTTCAACATCAGAATGTATAGTCTTACTTTATATCTTATTTTAGCTAGTCAAGCTGGATTAAAGTTCTCATAATTTTGTAAGGTAGAAAGCTAGTCCACAGACATTATTATCAGAAGAGCATAATGTTAAGTTCTCTGTAAATGGCATCAAATTAGTAAATATCATACATAGAATATATCCTTGTATACTAGATACTGATAAATTTCTCTTTTTATTCCTTTTTCTTTTTGATAGTACTACCATGATGCTTGGAGTTGAAAAATGATAGAATACCATCTGAAGGACCTGGTTCGTTATATTTAGTAAGAAATTTTTATCACCAAATAAAGGTATCATAATATTTCATTAATATAATTAACAGAACGACATGTCGTAACATTTTGGAATTGTTCAATGATGGCTACCCACTTCTTGACATAAAAAGCGACTACAACACTCACGATACTCAATCCCACCATCGGCAGGATACGGGGGAGATGAGATGTAAACAGTCATGCCCCTACCTGGTAAAGGTACTAAAATCTTTCATTAAGCTCACTGGTCAGCAGAAGAGGTTTAGTACACTGATCTATTAAAGTTGTAGCATATATAAGTGTAAAAATCAAATGATTATGTATGCAACAACATCAAATCAAAGATAGCATAATATCTTACAGTGTCAAAATTAATTCTCGCTGTCAGTGCATCTATCTTCTATCTTAATGGGTAGGATATGAAATGGGGATCTAATGCCATAAGCTAAGGTAAGGTGCTATCATAAAGCCACTTGCTGATGCATTGATGATATTATCACAGACAAGAATAATACTTTAATAGATAGGATTAGTAATTCACTAGTCTTTAGAACGCCGAAACTAGACCGACCTTTTTGCTTATGTATTGTCTGCCAATGGACCGAATAATATATATAGTGTTGTACGTTTTAACAAAGATAAAAAAAAAACTTATATATATAGATTCTCCAACTTGTTCCACCTTGCCACTTTTTCTTCTTATATAAAGGGAGGCAGTGTGGTAATCTAGTGCATACCATCCCCTTGACTTGAGTTTTTTCCCTTGACTGAGGGATTTTGACTCTCCTTTTGGTTTCAAATTCTTCAATTCTTTATCCTTGTCAGACTATTTCCACTTTCACATACACTCTAGTTTTCTATATTTGATGGCATCAAGCTCTATGACATCTTCACGAAGCCCTGGTTCCTCGTGGACACAGAGACAGAACAAACAATTTGAAGAAGCTTTGGCTTACTATAACAAAGACAGCCCTGATCGCTGGCATAACATCGCAAGGGCTGTAGGTGGCAAGTCAGTGGAGGAGGTGAAGCGGCATTATGATATCCTTGTGAGGGATATCATGCAAATTGAATCAGACCAAGTGCCTTTACCCGATTATAGGGATTTTGGAAACAACGGCCGTGGGTTTGCTAATAATCAGAGGTAGTTTTATTGTCTTACTCTTGTCATGTTTCAATAACTTTGATGATTCTCATCTTATTTCACAAGAACCATATAATATTACAAGCATCTAGACCCTTCTTAAGGATATTCATCCACATATAGTTCATAATGCAAATCAATAAATGCAATAATATAACTTATTTCGATCTACAAGTCATCACAATCATGATAATAGGGCTGCTGCTGAAACATTCACTTTCTATTTTCAGAAGCCAGAAACAATGGCAATTACCAAATGCATACATACATAAATATGTTACAGCCATTTGTATCTCTATATATGCATGCATATACTTATTATAATTATGAGGCCTATTGTTATCATTTGAATTTAATACTATAAAAAGCCACATGAAATCCAATCTTACTTGTTTTGTTCACATGCACATGCTCCAAACCTATGCTTATAAAAGTTGTAAAATATTAGCTAGTGACTTGTCTTGATAAGGGTGGACATATGATGGACAAAGTATATATTTTATAAGATTAATTATCACAATATTCCTCAATATATAGTTATTAATTTATAAATCTTGAGTTTAAAGTCATGACAATTCTCCTTGGATCTAGCTATAAATTTAGACAGCAGTTTCCATTTTACACTTGCCAAATAAACAACCTTTTCTATTAAGAGGTCGGCTACCCTGTTGGTACCAAGTCAACTGCCAAAAAGGGTCATAACCATCTCATCATGTGCTCACCTGAACACATGTCGTAGCGTGTTATTTAACTATTCGATGAATAGAGCAGTGCATATGTTAGATACTTTTAGGAACTGATCATCTAAAGACAACTTTACAGATGTGACGAAAAAAACATAGAGAAGTAAAATTACTTATAAAACGAAGGCCTAATTAGTACGATCCTTCGATCATATGACCTATGGGCTTTGAATATGTTGCAGCAAGGATATATAACAATATTTATATATTATAAAGTTGGTTAGAAAAATGTTGCTCTTTACTGATCACTCAATTCTTGAACTGTCAATTAACAGGCTTCTGAAGAATCTAAAGTTACAATGACACTATGTTTTGGAGGATATATATATTACAGTTTACAACAATAACAAGATCATGGGAGGAAGAAAAATGGCTTAGTGGAAGAAAGTGGTGGATGTAAAATATATGTGTGTTTGTTTGTCTATTACTCTATATATAACTCTGTTCCTAATTCAATCATTGCAAATTTAACTCCAAAAAGATGTTTAAATTTGTTGAAAAATGGATGGTAATTAGTATTATGTTATTAACTTTTTCTCAATTGTAATGTAATCTCATATTTGAAAATCTATGATAGTGCGTGGTTTTCATTTCGTTATTCAAAAGTATATCATCACACAAGAATCAATAACAGAAACTACAAATAAACAGAACACAAAACATATAACAAAAGCTATCTCAAGGATAAAGTGAGCGATTTTAAGTCCTCAAAACTTGTTAACGGCCTCGTAACAGTGGGGAAATCAGGATTGAAATAACCTGCCGCCGTTTTCTTTTAATACTAGCCTTGTGTCTGCAATCGACATAAACAAGTTGATAAGGCCTACAAACACAAGGGCTGATTGTCTAATACGTGAGAAAATTAAATCAATAAACATATCCTTGGTTTTAGATACGGAGTATTTTTTTCTTCTTCTTTAAGTTATTGGGCTTGGACAACTTCAGCCCAAAACCAATTTGAACGTAAGGAACAACATTTCAATGCCAGTCATTACACACCCATTAGGCATTAGGCCATTATCAAATTAAAGACGGTTCGGTTTTTTCTCTTCTAATATAGGAAACACCTAAGAATCAAATTAAAGACGGTTCGGTTTTTTCTCTTCTAATATAGGAAATTCCAAAACCAAACCCTTAACAAAACTTCGATTCTAAAATAATCTGTAAACCAAAGCAACACTTTTTTTTCTCATTTACTTTCAAAAAAGGTTCGGTTATATTCATTTTGAGTCGATTTCCAATCGTCACTCTTACTCACCTCTTTGATATATCTTATCAATTTTTATAATTTTTCTCAAATAAATCATGAGTTTTCTAAGATGATATATTGAAGCTTAAACGTACAACAGCATGTGATATCTTTGCCAATGGGGTTGGTGGTCCATTGGTAAGGTCTTTGAGCTTGAGAGAATCCACCTGGGTTCGAGTCCCACTTATCACATTTGTGGGGTGGATTAATAGGGGGTTTTTCGAGAGTCCTGGTTTCCAGGCATACGTGTAATTTAGGAGTAAGAACTAGATAAAATGCCGTTCAAAAAAAAAAAAAGATATCTTTAAAAATCAATCATATCAATCAATAGTCGACGTTGTTTCATGATCATCAATAATGGAATCTTGCTGCTGCTTCTTTCCAGCTGAAACGGCTTTATTGTTATGCATCCAGACTTTGAGAACTTGTCGTTTAACTCCAACTTCTGAGCAAAAACTTTGAACCTGTGGATCATCTTCTCTTGGTATCCTCCACCCTACTTTTTCTGCAAATTCCAGCATTTTCTCCTTTTGTTCCTGAGTGAACTTCGATCTGAATCTCTTTTTTGTCATTCCATATGGCAGAATTCCTCCTCCTGCGATAAAATGCAGCTCTTCGCTTGAAGATTCCCCCGTAGCATTAATATTACCACCGCTTTCTCCCATTGCAATCTTCATTGGGTGCGGCGAATCTATGAAGAATTTTATATATATTTATGCTTGAGACGTATATCATAAACTAATACCGTAATGTAATTAAAAGATAAAGAGAAAATGTTATGTGCTTCTATTATTCGTCTTACACAACAATTTCCCCATAAAATGATACTCCCTCAGTCGCACCACATCTTGTTTTTGACTTTTCAAAGTCTATATTTTTAAAGTTTGACCATTAACTTTCAAAAGTCAATAAACTACAACTACATTAAAAGTCCACGGATCGTCTTGAATTTTATGATAAAAATACAACTATTTATACACATGAACATTGCAAAACGTACCCAATATAACTCTGGAGAACGTGTTACGAGCATATGTAACTAATGTTTTATCATAGAAACAAAAAAAGAGGGAATGTTATGACTAGTAACAAGGCAATATATATTACGTAGGTGATTTCCTTACATGTAGATCCACTCCTCGGAGTATTGATGGAAGATGCCCAATTAGGATGATGGTTGAACAACGCTGAAGGGGATGGTGATGGCGGAGGTGGGAGCGCAAGAAAGGGTCCCACTGGGATGGTGGCAGTAGTTATTACTAATTTGCGGTGGAAGTTACGGTGGCAATTACACGCGGCACATTTGAGCGCTTCAAGGGTTCCGTCGTCTCCTGAAGGCATGAACTCGCCACATCCATCAGTGATATTACCTCCGTTGCTTGCAGCATGGTTTTTCAAACACTCTCGATACCGTACTAGTGGCGGCTGTAGTGGTGACTTCAACAGCCTAGATCCGACTGATATTGGTGTAACCGAAGCTCCAGATCCACCAAATCGATCACAACAAAAAAAAAAAAAAAAAAAAAAAAAAAAAAAAAAAAAAAAAAAAAAAGAGAAGATTATTGCATGTACCTTACATCAACCAACCAATCAATCATATCAATCAATAGTCGACGTTGTTTCATGATCATCAATAATGGAATCTTGCTGCTGCTTCTTTCCAGCTGAAACGGCTTTATTGTTATGCATCCAGACTTTGAGAACTTGTCGTTTAACTCCAACTTCTGAGCAAAAACTTTGAACCTGTGGATCATCTTCTCTTGGTATCCTCCACCCTACTTTTTCTGCAAATTCCAGCATTTTCTCCTTTTGTTCCTGAGTGAACTTCGATCTGAATCTCTTTTTTGTCATTCCATATGGCAGAATTCCTCCTCCTGCGATAAAATGCAGCTCTTCGCTTGAAGATTCCCCCGTAGCATTAATATTACCACCGCTTTCTCCCATTGCAATCTTCATTGGGTGCGGCGAATCTATGAAGAATTTTATATATATTTATGCTTGAGACGTATATCATAAACTAATACCGTAATGTAATTAAAAGATAAAGAGAAAATGTTATGTGCTTCTATTATTCGTCTTACACAACAATTTCCCCATAAAATGATACTCCCTCAGTCGCACCACATCTTGTTTTTGACTTTTCAAAGTCTATATTTTTAAAGTTTGACCATTAACTTTCAAAAGTCAATAAACTACAACTACATTAAAAGTCCACGGATCGTCTTGAATTTTATGATAAAAATACAACTATTTATACACATGAACATTGCAAAACGTACCCAATATAACTCTGGAGAACGTGTTACGAGCATATGTAACTAATGTTTTATCATAGAAACAAAAAAAGAGGGAATGTTATGACTAGTAACAAGGCAATATATATTACGTAGGTGATTTCCTTACATGTAGATCCACTCCTCGGAGTATTGATGGAAGATGCCCAATTAGGATGATGGTTGAACAACGCTGAAGGGGATGGTGATGGCGGAGGTGGGAGCGCAAGAAAGGGTCCCACTGGGATGGTGGCAGTAGTTATTACTAATTTGCGGTGGAAGTTACGGTGGCAATTACACGCGGCACATTTGAGCGCTTCAAGGGTTCCGTCGTCTCCTGAAGGCATGAACTCGCCACATCCATCAGTGATATTACCTCCGTTGCTTGCAGCATGGTTTTTCAAACACTCTCGATACCGTACTAGTGGCGGCTGTAGTGGTGACTTCAACAGCCTAGATCCGACTGATATTGGTGTAACCGAAGCTCCAGATCCACCAAATCGATCATCTGGGTCTGATCCATGGTCCATGGTTTCTAAAGATGCTGGCTCACGAATCAAGTGGTGGTGGTTGTTGTTGTTGTATGGAAGTGATGAAGATATCTGTGTTCTTATCTCTTTGTCAGTGCCACTACTCATCTCCATTAAGTAATTTCTTGATTAATTAAGCCCTAAAATTAAAACATTCTTCATAAATTCATATACTATACTAAAAAAAATGACATATGACTTATATATAATGTTGCTTAATTATTCGATATGTTTGAACTAATTTCTTCATCAATGTTTATAAGTTAAGTCTTAGGTTGAATTCTAGCAGTAATTAACTACCACAAGTTTATTACCTATACACTGAGATTGCTATAGATATGTGATCTCTAAATGTGTCAAAGCAATATAAAATATATATTCTAAGTTAATTAAATACTTGAAAGTAGCTAGTTATCAAAACCAACTCATTTGTTTGAAGATGGAACAAACATATATATATATTTATTTGTAAGAAGTTATGAAAACATTGAGAGATGAATATATATCACAACCTACGAGTGAGCTGAATCCGGTTTAAAGGTACAAAATTACCCAGAAACCGGATTTAGATCAACCGAAAAAATATTAAAAGAATTAATTAAGTGTGTAGATCTAGAATGGTGCCCTAGCTAGCTAAAAGGTAAAGACAAGGATTATATATACCTGCTCATAAGTAGTAGTAGTGGCCGGAAAATAAGCATGCACATATACCTTTAATTTGTGAATATAATAGAAGAATTGATTAGCTAGCTAGGGTTTAGATATGCTATACATATATTAGATCAGGATATACATATCGGGGGGATATATACAGTGTGTGTTTCAGAGGTTCCAACAAGAGACAGCTTGGTTGCTTGAAGTGAAGCGAATTTAATTAAAAAAGTGAAGAGAGATATATGGGAGAGTGAAAGAGAAAGAGATCGATCGAGTGGGAAACAGCCCAAGAGCAAGAGATGACACTTGAATGTACGTGATTTATATTTTGTTTTCTTTCAACTTTCGATCAAATCTCCTATGTACATCTATCTAGTATAGTATGGGTTAGATTTAGCTCATTCTGTAGCTAGATCGACTTGATGACTTTTTATTATTATTATTATATAACAAAAATATAACCAACGATCTAGTAGATCGTTTTTTTTTTTTTTTTTGGTTCTAGCTAGTAGTTGTTTTCTTAATTTCCTTCCCATATTTATATATAATTACATATATAACTCGTATTTAATTAATTGTTACTAGTCTTTTAATATTTTCTTCAACAAAAGATCGTAGATGCAAACTAAAATTTTAAGTACTGTGAGAATGAATGTATTAATGGGGGCAAAACTGCTTATCAAGCCAATTTGAAATCAGTGGAGTATATATAGCAACGTACTCGAAAGAAAAACCAGGACTTTTGGAAATATTTCTCTCCGTGCCTGGTGAAAGTTATACCTCATGATACACGTACAATTAATTGGTACAAGATATATTCCTTAATTATGAAAGTTTACCTTCACAATTGCGTGGCATAATATCCAAAATATAATCATATCAAATCATATATATCATATTATTAACTATAATAATAATAATACCACATCATATTTTTATGTAAAATATTACACAATTAAATGAAAGTTAAATTAAAATGACATATGCCGGACCAATAATCTCCCAACGACGAGACACCCGTAATGGTGGACACGACTCCACCTGACTCTCATTACAAACGTTAGATACGAAATATATAATATTAGATGAAAAAGAATTTGGCAGATTGAAACATATCGATGTCTAGATATATTTCACATATACAGCAAAAATACTTGTCTTAAAAATATTCAATCACATTTCAAATTGCTTGTTTTGTGATTAATCTGTGCCCATATTTTTGAGATTTAAAAAGGAAAAAGAAGGCCACGATGAGGCCCTACACACTGCAAAATTGGTCCCCGTTTCACAAAAAAGGCCCTTAATTATTGGTCCCTTTTAACCCGGCTAACTCAACTCCATTTTCATGCTAAACCCATCCCTCACCGTCCCGTCCCTTTTGATCTTAATTTATTCAAACGAAATAGTTTTTTAAATTTTATTATTGTTAATTTGTTAATTTTAAAAAGCATTATTTAGATTTCGTGAGTACTATGACCATTACTACTCTTTCAGACATAAACTCCGTTGATGAACACTTTGAATGTTTTCTTGTTAATTTAACGATAATAACAGGTTGCAATATCGATCAATGGTTGTCATGTTAATATAAAATGCACAATTTATTTTATTCTGTTATACATACAAAATAACGAAGACAATGTTCAATGATGAAAATCGAACTTATTTGATTTTCTTTCTCATTTGACATGACCCCACCATTCCTTTACATTATCTTCAATCACACAATCTAGAATATAATTATCTCCTTTCAACTTTATAAAGGTTCTACGTTTTGTTATGGGCAGCTTTTCATCTTTCACGTTTTCAAATTATTATTATCTTTTATTTATTTACAGTTGTTTGAAGCTCACCGTACGACACTTGGATTCGAATCATCTAAAGTTTGAAACTATCAAACTATTAAGTCTATCTAATTGAACGAATAAAAAAACTTCAAATATGATAAATATTCTATCAACAAACAAAAATAAATATCTATTATTTTGCTCATCTCACGAGTTCTCATTTTAAAAAAAACTTGACAGATATTGTAACTTTAGATTCAATTTATATATTTCAAGGATAAATAGTTGACATCATAAGATTCTTTACAAACAAAAAATCAACAAATTAAGTTTTTAGATCTAGTCTCAAGCGGTTGAAATACTTGAAATCTAATTTTCGTTTCGTTTGGTCACAAAGAAATTCTGTTTAAGATGAAAAAAAAGCGTCAATTAGGTACGCACGTATTAATGTGTTAGCATCGATATATATTTAAAAATGTCGGACCTCGATCATGGATAAACTAACTATTACGATAAGAAAATTAACGTTTTAGAATAAGGAAGCTGGTCTATATACTAAAACTACAACATCTTTCTCGTTCTAGCTAGTAGTACAGCGTCAAATTTTATTTTATATTATATATCTGTAGGCCAACTAAATCTATATATATTTATATATATAATTTTCCTATATGTTTTATTACGAAAAGTGATAGCTATAAGTTTTTATCGAAGTTAACGAATTGGCCCATGTATAGCTAGGGACAAAAATCATGCAGTAAACTGTAGCCTGTGAGTAATCACCTGCGCATATATACAGTCATTACTTTCACCCAGCTCATTACATCATATCAGAGATGCTTCATAACACCCACCAATCATTAACTTTTACTTATACACAAATATACAATAAACTTTCCATCAGTGTTATATATATATATAAATATAGGGTATATATATATATATATATTATATATATACGTTGAAGTAATAACTTACAGAGTACTTTGAACAATATTTCTTTTTTTTTTAGGAATAGCTAATAACATTATATCCTTTTTTTTTAATGACAAAAAATCAGATGTGCATAGGTTATTTGGCACATACATTGGAAACACCTTTTTCATGAAAACAATGAATTAGTAACATGTTAACGACTTAACAACTTGTTTTAATTTATTAAAAACTTAAATTAAATATTTAAATGTATGTTACATGGACAAAGAAGAAACCAATGGGGTCTATAGGCGGGCCAATGGGCCCAATTAGCCCAGATTATACATTACAGACCTGACCCATTACATATTACATTTACATGCGGAGTCTTTGTTTTGTTTTGTTTGACTAAGTCAAACGCCATGGTTTTAGACTTTTAGTCTTCAAAAAAGGACGGTTAATGAATATAATTTTGGTGTTTTGAAAAAAGAGATTTGTTGTTTTTTAATATTATATAGTAAAGTAGAATTTGATCTTATAACCTCAACTACTATATATACCTGAGTTCAAATGCATAAATTAACACGTAATTAGATAACGTTTGATGTTGTTTTCATGGTTTTCGTTTGAAATATTTCATTACATATATGTGTGCATGGTGTACATGTGTATTAGTTTGTATATGTGCAAAAAGTCTCTTGGGAAAAAATGAATATGAGGTTGTCACACACCCAATTTAGGTGAAAAAACCACTCACATGTTAATTTTTATATTTTTTTGTATGATTAATAAATGATTGGGCCCCCATGATTTTTATAGAATAAAAAATCAAGATGTGAGAGGTTTTTTACCCAAGTTGGGTGTGAGACAACCACACTTTACTTCTCATATTATGTTAGTTTACATATGCATATTTAGAGTTTCAAATACAAATATAAGAAAAGTTAGTTAATCAATAAAAAAAATAATAAGTAATATGATCAACATTGAGTACGTGCATATATAATAAAGTTTTATTGTATTTAAGTGACTTTGATTCATGTAATTCGTACATTAACGATCTATATATATTCCATTCGTTCCAAGAGTCCAATTATAATTCTTTGTTTGTCTTTTTGACAGCCGTATTCGTAAAACCAATGATATCGTTATGCAAATGAGATCTCATCGGAAAAAAAAAAAAAATCATACTTAGAATAATAATAGTAATAATCAATAGTAACGCTATATCTATCTAACACATGGGGAGCAAACCCTTTAGGGCGTTGCCAAGAGTCGAACCGGCATGGACGCACCCGCGTGGGGTAGGAAAAAAATAACATTACTAGTACTTTTTATTATTAATTTCCTAATTAAGTAACTAATGCATCGTACGTGATAATCCATTGGGCATACGAGCGGTAAACCCTTTAATTATCTTTATGTTACATTAAGTTCGTATATATTCATAAGTTACTATATAAGACCATTTTTCTCCTTTCACTTTGATTTCTAACCGGATTTTTCCCTAAAGATTTCTTGAAACTGATTTCATCATTTTTATTGAAGTTCATCTCCATCATCACGTCCATTTTACCCCATGTGAATCTATCTTTCGCAAGCCATCGTTGTATCTTCCCCGATGTTGTTTTCGGAATACTTCCATTTTTCACTAAGACGACCGTGTCCACTTGAACGCCCTCTTCCTTTAAGACACACGCTCTTATTCCTTCACATATTCCTCTCAATATATTTTCTTGTTTCTCATTGCTCTTTTGCATCTCCGCAACAATGGCAATCATATTTCCATCAATCTGAAATGCTGCAATGCATCCTCCTCGAAGTAATGTCGTGCACGATTCGTATGCTGTGGTTTCTAGATAATGTGCATGTGTTTCAACCCCATTTTCATGTTTAATAATGTCTGCGCATCGTCCTGTCACAAAGAGGAATCTTTCGGGGCCTTTTATGATTCCACGATCACCTGTTCGAATGAAACGTTCATGGGTGAAGTTTCCGCCTTTCAATCTGCTTTGAAATATTTCTTGGGTTAAAGAAGGATGGCTCAAGTATCCGGAGGCGTTGCTTGGAGAAGAAGCAATCCACATTTCACCCTCGGTTCCATCTTTTACGAGTTCATTTGTTTCCTCATCGACAATAACGATGTTGATTTGATCTTCTTCATCATCTCCTTCATCATACTTAAGGCGAGCACTTGGTACTAGCCTTTTGTGGATAGGAAAATCAATTCCTTGCACTTTTGATCTCCATGCTGTGGAGACAAAAGTGGAATTCTCAGCTAGCCCATATGATGGGGAAATCGAGGAAGTGTTCAGACCAAAAAGGCTGAACACTTTCACAAACTGCTTAATTGCATCATGGTATATTGGTTCATTGATGATTATCAAATTTTTCATGGTGCTTAGGTTTATAGTAAGGCTATCTTTGTTGAAAATTTGACCTCGTTTAATAACCAATGGCAATGTGAATGAGGGCACTGGAGTGCACGTCGCCTTGAACTTGGTTATCAACTCGAGCCAAATCCTTGGACGTTTGATGAATGCGTTTGGTGAGGTCAACACACAAGTCGCACCTGAAACGATTGTCAACAAGAGAAACATGAGCCCACAATCATGGTATTGGGGTAGCCATGACGTTATCATGCTATTCGGATGAAGATCATAGGATTTTCTAGCTACTCTGACGTTATGAGCGGCTGATCCAGCTGTTACCAAGACAGGCTTGGGTATTCCAGTTGCACCTGAGGTGTACTGTACCAAGTACACCTCATCTGGCTTGCAACCTTGATATGATGAATGTAAGCTCCTGTACTTTGAACTTACATTTTTATCTTTCAAATCTTCCATGGATATACAATTGAGCTTACGCAATAGATTAGCGAGATGGTTTTCATGGTGAGAAATTTTGATATACTGTTGGACCTTTGCAATGTAACCTCGGTCTGCAATAGCTGCTTTTGGCTGAGTTTGAGACAAAACACGAATAAGATGATGGTGGTCATCAGTTGAAAACCTTGGGTTTGGAGGAATAATGGGCACTCCCATAAGTCCAGCTCGTTGACACCCAAATAGGATCTCAACAAGCTCGAGCCCGGGAGAGCATAAGATAACGAGGGTGTCACCCCTTTGAAAGGATAATAGGAGCTGGGAGGATATCGAGTCTACGGAGTTGTTTAGCCCCTCGTAAGTGAGACTAGAGCATTTTAATGAACCGGATGACTGACCATCTTCGGCCCAAATGAAAGCCGGCTTGGACCTGAAGGAAGGAAGGTTAGCCCAGACCGGGAGGTATTGATCAACTACTGGCTGGTCGGGAAAACAAGGGTCATAATTCTCAAAGCTCATAATTAATTGTTTCTCTAATTATAAGTTGTAGACTTGTAGTAGGTGCATGAAACAAGTGATTTCTTCACTAGCTTTTATACAGAAACTTCAAAATTAATATTGTGTTATAAGAGCTTCTAATATGCTCTAATTTCATCTCGAGTCTATAAGTTTAGATATTTACTTAAACACCCTGCTATTTGTTGCTTTGCTAGAATTTTCAAATGATTTGGCACATTAATTTGTCATGTATTTTTCCAATGTATGTGAATTTTAGTTATACTTAATAGCTAAGGTATTAAAATGTAATTACAAAATAAGTAAAAGTATCAAAAAGTAATGAATTACTCAAGGATTAATTAGTCGCCGTGCTTATAGATAAGCCCATATAAACACATACACCTTATACAAGACAAATGCACATAGACAGAAAAATAAGTATTAAAATAGACGTCCGATCTTGACACCAGAATATTACCCGAATTATGAAATATTTAGTGATTTTTTTAGATAATATTCTTCGAGTATATCCTCGAGTGATTTTGAGTCTTTGTCTCGATATATAAATGAAAGTTATCATGGTCCGGGGTTCTGGCGGCAAATAAAATGGGGAGCGTATATTATAAACCGGGTTATAACTAGTGCTAAAAAACAAGATTTATATTACTCGTATCAAATTTGATCAATAACTGCTTGAAAAATTGATTAATTGCAAACACTATGTTGTTTCAAGTTACATGAAAGCTAAGCAACCTAGCTAGCTTCTCCCCACCAATTCGTCATTTAACAAAAGAATTGTCAATTTGTAATGTTCTTTATTTAGAATCAAGGGTGTTATGGTACGTTGTATTTCTACATTGTGTGTATCGATCACCTCGTACATGATATATATTTTGACATCCTGTACCATGTTTCAAATTAGTCGAATTTGACCATTTTTTTGTGTGAAGAAACAACAAAAGAAGAAAAAATTAAGATATATCGGATTTTGGACTGAATGTTCCTCATACTATTTGAGATTTATCCGATCCATCACGAAATACTCCATAATATATTGAGCATTCAGATTAGTTCATTAATTAATTGCAAGCTGTGTAGAAAAGTAACTCCCAATGCCGTCTTTCACGGGTTTTGGGGTTGAGATGTAGACAGCCTTACCCCTACCAAAGGTAGAGAAGCTGCTTCCAGGTTCTACCAAAGGAAGAAAAGGACCTACAGCCTTGCTGGACATGAGGATCGAACCCATGACCTCTCTCTCCAGAGACAAGGGCTCAAACCACTGATCCAACCAAGCTGTGTAGACAGTATTCTAAATCTGATCGAAATTTTACTTAACTTAATAGTTTTGTAAAATAGGTTTAACGACAAAATAAAATTGATAGCTAAGCATTATTACTTGTATTTCACACGGACAGGGTAAAACAAGAAGCAAGAAAAAAAACACGAAAACGATGTTGTATATACTTGATGGAATATGCTTTATCTTTAACAAGGATAAATAGTAGTAGTAGTTACTTTGGAATTTCCAGTAAAAATATTTTTAACCGTTTAGTACATATTATTGTTTGTACATATTATTGTTACTACTTTTTGTGGTTTATACATACTGAAATACAATGATTTTTTTATTTTTTATCTTAAAGACTTTATTTAACACCATGAGTATAGTACGCTTCTATAAAAAACGTTAAAAAACTAAAATAGTTGAAATAATAACGTTCTTAATTATCTCAAAAGTTATTGGTCATGTTGATGAATGATAGATTTCCAGCCCAAACAATGCCAAATTGTATTATTAAGTAATAATAGGTAGAAAACCATTGTATTTACAGATAGATGTTGTCTTCTTGCTGTTATCTCCAAAATATGCTGAATTAAGTGATGCTTTTGGCATTCATGTGCAAATGAAATGGATGCAAAGTGGTGTAGTAACTTTCGGATGAACCGAAAAGACGTGCTGTATATCGATTCTACACGTGCATCTAAAAGCCATTGAAAATAACATTTATTTTTTATATATGCGTGCACAATTTTTAGTCGTAAAGGTATATATCGGGTCAGGTATACAATATCATTCGGACATAGTATATTTAACAAAAATCCAATCTTTTAATTTTTTTTTCATATATCGCATAAAGAAATCATTCAGTTCAATAACACGCATAAAACCAAAAAAACGAACACCCATAAAAACCACTCTGGTTCGTTCCCTGTTTTTATATATGTGTCTTGGGTATACTGTACGAGTAAGTTTCATAACGGGGAAACGAAAACAAATAACTTAAATTTATTTACATTTTACATAATTATGTTTACAACTTTTATTAAAAAGTTGTCGCCTATTGATATAACCTTAGGTGTGTTTGGGTTATAGCTTATTGATAGTCGTGTTAGCTTATTTGCTTATAAAGGTAAGATAAGCTTATTTTAGTATTTAGGTAAGCTTATTAGCTTGGGCTTATTAGTTTATTCAAGCCCATTTACTTAGTTTATTATATTTATTTGAAGATTCATAGATAAAATTAGATAAGTTCATTCAAACACTAAATTGAAATTTTAGCTTTTTAAAGATAAATCATAAGCTACTTATTTTAATAAACATAAGTTCGATATCTAATATGCCGTTCAAAAAGAAAGAAAAATAGAAAGAAAATAGTTCGATATATAAGCTAAAAGAAAGAAAAATAGAAAGAAAATAGTTCGATATATAAGCTAACCCCAAACACCCCCTTGTTCTTGATTACCGTCTTCCTATTCCACTGGCCCAACCAAAAACCGGTTTAGGTTCCATACGGGCCATACGGCCAACATGTAAATTAAAGTTGCCTGTGTTTGGACTTTTTAACTATGGGCTTATATACAATTTCCATGTTTTATGTGGGCTTCATCAAAATTCAGAAGCCTGGACCACCTTAATAGTTCTATTCTTCTATACACGCCTACACGGTGCAAAATAAATTAGAAAAGACCACGTTCTGATTTTGTCGGGGATTGTTTTTTTTTTTTCTTCGTTTTTTTAATAGTTTAATTACAACTGAGATGATTTTCTTATCAAATCAGTTTGCATTCGATAGATTGTAGCGGTAGTTATTTAAGAGTTGTATGAGATTAAAAAAAATGTTTGGTTAAAGTTGTATAGATAAACTTATATGTACTACACAGTTTTTATATATATATATATATATATATATATATATATATATACAAGTTATAATTGTATGGCACCTTGTGAAATTATCCAGCGAAAAGTTCATTTATGTTCTTTTATTTTGAATGAACACGAATTAGATTTTTTGTTGGTAAAGTTAAACTAACAAACACAAACATATCGCTCGATCTTTTAACTTATTAAGAGTGGAGCTCATATCATGACAATTCTAAGTGATGTCATCCGTTTGCGATTGATAGACACTGGCTAGCTATTCTAATGGGAACCATTCCGATTGTAATATTCGTTACAGAGTTCAAAGGCTCTTGAGACTTGCGAGGTCTTCTGTAGCTTTGTTTGAGTTGGGTTGTTTTCTTTGATTGGGTGGGTGCTTATTGGGCGTGATTTGTATTGGTGTACATAGCTCGATCAGGTGAGCTGTTTTAGCAACCCGTTTGCTAGCTAGGGTCAGTATGTACATATAGGAAGTATGGTACTAAAACCATTATATTTGGTAATTATGCAAATCTGGTCTAATACCAACCTTATAGGACACTAGAATTAAAAAAAAAATCTTGCAGTTCTTAATAACTTCAAGTTTATAAAAAAATAGCACTAAATGGATATCAATTTCCATCTTCAAGGATGCATGAGGGGGCAGAACTTTATTTAATTCGCGTTCTTGTACCCGGTCAATACTAAATTATACCCTCGATTACCAAATAATATATATATTCATGGTCATTTATTTCTGATCATGATGAAGACATGCATCCTTTGGTGTCACCATTTTTGTAGTTGGGCAACGGAATTTGATCAGCCTCAATTGCCTTGACATCATCAACCAACTTTTGGTAGTGAATCTTCACTTCCTCCGCAGTCTTCCCTATGACCTTTGCGATCTTCTGAAATCGCTCAGGGTCCTTGTCATACGTAACCAGAGCATGCTCAAACAGCTTGTTTTGCTCCCAGGTCCAATTGGAACTCGAAGCCATATCTTCAATCAAAAATTAAAAAAAAAACTAGCTAGCTAGATTTAAAAAAAAAAGAAAAGGAGCTGGAAGTAAGGAGAAACAATATATGGTGTGTGGATATATGCATTTTCGCCTATTATTTATACAAAAGTTGAGTCATTAAGGACTTGATAATCAGTGCCATGCATTCAACCAATGAGTTGTATGTAACGGTCTAAGAGTGTTGGCTTTTTGTGAAGATAAATTAATAGTGAAAAGTCCTTGTAACTCGCTTAGTTTCTGGCAAAAAGAAACAGGATTTTAGTGGGTGGATCAGTGCTAGTTTAATTAAATGTAACGGAAAAACATTAATTTTGTACTTATTTACCAGCTGGTATATATGGGCTCTATCTATGTATCTCTTATTTGGCAGAAAATGAGGTGGAATCAGTACTAGCAGAGTCTCTAATTTGCCAATACATTAAGTCACGGACTTCAAAACCATTTATAGAATTCTTGTAAATCGAATATATACATATTTGAATAGATGAACATATTTAGAATCCTTTGGTCAATTTTTTATACTTTTCCGAACCAGCGAAAGCTGGCTTACATGGTCTTTGAAAAATACCAACTGTTTTTGAAAAACTTTTTTTTAAACGGCAATTCTATCTTACTTCTAAACTATATCAACTAAAATCACTCATGCCAGTGATCGAACCCTGACTTCAACCCAAGAGACAAAAGTATCTACCAAGTAGGCTAATCCCATATTGTATTCATAAAACTGTTCAACAGTTAGTTGTAATATATCCTCTTAAGAGTATCTTTATTTGTTAATTTAGGATCTATCCAGGATTTCTCACAATATAGATTGTAGAAATTAAAACAATAACTCTGTAACTTATATATAGTTAATGTCGGAAAACTATGAGTTAGTAGTTATCAAAAACAAATTTCTGATGAAAAAGGTAAAAGCTAATAATAGAAGCTCAAAGATGTGTATAGATTGGCCTGCCCTTGGGTGCTTAGTCCATGCGACGCTTGCTTTTTTGGCCTCTGTTTTAGCCTTCGGATCAGCAACAATATGTTCTGTCTTTACTCAATATCTTCCAGCTGGGTTACTATTTTTCTTATTTTTATGGTCTGTGTTTCCAGCATTATAGCTTTGTGTTTCTCCCCTCCAGCCCGCGAATTAGCCGTGCTGGTGAAGTCTATATTTTTGTCCCACGTTGCTTCATAGTTGATACTTCTAGTAACTTAATTCTGTGCTAAAGTCTTTAATACTGTAAAAGGTTCCAAACTAAAACAATGCCAGCTCAGGCAGCCATATAAGGCTCAAGCATTTTGGAGTTCTAATTTATAGAACTATTATGGAAAAAAGCATGCAATTAATGAGTAAATCATAATCTATTATATATATATATATATATCTCTGCAAGAATATTCCGGACGCGTCATCATCTATAAGTGGTGTAACAGTTCATATATATTCACTTCATTCATATTCTGTGGCACTTCAAGTTAGAGAGATCACAATTTTGTATATGCTCTCTTCCTATATCCACACACTATTAGTATAATGTTACCACAACATTATCGTATATACCATATGTTTGAGCAAAAGTGAAGTATCAATGCATCAAATTAAAACTGAATAAGTAATTGTTAGCATAGCATAATTAAAGGATTTACTTTGAAACTGGCCAAGAGGCACATCTGTTCAAATACATAACATCCCTCCAAAAATGACATCACACTGGGAACGGAAAGGTGATCATGCCCAAAATGTAATAGTTCAAGCTAGAAATATTTAAGATACATCTTTATCATCTTTAATTGCTTAATTAATTATCTTTTTCTTTCCCTTTGAGATCTGTCTCATTCAGAAATTCTAGGAGTATACACCTTACTTAATGACTTAATGTGGTCCTTTATTTCATGTCAGGTTCAATTCCCTTTTAGAGGGCCAGTCAAAGTTATTTCTATGACTCAAATTTATATATGCTGTGCATTATTGATAATATACTACATTTTTGGACTAGTGATCGTGGTTTGCAACAGCCCACAGGAGTGTTATTTACTACTCCGTCCCAATTTAAATGTCTTATTTTGGTTTGTCAAGTCTTACTTTCATAACTTTGACCGTAAATAATTTTGTTTGTGTTATATAATACTTGATGCAAGTTATATCAATGTAAAATACATTTAAAACCCTGTTTATTCATATATTTTACATCAAGTATTATATAACACAAACAAAATTATTTACGGTCAAAGTTAAACACTAAAGACCCAAAATGTCAAACTATGACATTTAAATTGGGACGGAGGAGTACTAACTAAAGTGGACGTTAGTGATCAAGAACATGCATAATTAATAATTAAGTGTGGTAATGATGCATGAAGCAATAGAAAATGAGGTTATGTATCATCTAAGATAAATTCTTAGCTAGGAGAATCTAGACCAAATTAAGGATACCTTCCACTTTCACTAAGATAAATACATACTAGCTAGATTACTAGTATGTGTTGCAGTCATGTCTCATACAATAGATTCTAATAAATGTACAATATAATATAGTCTTTACCAATGGATTAACGTCAGTAAAGCCCAGTTTTCTAACAGTGCATGATACAAACATTCTTTAGAAAATTAGTTGCGCTGAGTCTTATTAATTTTCATTATATAAAGAGCACCAACTCCATGTTTCATGGAACTTGATCACAAAAAGTAGTTTGAGTAGGAGGGTTGCTTTATTGATCAATCAGCGTACGTATATTCTTTGTACTTGTTGATACTTTCATCGAAACTTCAGGCAATGCAACCTGCTTCAGACAGCATAGCCATATATAGATGAGTTATATATTACTACAAAACAACTTAACTCTAGTAATATTATACTCTGTAACATGCATTCAGATTATACGAGTACATTGATGCATGCATCATATACTCATATATAACACAATCAATGCAAATCCGGCCTTATGCATTTTTCCTGGTTGCATATTTTTGTATAGGAAACCAAATGCAGAAATTTTATTTACCTTGGCTCTAGCTGGTAGGATACATTGGCTCCACTGGTTTTGTAGTTTGGGAGTGGCACTTTACCCGACTCAATTTGTTCTACATCGTCAACAAGCAACTGGTATTGTCTCTTCACTTCGTCCACAGTCCTCCCGGTTATCTTTGCAATATTTTGCCACCGGTCAGGGGTGTCCTTATCGTAGATAGCCAGGGCATTCTCAAAAAGCTTGTTTTGCCTATGGCTCCACGTGGAATTCGAATTCATTGCGTTAATCTTTCTTTAAGGGATAGGTATATGAAAGAAGGCGATGAATACAAATTAAGTGCTAGGGGACTATATTAGAACTGATGGATGTCATAACTACCATTGGTATCTCTATTTATAGGGAAAAAATGGAGAAACATGAGAGAAGGTTAATTAAGGTTTTTTTAATCTAGAATCCGTATTGGAAGTGATCAAGATCGAACTTTAAGTTATTCCTTGTGTTTTACTTCCCAATTCAACAAATTAATTTGTTAGTTTAGCTAGTTTATACTTCAACCAGATTAAACCCATACGTTGTACGGTTAAAAGATTTAGTTATGATAATTATTATCTAAAATATAAATATAATAGTTGAGGATATATTTTAATATGGAAATAATAGCTCATGAAAAGATGACAAAAGTTTTAATTTTGTAAGTTCAATATTACAGAAACAAAATTAACTCAAAAAATAAGGTAAAATAAGTTTTTTCTAAAATTCATACGATAAAAAGAAAAAATATCATATTTAATTTAAGATTAAAATAATTCGATATGTAAATATTACCCCAGATAATAATTTAAATAATATATGAGTAAGTTTAAATTTCGAAAGTTGTTATTCATTATTAAATCTTCTTCAAATAATAAATTAGATTAAGTATTTCCCTTAAATAATATCAATAGTAAGAAGAACAAAAAAAAACCTTAAATTGCTTTATGATAAGGTTTTTGAAATAAAATTTTAAATCTATCTGTTTTGCAATGAGATATACCATTTGTTATCATTTTAATAGTTTAACTCTACAACTGTTAGTATAGTTATCGATATCTATATACTAATTTAATGATGTTAAAATATATCGAGATTATTGATATCCTTATCTAAAAAATTAGTTTAATGTTAACATATAAAAGAATTGAGATGTTAGTCGTAATATTATTATTATTATTAATATATATTATTCACATATATTATGTCAACTTAGAATTAAATGTGATATATTATCAAAAATTGACAAGTAAGCAAAAATCCTACTTGTAAGTTCAATGATAATGCCACATAAGCTATTTTATATCCTCTCTTAGTTATATAGAGAGATAATCCCTTATAAAGCAAAATGGATCAAGATTTTAAAAAATTAAGCATTTTTTCATTATCCCCAAAATACCCCTAATCGCTTTTTTCAACAATTTCACACTTTTCTCTTTTCCTAATCTTAACCATGGTGTATCTATCCCTAAAACATATCTTAATCCTACCATCGCCATCATTACCTGTCGCCACCACCATCATTAGCACCATCACTGTCGCATCGCACGATCATACGTCTAATACATTATAAAGCATTTGAACCATTTAAGAATTTCAGTTTTACTTTCTAATAATATTGTAATCAAATTTAATGCAATATAAGTTAGTCAAAACAAAATAGAATTAATTAAAACAAATTAATGTATCGCTATAAATTAAAAAGTCAAATAAGTTGTTAAAAAAAGCCAAATAATAATATAATAAATATAAAAAACCAACTTTATAATATAATATTCGTATAATTCTCACTATCACACAATTATCACGGTTCCTTAGTCATGTGTCTTTACTAAAATGTAAAATACATTTGACTATTGTGCATTGTATGAGTACACTTCTAGTAAATGTTAAAAGAAAGTGTTTTTGTTAAATTAACGTGAAGAAGAAAAGAGCTTGTAGCTAGACTAAATTTTACTGACAAAAACATGGTCATAACCTTTTAGATATGATTCTCTTTATTCCAAAAAGGTTGTTTCCTTTTACGACATAATCCACCAACATAAAAAAATAAATATATAAATATTTAAAAAAAAGAAAATGATAATGACAGCCCTAAGGGTTGTCATTAATACCTTATTACATGCATAAAAAGTAGTACTTTATACATAAAAAATCACCCCCTGAATTTTCGCATGACAAAGTACAAATTTTAATGCACCCAAATAACTTATCATTAACAAAACCCAAAAAAAAATTATAAGGTATGTGCATCAAAGTATAAAGTTAAGTGAATCAAAGGGTAAAAATGAAATTTCATTGTTTGATGGGTGTAACTTTACTCTCTGAGCCACGAGTTGTGATCACTTACCTCCTTTGCATCAACCAAGGCTTTTTGGGCGAATATATATGTACTAGATTAAACCCGTCCGTTGGACGGTAACATTATAATAATTAAACGATAGCATTATAATAAATACATAATGTATGTTATTTTTAATACTTGTAGACCATTAAAAAACTATAATGGAATAAATTTATTAAAAAATATTATAATAGAATGATTACTAAAATTTTAAATTTAATATTACACGTATAACTACATATATAACTTAAAGAATTTGTTTTAACAACAAATGTTACATGCATAGTAAATGGTTGAAATTTTATTTATCAAAAGTAATTAATAATTAATATATAATTACAACATGACAAAACACATGACATATATTAATTTAAATAATGTTACAAAAAAAATCAAATAATAGGATAAAATGACATATAAGCAAAAATCTTATTTGTCAACTAATTAATAATGTTACCTAACCCAAATTTATCCTCTCTTAATTATATATTATACCCGTACGATGTACGAAATTTCTTTTATTAACTAAGCATACAACTTAAATAAAAACAAATTACATATATATATATATATATATATATATATATATATATATATATATATATATATATATATATATATATATATATATATATATATATATATATATATATATATATATATATATATATATATATATATATATATATATATATATATATATATATATATATATATATATATATTTATTGTATATATAAAAAATCCAAGGGCTAAATTGAAAAAAGTTATTAAATATATACATCAAACTCATCAAGAAAGTCCAGGGGCTAAATGAAAGTCGTCTTCTTCGTGAATCACCGGCAAAACTCCAAAAAATTAAACTTGAACAAACCATTTATTCTTTTTAATAAAATCACTATCATATTCATGTATGTATATATATATATATATATATATCAAACTCATCATCAATTCACACCCATATATATATATATATATATATATATATATATATATATATATATATATATATATATATATATTTATTGTATATATAAAAAATCCAAGGGCTAAATTGAAAAAAGTTATTAAATATATACATCAAACTCATCAAGAAAGTCCAGGGGCTAAATGAAAGTCGTCTTCTTCGTGAATCACCGGCAAAACTCCAAAAAATTAAACTTGAACAAACCATTTATTCTTTTTAATAAAATCACTATCATATTCATGTATGTATATATATATATATATATATATCAAACTCATCATCAATTCACACCCATATATATATATATTTATTGTATATATAAAAAATCCAAGGGCTAAATTGAAAAAAGTTATTAAATATATACATCAAACTCATCAAGAAAGTCCAGGGGCTAAATGAAAGTCGTCTTCTTCGTGAATCACCGGCAAAACTCCAAAAAATTAAACTTGAACAAACCATTTATTCTTTTTAATAAAATCACTATCATATTCATGTATGTATATATATATATATATATATATCAAACTCATCATCAATTCACACCCATGAAATCCAAGGGCTAAATTGAAAAAAGTTATTAAATATATACATCAAACTCATCAAGAAAGTCCAGGGGCTAAATGAAAGTCGTCTTCTTCGTGAATCACCTGCAAAACTCCAAAAAATTAAACTTGAACAAACCATTTATTCTTTTTAATAAAATCACTATCATATTCATGTATATATATATATATATATATATATATAATATAAATCAAACTCATCAAGAAAGTCCAGGGGCTAAATGAAAGTCGTCTTCTTCGTGAATCACCTGCAAAACTCCAAAAAATTAAACTTGAACAAACCATTTATTCTTTTTAATAAAATCACTATCATATTCATGTATGTATATATATATATATATATATATCAAACTCATCATCAATTCACACCCATATATATATATATATATATATATATATATATATATATATATATATATATATATATATATATATATATATATATATATATATATATATATATATATATATATATCAAAACTTGAATATTTATTTCGTATATAAATGAAAATCCAAGGGCTAAATTGAAAAAAGTTATTAAATATATACATCAAACTCATCAAGAAAGTCCAGGGGCTAAATGAAAGTCGTCTTCTTCGTGAATCACCGGCAAAACTCCAAAAAATTAAACTTGAACAAACCATTTATTCTTTTTAATAAAATCACTATCATATTCATGTATGTATATATATATATATATATATATCAAACTCATCATCAATTCACACCCAAACGGTCATAATCTCACAAACAAACAAAAGCCAGAACGCGTTATGGATCGGAAGGGGCACACTTTTTAATGAGGCGGAACGCCCCCCGGGACCGAGTTTGGGCGTTCCGGGGGCGTTGGGCGTTCCGAGCGAAAAAACCGAGAGGAGACGGGCTACTCCTCTTAGTCTTATGGGGCGTTTGGCCTAGCTAATTTCTTAGCTTATTAATTATTGGCTTATAATTGCCTTTCAAAAATAAAACCTTAGAGCATAATTCTTAGTTTATCTTCTTATTGACTTATTGTATAGGTCATTCTCTAATCAACCCCAAGTTTTCAAAAACCGGCGAATTATTAGTTATATATGTATTTGATCATTGTGGCCCTCCTAGCGAGTTGGAGTTCACAGTTTTATGCTTTCTTTTTTCTAAAAGAATTTATTCGACACTATATATGGTATTGTTATATTTGACTGTCATGATAGAATTAACAAGAAAAGTAATATCATCGATCACATAATAATAGAAAATGACGTATTGGTTTGTTTATACCACCTATCTTGTATCTTAATTTAATCAATCTATTGTTTCTAATTGGTTTAAAACTTTGAATCAGATATTTGATTTAGATTCTTGTAGTACGATCAACATCAGCAACAGGTAAAAATCGTTATCTAAAGCTTTGCATGTAGAATCAAATGAACCTTTCACAATAGTCAATAAAAGAATAGAGATCTATACCCAAATTCGTAATCTTTGCAAAAAGTATGACTCCTTTACGATATTTATTTTTAAAACCTTTAAAAAGATGTCTTTTATGGGATTGTGATTTGTGAGGTTTTATCTCTACTAGGAACTATATACATCGAACAGAAATATCATTTCCAATTATGCTCTTTTATGGTAAGTATAACTGCAGAAAATTGAAAACACATTTGGACCAATTCACAAAAATAGCAATGATCTATAAGGGTTTTACTTTTTAGAAATCAACTTTCAAATATTCTCATAACTAGCTAATCAACCCGAGTTCAACCCGGACCGCTTAACTAAAAATTTAAAACCAAAAAATATATAGAAATATATATGTAATTTGTTGTCAATACATTATAATTTGATATAAAGATAGTAACATATGAACATTAATATATAAAACCGATTAGGGTGATGAAAAGTAAAAAAGTAACTATTATAAATCAATGGTAGATATGAAATTAAAAATAAAGAGGTAGGATATAGTGTAACATCCGCGATTTTGACCCATTCGACTTTGTGTGAAATTAACTAGCAAATTGTAATTAACAACATAATTAGTGTCGTTTTGTGACCTATTAATGTGCAATATGATAAATGTGGTCGATTGGCCGACTTATTCGAATTTTACGCTATTTAATGACGTTTATTTGACTAGTACTTTGCGATGGGTCAACCCATGGGTCTATCCATGACCCATGAACCTAATCCAACCCTATCCACTCAACCTCCCACCTCTTCCACTCACTCCCACACACACCCTTATCCCTTTCTTTTCCTCTAAAACCTCAAGAACACACACTCATCTCTCTCTCTCTAATAATTCTTACATCTAATTCCTCCTTCAAGCAAGAATTATGTTAAAATAAACATCTTCATCATTTTCTTGGCAACATATCAAAGATTTGGCCTTCAAAGAACAAGGAAACTCTTCCATTTGGGTCAAACCCGAATTTGACTTTTGGTAAGTAAAACTTCATTTAAATCAATCATTTTATGCTTACAAACTCGTTTTTAGTTGTATCTAAGTATAATTGGGTCACAAATCAAGTTAAAAGCACAAATGGGTCGTCTAGGGTTTGGTTAGGGTTTTAACAAAGTCAAAACCGAATTTTAAAAAGATTTAAATGTTTTGGACCGGATTTTATGAGTGGGTTATGTTAAATGGAGTTTAATCATGTTTGTTTAAGCTTAACTTCGTGTCAAAATGAGTTTAGGAGTCACTTGGTCGATCTTGGAGGTCTAGATTGGAGTTAGAGTGGTGTTTGGCTTGAAATGGGTTGTTTGGCTGCTGCTGCACGTACAAACCCCCCTCCACCGTCTTGCACGCCACTGCCACCGTCCCAGACGGTGGCCTGGATGTTGCTTTTTCAACCTAGACGCTACCATCTACTGCTTTACGCTGGAATATGAAAACTGAAACGCCAAAAGCTCCATTTAGGGGCCACCGTAATAGACGGTGCAATGCACCGTAAGAGACGCCAGTTACCACTTGACCACCGTATTGTATAGGTGTCTCGAGGTTCGGTCAAAGTTGAAGGTTGTTTTAAAGCTTAATCTAAGACTTGACTTATAATATAATATGTGTGATAATAGAATTCGGACACGAGACGACTTTTAGATGATTTTAAATCGACCTGAACTATCTCTTGACTTCTCAAATAATATACATGCGAGTCTCGGGAGTCTTATAAGGTCATAAGTGATAGTAAAACCTAATTAGGGTTTTAATTTAAAACTATATAATTGCATTATAATAACTTATGGTCACGAAACGACTTGTGAACGAGTTTAGATCCTTATAAACTAATTCTCAACTTCTTTAGTGACTTTATCGAGTCCCGTGAACCTTTAAAACGACTTGAGTCACCATTAAAGACACGAATTAGGGTTTTAATTTAAAACTATATAATTGCATTATAATAACTTATGGTCACGAAACGACTTGTGAACGAGTTTAGATCCTTATAAACTAATTCTCAACTTCTTTAGTGACTTTATCGAGTCCCGTGAACCTTTAAAACGACTTGAGTCACCATTAAAGACACGAATTAGGGTTTTAATTTAAAACTATATAATTGCATTATAATAACTTATGGTCACGAAACGACTTGTGAACGACTTTAGATCGTTATAAACTAATTCTCAACTTCTTTAGTGACTTTATCGAGTCCCGTGAACCTTTAAAACGACTTGAGTCACCATTAAAGACACGAATTAGGGTTTTAATTTAAAACTATATAATTGCATTATAATAACTTATGGTCACGAAACGACTTGTGAACGAGTTTAGATCCTTATAAACTAATTCTCAACTTCTTTAGTGACTTTATCGAGTCCCGTGAACCTTTAAAACGACTTGAGTCACCATTAAAGACACGAATTAGGGTTTTGATTTAAAACTATATAATTGCATTATAATAACTTATGGTCACGAAACGACTTGTGAACGACTTTAGATCGTTATAAACTAATTCTCAACTTCTTTAGTAACTCTTCATATAGCATGCATGGTTAGGAATTTTGTGTGCAACGTGAAATTGTATGAACCCTGAAAATTATGCATTGTGAGTTCGTAGACGGGACCATTTATGTGATAATGTGAGTACAATTGGACAACGTGTTGTTTTGTGATGTGTACAAGGTGGATAATGTGTTATGTAGTGGAAAGTACAACGTGACGAATGTGTGATGAGTACAATGTGATTAATGTGTACATTGATTTGAGCTTGATTGTGGTTGAGATGGATTGTTGTTATTGATTGGTGATAGTTTGATGATTTAGGGCAAAATGAAGTTATGGCATTAACTTAGTATAATATTGTGGCAACCCTAAAAGAGCCTGATCAACTATTTTATGGTCACCCGGTATTATAACAAGTTAATGACATCACGGATTGCACATGTTTGGCTTAGAGTATAATAAGGAACCGATATGCTTAATGGGAGTTGATTGGGTGGAGGGTTAGCCGCTGGTACACCCTGTATACATACCCGGTCAATAACTAGAGGGCATATCAGATTCGGATTATACTTTAAACCACTTGTTTTAGTTGACTTGTTTTAGTTGTTTGTGATGTGATGTGTTGAATATGAGTACTTGGTTTGGATGGTGTACAATTGTTGTGAACTTGGCATGAGAACATGATAGATAACGGTTACTTGAGAACTTTAGTATATTGGCCTTAGCGTAGTGATATGAAACACGTATGATATGTTGGTATGATAGCATGATATATGACAGTTACTTGGGAACATTTATATGTTGGCCTTAGTGTAAAGACATTAAACATGTGTAGTGTGTTGACATGAAAGTACTAACTACTAGTGCAGCTAACATGAGGGCAATTGTGAAGCTAATCCCCGGGTCATAAACTCTAGGGCTATTACTATGGTTGGAGATTGATGATGGAATGACATGTTGTTTCGTATGATTGAGTAACATATATGTTATGCATGTGTGATGTGTATGTATGTATGGCCCGTAGTGGTCACGTTGATGTTTTAAATGTTTTAGGTGCAATTTGAATCGTTTAGTTGCTGAGGAATTTAGTGTTGATTTGTCTAGACATCCATGATTTGGACTAGGGTTGACATTATGGTGAACAATGAGGATGTTTTGTTTAATAGTATGTGAACTTGAACATACACGAGACCTTGTTAAACTAGGTTGTATGCAGGATATAAGATATTTGGTGATGCATGTATAAATATTTACTAGATGGACAATTCTATGAATAAGAGTGGTAGGCATGTTTAATAAGTCGAGTATCCCCAAAATCTTAATGCTTAACTTGCTTATAAGAACAAATCGGTAATGATTGATAATTCATGCATAGTTGTATTTAACGTACGAGAAACCGTATGTATGACTCGGTATGCGGGATTAGTTGATAGAACATACAAAATCTTACCTCCTAACTTGATTATGTGGATGAATTGTTAGGAGATGCGGTAGAACAAGTATGGTTGTCATGATATTCATATTGTTTAACATGCTTGAATTTCGTTGCCTAACTAAATTGGTGAGATAAATCGTTAGGAATTGGTAATACATGCGTAAAGGTAATTGAAATCTTGGGACAATTGTGTGTATAGGTTGCCATGCTAGCCTAATTATTTGAATATGTCGGAATCTTGTTGCCTAACTTGCTTATTGAATATAGAGTTAGGAATTGAAGATGCATGCATAGATATAAATGGTCACGTGAACAATTGTATGTATAAATTAGTATGGCAATTAAAGATTACTTGGCTGGATTATTTCCCCCTTGTTACTTTATTACTTAGTCAGCAACGTAGAGATTGTAAGTATAGTTGTATTATGATTATGAGAACCTCATTGTATTATACGCCCTTAATATTAAACTTAGGACAATGCCTGAGTTAACTAAGGTGAGTTGATTAGAATAAACGTATAACAGTGGAGTTAACTGCGGAGTCAATAACGATGGCGACAACGGGACGTAACGATTTCATTTTGAGCTGTTATACAACTATACACTTTACTGAGTGAGGGGAACGACCTGGGTTAGGCTAACCACAAATTTGAACACATAAATTAAAATCTAAAAGTCTACCCAACAAGTAGAATTTCGCAAACACGAACGCCGCAGAGATGGAGTTGAGGAGTAAACGATATTGGGTGGTGCATATACACGAATACGATTGGTGAAAGTTGATCTAATTGAACACCTGGCTTAACGCGGAACCGAGATTTCATAAGCATGAGGACGATGTGCCAATTGGGCGCCATAGTGCGAGTCACACGTGAGATGTGGGAAGCTCGAGTACTTATAGTGTGCGACTCTCAAATCTTCTCGACCTTAAACGGGTCGACATGGGGGGAGCTTTTATCTTGCTTATGGGAGAGAAAGGCGGGTCGTTTCGAGTACGTATTGATTTCCAGAGATTAAATAAGCACGTGATGAAGAACCGGTAACCGTTTCCCGAATTGATGAATTGCTTGACCAACTATGAGATTTCAAGTATTTCCCAAGAATGACATAATCACTTACTCGTTTAACTCAAGGGAAAGGAGGCCGGAAGAGAACGAATTGTAATGGACTTCACTACGAAGTCACCGAAGACAAGAAATAACCGTGATATGATTGGATGATTAATTACACTAAAGAGAGGGTGTCTAAACACAAAATTTCAATTTTTATCATCTCCGATAGAGACACCTGATTTACCTTGAATTTGGAGAAGCCTATCAACGAGCATGGATACTCAACCCGACATGAGTATGACGTTTCACCCCAACGGATGGACAAGGTGAAAGAACGCCACCAACGTTTGGAGACATGATGTGAGCTAGTGTTATTGATTTTTGGTAGTAGTAGAGGAGAACACTTACGGTTGGTTGAGTTCTTATATAATGATAATAATCATGCGGATTTCCAAATGACTCGAATTAGGGCACTTTGCGTTAGAAAGTGCCGTCTTCCCCTAGCTTGGAATTGGAGTTGGTGATCATGTACTTTTGAAAGTAGTTTCTGGGAAAAGCATTGTACGTTTTGAGAAGCAAGACAACCTCGAGCCAAGATTCATAAGGCCTCTTTAAAATTCCTGAACGGGTTGGAAGATTGACATACCGATTAGAACTTCCACAAGAACTTAATGGTCTACATGACGAGTCTCATATTTGTAATTTATGCAAGCGCTTTGTGGATCCTACCCAACATGTGACTAAGAACGGAATCCAAATAGACGAGCCACTTAACTATGTTGTGGAACCGGTATAGGTTTTGGGGGAGGATCAAGAAACTTAAAAACAAATGCTACACGAATTTCAAAGATTAGGCGACATGCTAGACGCGAAACCGAGTTCACTTGGGAACATGAGAACCATATGAGGTCTAAGTACCCACCTTTGCTTAGTGATTAGTGTTTTGTTGAATTTCGGGACGAAATTCTTTTAACGGGAGAATGATGTAACATCCGCGATTTTGACCCATTCGACTTTGTGTGAAATTAACTAGCAAATTGTAATTAACAACATAATTAGTGTCGTTTTGTGACCTATTAATGTGCAATATGATAAATGTGGTCGATTGGCCGACTTATTCGAATTTTACGCTATTTAATGACGTTTATTTGACTAGTACTTTGCGATGGGTCAACCCATGGGTCTATCCATGACCCATGACCCATGAACCTAATCCAACCCTATCCACTCAACCTCCCACCTCTTCCACTCACTCCCACACACACCCTTATCCCTTTCTTTTCCTCTAAAACCTCAAGAACACACACTCATCTCTCTCTCTCTAATAATTCTTACATCTAATTCCTCCTTCAAGCAAGAATTATATTAAAATAAACATCTTCATCATTTTCTTGGCAACATATCAAAGATTTGGCCTTCAAAGAACAAGGAAACTCTTCCATTTGGGTCAAACCCGAATTTGACTTTTGGTAAGTAAAACTTCATTTAAATCAATCATTTTATGCTTACAAACTCGTTTTTAGTTGTATCTAAGTATAATTGGGTCACAAATCAAGTTAAAAGCACAAATGGGTCGTCTAGGGTTTGGTTAGGGTTTTAACAAAGTCAAAACCGAATTTTAAAAAGATTTAAATGTTTTGGACCGGATTTTATGAGTGGGTTATGTTAAATGGAGTTTAATCATGTTTGTTTAAGCTTAACTTCGTGTCAAAATGGGTTTAGGAGTCACTTGGTCGATCTTGGAGGTCTAGATTGGAGTTAGAGTGGTGTTTGGCTTGAAATGGGTTGTTTGGCTGCTGCTGCACGTACAAACCCCCCTCCACCGTCTTGCACGCCACTGCCATCGTCCCAGACGGTGGCTGATATCTCTCATTTTATACCCATTTCCCACAATGTATTTAGTTGCTTTTGTATGGTTTTGAGTCGTTTTTGTATACATTTGGTGCGTTTATGGTATTTGTTAGTGTTTCGGGTTATTAACAGGTACTTGAGCGTAATTCTGGAGGAAACGACGTTTTTGAGGCAAAATAAGTGCGTACGGAAGTTTTACGAGTCCCGGAGCTGCATTTTGAGTTTGGTCAACGAAAGTCAAATAGTTTGGAGGCACATTGCGACGCAACTACAGGTTGCGCCGCAACCCCAAAACAGAGAGATAAGTTGCGCCGCAACTTGGTATGTTGCGACGCAACACGTTCAGATCCAAGCCAGCCTCGAAGTCAAAGAAAGTCAAAGTCAACAGCAGTCAAAGCATGTTGCGACGCAACGAGCAGGTTGCGCCGCAACTGAAGACGAATTTTTTGAAGAAATTAGGGAAACTATATAAGCTTGCAAAAACATTCCTTAACCCTATCTTTTACTTTCCCAGCCATTTTTGAGACTCTTTTGAGCATATTTTCATCAGTTTGATTATCTTTGAAGATCAAGAAGACGATTGGACGATTTCCGTTATTCGCTTTCATTTATTTGTAATCGGTAACGATGAATTCTTCTATTTTGATTTGTTCTTTCATATTTAATATGAGAGGCTAAATCTCTCAGCACCTACTTGGATAGTGAACATGTCATAGGGTTGTTTGATGTTATTTGCAATTGTTGAACAAGATTTCTATGTTTAATCGAAGATCCGCATTTATTTGAGTTTATAAATTGTTTTTATCTTTTATATAGATTGATTGATAATTGTTATTAGAAGTTCGAGAGAAATCTATGTCATTGTCAATTGGTTTATGAAACGATTAATCGGTCTTTAATTAATCAAAAGTCATTAGAGTTCGAGAGAAAGATTTTCAAGATTAAATCATAAAATCAACTTAAGTTCTTAATGCTTGATTGTTTAGAGTAGAAATTATTCACGAGAGTGATAACTATACTTTGCACAATTAAAGATTCGAGTATAACGAGAGTTCATCTTGATTACCTTTAAGTCGTTCAACATTGCAAGTGATATTTAGACTTTCTGATTGATATGTAAGCTGATCCAAGTAGGTGCACCTTTTTATATTATTGTTTCAATCAAAACTCTCTTTTCGATTAATCCTGGGGGATTAATAACAAATTTTCTAACTAATTGCAAAGTGACAATTCGGTCACAAAACCCCCTCTTACTTGAACTACTTTATTTTAACAATTGCTTTACTTAGTCCTTGTGATCAACCTCGGATTTACCAAGCTAACTATACTGCATATGAACGGGTTCACTGCCTGTGAGTGTGTTGTAGTCAGTCACTAGGTGATTCGTGTTTATAAATTTTAAGACTCGATTTCACACATCAAGTTTTTGGCGCCGCTGCCGGAGACTTTTGTTTAGTAGTTGTTTAATTTTGTAGTTCGATCCCTTTCTCACATTTATTTGTGAGAAGGTTATTGTTTTATTAATTAGATTTTATTTTATTTTCATTTTTATTTCATTTTTACCAGGTGCGGTTGACGGTTTGCTTGTGGTGATTGTGCAGGTTCTTGCTAGTTGATGAACACAAGAGCTTCTGGCCAACCTTTGCTTAGTCCTTTATCTAATCCGGGGAAAGTCAGACGTCGATTAGTGCAGAAAAACAACCCAGAACCGTCCACATCAGACAAAATAGATCCAGAAACCGCAGACCAAGTCCAACAGGACATTGCCTTAGACGAACACTATACCAAGAAAGGTTCAACATCAGAAGATCAACTTATTAATAGGTTGAAAGAAGCAGGTAGAGTGTTTGAGACAGGAGAAGACTCTGACACAGAGGAGAAAGTTCAGACACCCGAACCTAATAGAATTGTAGTACCTCAACCCAACAGAAATCAAAATCAACAACCAAGAGTAAACATGATGGGTGAAGAACAACCGAGAGACTTGAACAACGTTCCCTACGGGGAATGAAGAAGAACTATCCCAGCTAACCGGGGCACAACTATCCGTCCTCCTGCAATTTCGGTAAACTTTTCTTTAAAGGGCAATCATCTCAAGAGTGTCGAAGAGGATAAGTTCGACGGGGTTAGAAGATGTGATCCTTATGCTCATGTTGAGAGGTTCGAAATTTTTTCCTGATTGTGTCAGTATGGGGAAGGGCAAGCTGGGACTGTGAAACTAGAGTTATTTCCATTGACTCTCACTGGAGATGCATCTGCATGGTTCAAGGAGCTACCGGATAATTCATTCACTACTTGGGCTGAACTCAGAGAAGGATTCATTGATGAGTTCTATTCCATAAGAACTCAAAGGCAATTAGAGAATCAGATTAGGGGTTTTTCTCAAGACAGTGGTGAAGATATTGTAGATGCTTGGAAACGTTTTAAGGAGATGTTGAGGAATTGCCCGGGTCATAGCATGGGTACTGAGGTTATTGTTGAGATTTTCTACGATGGTCTGGATAGAAGGTCTAAGAGGGAGCTCGGATATGCATTTAGGGGTAGTTTCAACAACATTTCCCCGAATGAAGGTTACAAAATTCTTGATGATTTGGCCAAGGAGAGCTCAACCCGAGAAGAAGACCGAACCAAGAGATCCGGAAGAAATACTGTCGCTAAGGTTGAAAGTAGCGAAGATTCGAAGCTTGTTGCTGAAGTTAAGGCTCTCTCAAAGAGAATGGATGAGAGGTTTGATGGCCAAGAAAGCAGGTTCAAGAGCCTTGAAAGGGATGTGAAGGTTATGGCTGATGGATGCGACAATTGTGGGGATTTGCATTACACTGAGGATTGCCCCCATAAGCCAGCTGAAGATGTTAGCTTTGTTCAGAACCAACAACAGGGGAACTTCAACCGCAACACCGGTTTTCAAAACCGGCAACCAGGTAGTTCTTATCCCTCTTCTTCTTCTTTTAATACTAACAGTTCTGGTTTTGGTGGTAACAGGTTCAGCAGGTTCAACAATCAACAAGCTCCAGATTCAGAACTAAAAGAGATCATGAAGGATTTTATTAGTGCCCAGAGAGCAACTAATGAGCACGTTGCAGAAGAGTCAAAGAAGGTGAGTTCTGTGTTGGACGCTTTAACTACTCGATTGGATGGGCTCGGACATAAGTTGGATCAAGGGGCAAAGAATCATCAAGCCACAATCAAGGACTTGGAAGGAAGGCTTGAAAGGCTCGGGAACTCTAATAGAACACCCGGTACTCTACCGAGTAGTACTCAACAGAACCCGAAGCCTCAGTCAAGCAACCAAGGACAGAATAACCAAGGACAAGGGCAGAAGTACACCCCTCCTAATGCTAGAAATGAGCATGTGAATGCAATCACAACGAGGGCAGGTAAAACATATAATTCTGCAAATCCTTTACCTGATGATTCTACTCCACTTGTGCAGGTTAATGAGGACGATGAGATGGAGCCGAATCCAGCCGTGCAGACACCGGCCGTTCCATCTAAACCTGCTGAGAAGCAAACGGTGAAGCCCTATCAACCGAAGATCCCATTTCCTCAACGGTTGAGGAAAGAGAAGATTAAGGAACATTTCAAGAAGTTTGTTGAACTTATTCAATGGGTAAACATAACTGTTCCTTTAGTTGATCTTATTGCAGGGATGCTGAATTATGCTAAGTTTCTCAAGGAGCTCATCAGTGACAAAAGGAAGCTTGGCGAAGACTGCAGTACTTAGCGCCGAGTGTTTATCAATAATCAAGAATCAGATTCCTCCCAAGTTGGAAGATCCAGGGAGTTTTCTAATTGCTTGTTCTTTTGGTTCATTTTTGTGTGAGGCCTTGGCCGATCTTGGGGCCAGTATTAATTTAATGCCTTATCCTGTTTATAGGAAATTGGCCTTAGGTGAGTTGACCCCTACCCGAATGAGCATTAGGCTCGCGGATCGCTCTTTCCAATATCCCATGGGGATAGCGGAAAACTTGCAAATTAAGGTAGGACATATGGTGTTTCCGGTCGACTTTGTCATCCTAGAGATGGAGGCGGACGCTAAAGTCCCTCTAATTCTTGGCCGCCCATTCCTTAACACCGCTGATGCTATCATCCGGGTTAAGGCTAAGGAGATTTCCTTAGGGGTCGGTGATGACCGGATTATTTTTAAGGTTGATAGAGCATTAAAGCATCCTTATTCTTCTGATGATACTTGTTTTAGAATTGATGTGATAGATGATGCTTTGGACTTGGAAATGCAAGAAGCTATGGAAGCGAATGGAGTTGTTGAAGCCGAGATTGCAAATGGTGAAGCTATCACCAATGATCAAATTGAAGAAATTTTGGCTTTGAGCTTAGATACAACTCCACCGAAAGATGAGGCCTTTGAAAAAATCATGGCAGATGGAAGCACACGGGTGTTGACATCGGTTGAGAATCCTCCTACCGACTTGGAGCTCAAGCCTTTGCCGGATCATCTTGAGTATGCTTATCTCAAAGGTACATCTCTTTTACCCGTTGTCATCCCGTCCTTATTGTTGGAGGATGAGAAATCTAGACTTATGACCGTCCTCAAGGCTCATAAAAAGGCCTTTGCTTGGAAAACTTCCGATATACCGGGTATAAGTCCTGAATTTTGTAAGCACACCATAAATTTTATTGATAATGTCGAACCGGTAGTGCAAAGACAACGTAGACTTAATCCGAACATAAAGGAAGTTGTTAAAAAGGATATAATTAAGTTGCTTGATGCGGAAATTATATTCCCCATCTCGGATAGTCCATGGGTGAGTCCGGTGCATTGTGTGCCGAAAAAGGGTGGGATGACCGTCGTTTTGAATGAGAAAAATGAGTTAGTTCCCACTAGAACTGTCACGGGATGGTGGGTGTGTATAGATTATCGGAAGTTAAATGACGCCACCCGTAAAGACCATTTTTCCTTGCCTTTCATTGACCAAATGCTCGAACGGCTTGCCGGAAATGAGTACTTCTGCTTTTTGGATGGGTTCTCCGGGTATTTCCAAATACCCATTGACCCTAATGACCAAGAAAAGACCACATTCACATGTCCCTTTGGTACTTATGCCTATAGGAGAATGCCTTTTGGTCGTTGCAATGCTCCGGGAACCTTTCAAAGATGCATGATTGCAATTTTTCAGGACATGATTGAAACTTCCATGGAAGTGTTCATGGTTGACTTTTCTGTATTCGGGAGTTCTTTTGAAAGTTGTCTAGATAGTCTTGATAAAATGTTGGAAAGGTGTGAAAGGGCACACTTGGTTTTAAATTGGGAAAAATGTCACTTCATGGTAAAAGAAGGGATTGTGTTGGGACATAAAGTTTCTAAAGTGGGACTTGAGGTTGATAGAGCCAAAATAGATGTCATAGCTAAATTACCTCCTCCCACTAATGTTAAATCTGTGAGAAGTTTTTTGGGTCATGCCGGGTTCTATCGTCGGTTTATAAAGGATTTTTCAAAAATCACCCGGCCTATGACCAAGAAAAGACCACATTCACATGTCCCTTTGGTACTTATGCCTATAGGAGAATGCCTTTTGGTCGTTGCAATGCTCCGGGAACCTTTCAAAGATGCATGATTGCAATTTTTCAGGACATGATTGAAACTTCCATGGAAGTGTTCATGGTTGACTTTTCTGTATTCGGGAGTTCTTTTGAAAGTTGTCTAGATAGTCTTGATAAAATGTTGGAAAGGTGTGAAAGGGCACACTTGGTTTTAAATTGGGAAAAATGTCACTTCATGGTAAAAGAAGGGATTGTGTTGGGACATAAAGTTTCTAAAGTGGGACTTGAGGTTGATAGAGCCAAAATAGATGTCATAGCTAAATTACCTCCTCCCACTAATGTTAAATCTGTGAGAAGTTTTTTGGGTCATGCCGGGTTCTATCGTCGGTTTATAAAGGATTTTTCAAAAATCACCCGGCCTATGACCAAGAAAAGACCACATTCACATGTCCCTTTGGTACTTATGCCTATAGGAGAATGCCTTTTGGTCGTTGCAATGCTCCGGGAACCTTTCAAAGATGCATGATTGCAATTTTTCAGGACATGATTGAAACTTCCATGGAAGTGTTCATGGTTGACTTTTCTGTATTCGGGAGTTCTTTTGAAAGTTGTCTAGATAGTCTTGATAAAATGTTGGAAAGGTGTGAAAGGGCACACTTGGTTTTAAATTGGGAAAAATGTCACTTCATGGTAAAAGAAGGGATTGTGTTGGGACATAAAGTTTCTAAAGTGGGACTTGAGGTTGATAGAGCCAAAATAGATGTCATAGCTAAATTACCTCCTCCCACTAATGTTAAATCTGTGAGAAGTTTTTTGGGTCATGCCGGGTTCTATCGTCGGTTTATAAAGGATTTTTCAAAAATCACCCGGCCTATGACCAAGTTGTTGGAAAAAGATGTCCCATTTAATTTTGATAATGAGTGTCTTCATGCATTTAACTTACTTAAAGACAAATTGACCAACGCCCCTATTATGTCTTCACCCGATTGGTCATTACCTTTTGAGTTGATGTGTGACGCTAGCGATTTTGCCTTAGGGGCCGTGTTAGGCCAAAGGGAGGACAAACATTTTCGTCCCATTTCCTATGCTAGCAAGACCCTTAACCCGGCTCAACAAAATTATACCGTGACTGAGAAAGAATTGTTGGCCGTTGTTTATGCTTTTGATAAGTTTCGACCCTACTTGGTTCTTAACAAGACCATTGTTTATACCGACCATTCCGCATTAAGGTACTTGTTCTCAAAACAAGATGCCAAGCCCCGTCTCATCCGTTGGGTCTTGCTTTTGCAAGAGTTCGTCATTGAGATCAAGGACAAAAAGGGGGCTGAAAATGTGGCGGCCGATCATTTGAGTAAGCTCAAAAACCCTCACCTTAAGGAGTTGCAAGAGCATGATATTGATGATGCTTTTCCTGATGAGTATTTGATGCAGGTTGAAGTTGAGGAAGCACCATGGTATGCAGACATTGCTAACTATCTTTGTGCAGATGTGATTCCTAAAGAAATGTCATCTCAACAGAAGAAGAAATTCTTTTCTGAGATCAAACATTATTTTTGGGAAGAACCATATTTGTTTAGAATGTGTGCAGATGGGATGATCAGGAGATGTGTGTCCGGTGCAGAAACCCGGAAGATTTTAGATGCTTGTCATTATGGTCCAACCGGTGGTCATTATGGACCGTCTGTAACCGGTAAGAAAGTTTTTGATGCGGGTTTCTATTGGCATACCATTTTCAAGGAAGCAAAGACTTTAGTGGAGGTATGTGATGCTTGTCAGCGGCAAGGTAATATCACCAAAAGAGACGAAATACCGAAATACCTCAACAAATGATTCAGGTATGTGAGGTTTTTGATGTTTGAGGGGATTCATTTCATGGGACCTTTTCCCCCTTCGAATAAGTTTCTTTACATTCTGGTAGCCGTTGATTATGTGTCCAAATGGGTCGAGGCTAAAGCCCTACCGACCAATGATGCTAGAGTAGCTATTGATTTCTTGTAAAAGTTGTTTAGTAGATTTGGTGTACCAAAGGCCTTAATAAGTGACCGTGGAACCCAGTTCGCGAATCACCATCTTGCTAAGGTTTTACAGAAGTATGGTGTGACCCATAGGTTCTCCACTTCGTATCACCCTCAAACAAGAGGCCAAGTGTAAAACACCAACAGGGCCTTGAAACGTATTCTTGCGAAAACTGTGCAAGATAATCCCAAGATTTGGGCTAAGAAGCTCGATGATGCATTGTGGGCGTTTAGAACCGCCTACAAAACGCCGATTGGGACTACCCCATATAAGCTTCTTTATGGCAAAACTTGTCATCTCCCGGTTGAGATTGAACACAAAGCCTATTGGGCTTTGCAAAATTGCAATATGGACTTGATCTTAGCAGGTGAGAAGAGGTTTTTGCAGTTGCACGAGTTAGATGAGATGAGGTTGCAAGCATATGATAACTCAAAGCTCTACAAGGAACGTACAAAGGCTTGGCATGATAGCAAGATCAAACGAAAGGAGTTTAAGGCCGGTGACAAAGTGCTTTTGTTTCAATTGAAGTACAAACTCAAATCACCTAAGCTTAAATCAAAATGGACGGGGCCTTATGTGGTTAAGCGAGGTTATGCGTCCGGATATGTGGAATTGTTTAGCAAAAATGGTGAGAGTTTTATTGTGAATGGACACCGATTGAAGCATTACCATGAAGAAGATGAGGAGAATGCGGAGGTGATCGAAATTGGCTTTTATGCCATCGACCAATAAACTCAAGGCACTTGGAGTCGAGCTAAAGACTCGTTAATAAATTAAGCGCTTCTCGGGAGGCAACCCGTGTTTCATTTTTCTTGTTTTCAATAATTTTGTTTGTTTTTCATTGGTAATGTGTTTTTAATAAGATTTGCAGGTTGGAGCCACTCTCACGCGTTCCGGTAAGTTGATTCTAAGGAGATCACCGAGGTAAGTGTGTGTGTGTGGGAGGGTCAGTTGCGCCGCAATGGTTTCCTTTTGTTGCGCCGCAGCTTCTAAGTTGCGAAGCAACTTATCTCTCTGCATTTGGATTGCGCCGCAAGAAGGTAGTTGCGACGCAACCCATGTATTGTTTTTCAGAAAATCAGAAAATCTAAAAAAAAAAAATATTCGAAAATCAAATAATGCATTGCGCCGCAACGGGTAGGTTGCGACGCAACGTTAGTCAGATCGGTCAACATACTAAATAAAGGGGGCTAGGGTTTGTTTCTCACACACTCATTTATTTTACCAAAAAATTTCACCTCCCTCTTCCCTCTAAGTTCCTGCCGATCCACCCCTCTTCTCCCCCTTATTTTCTTCAATTTTTTACCTTTCTCTTTAATCTTAAACACCATGACATTAAAAGGAAAGGTTAGTGTTTCTTCCCTCTCTCTCTTTGATTCTAATTAATTAATTTCATAGAATTCTTTAATCAAATTTGAATTTATATAGATTTATGCTTCAATTGATTCTTAATGTTTGAATTTGTGTTTAATTGGGTCTAGAATAATGAGGGTTTGGTGATTTGTTGAAACATTGATGATGTGTTTTCATGGCATTGTGTTATTCAAATTAATAGAGGGATAATTAAAATTTGTTTTGATTAATTGATAACCCTTAATTAATTTGTAGTGGATTTTTGAACTTGGGGAATTTTTGGTTTTGTTATTGTTGCTGGTCGAACTCTGCCCAAATCTTATGATTGCGCCGCAAGAAGGTAGTTGCGACGCAACCGATGTATTGTTTTTCAGAAAATCAGAAAATCAAAAAAAAAAAAAAAATCGAAAATCAAAATTTTAATGCCATTGCGCCGCAACGGGTAGGTTGCGACGCAACGAGTCAGATCGGTCAACATACTAAATAAAGGGGGCTAGGGTTTGTTTCTCACACACTCATTTATTTTACCAAAAAATTTCACCTCCCTCTTCCCTCTAAGATTCCTGCCGATCCACCCCTCTTCTCCCCCTTATTTTCTTCAATTTTTTACCTTTCTCTTTAATCTTAAACACCATGACATTAAAAGGAAAGGTTAGTGTTTCTTCCCTCTCTCTCTTTGATTCTAATTAATTAATTTCATAGAATTCTTTAATCAAATTTGAATTTATATAGATTTATGCTTCAATTGATTCTTAATGTTTGAATTTGTGTTTAATTGGGTCTAGAATAATGAGGGTTTGGTGATTTGTTGAAACATTGATGATGTGTTTTCATGGCATTGTGTTATTCAAATTAATAGAGGGATAATTAAAATTTGTTTTGATTAATTGATAACCCTTAATTAATTTGTGGTGAATTTTTGAACTTGGGGAATTTTTGGTTTTGTTATTGTTGCTGGTCGAACTCTGCCCAGAATTCTTATGATTGCGCCGCAACTAGGGGGTTGCGACGTAACTGGTGAAACAGAAATATAAGTTGCGCCGCAACTATGGGGTTGCGACGCAATGAACCCAGTTCTGCCCAACACATTTTTAGCTTATATATGTTATATGTTTATATCGTGGTTGATTGTTTTGATGATTTTCTTGTATGTGCAGCAACCTGTTGGAGCTGGACGTGCACCAAGGGGTTCCTCTAGAACCTCGACGTCTTCTGCACCTACCGAGGGAGCTTCCAATGTCCCTCCTGCTCTTACCCAAGAGGCACTTGATATGGGAGTTCCAGCTCATGCTTGGCTCAGATGGCCTCGTGCTTCTACCGAGTCCAAGACTGAGTATTCTAACATGTTAGCCACACTGATTCATAAAGACATTGATAGACCGAGATATATGGAGAGGAATATGCTTGATGTGCTTAATGTTCGTGAGGACATTAGTAGATATATGCGCCTCATGGGTAAGGCTAATGATGTTGATGGTAACCCGATTGAGAGAGAGTATGGTATGTGGTTTGATATTTTTCGTAATAGGGAGTCTGTGTGTAAGGAGTGGTGTCTTGAGGTATACTCTACTATTTCTGTTCAACATATTGATACCGCTAAAAGTGTCTTTGATGATAAGGTAATTTTCTTTCGATGTGGGGGTCTGAATAGGCATTTGACGATTGCTGAGTTTGGCTTGTGTACGGGTATGTATACCCAGGAAATGTTAGATAGCCCTGCATTTAGGAATCTTTTGACTGTTGCTACTAGGAGTACTCAGGGGTTTCATCGTGATTTGGGTGATCAAAGAGATTATTACACTAGGATTTCTGGGGGTAAGGCTTGGCGAGGAGCTTGTGGGGCGAATACTATCCAGTCGCCCATTTTGAGACTTTTTCATAAAATGTTGGTATTTTTCTTTGTCCAGCGTTCTAATCAGCGGGATAAAGTTTATTTGGAAGATTTGTGGTTGTTAAGATTGTTTGATGAGGGAGGCGTTTATAAGACTGCTTGCGCTCCCTATGTGCTGGCAAAACACATGGGCACTAAGGGGGTGCGTGATAGGGAGTTGGTTTGTGGCCATTTCATTACGAAAATGATCAAGTATTTTGATTGTGAGGATGATAGGGCGAACACAACGGTCAATTTGAACTGGAAACCTATGCAGGCATTTACATATAATGATTTGAAACGTTTTGGATTGCTTCGCCCTCAAAAGCATAAGAATGATATTTATGAGTTGATTGCATTTGGTGATGCCGCCTCTGAAGGCGAGGAAGAAGATGATGGTGATGATGGTGATGAGGAGATGGCTGATGCACCCGAGCAGCCACCAGAGCCCGCACGACGTACTAAGCGTCGTGCCACTACTACTCCTACTGCTGGTGCATCCTCCTCTGCTGCTCCTTCAGGTACTTGGGACTTCTCTTCTTTAGAGGCCACTGTTAATAACATGTGGCAATCACAGCAGCAGTTCCAGTCCAGGGTGGACAGTGATTTTTGATGGATAGGTTCAGGTATGGGCAGTGTTATGTATGATCAGCAGCGTTACCAGCCTATGTGGGAGGCTAGCTATCGAGGGGATCAGTTCATCCCACCTCAGCCTTTACCAGACTACAGGCCCCCCAGCATCTTTATACCTGAGCACAGGACTGGTGGTTTCTATTTTCCACCAGAGCGCCAGTATGAGCGACCTCCTTCCCACGATCTCGGGGGACGGGGTCCAGATCATCCTGTTACGTTTGGTTCTTTTGCAGGTACTCAGGGCGATGGTTCAGATGCCGGTGGTTCCGCTTCCAGGAGTTTTGGGGAGCAGTTAGCTGAGGGACTTTTTGGACCTCCAGGTCGTGGAGTGCAGGGATACCCACCTCCCAGCTGATCAGATGATGAGAGTTGATGAGAGGAGCGCCATCTGCTGGTTTATTGATGGCTTGTATTATTGAATTGTTTGAACTATTTTCATTCTCGTACTTTATTTCTATTTGTTGGTTTGTATCCACCCTGCGGGGTGATGAGACATCGTATTTTCTTTCTTTTCCTTTACATTTCAAATAATTAGGGATAATGATTTGCATGCTTTATTATATAATCTGTTGGCCGTTAATCGTGTGTTCATGTTGAATAGCAAGTATTGTCATATGCATATGCTGGCAGTAAGTTCATCGCAATATTCTTGTTGGCATCATTCAAGCATGGAACACCCATCATACCCGGCAAGTTTTTCTTGTTCTTGATTTTGCTTTGTGTTTACTTTCCCCTATTTCCCATAGTTTGCCTTAGTTCATTGGACATTGAGGGCATTGTCCAACTCAAGTGTGTGTGTGTGTGTGGGGGGGGGTGGTAAATAGGAAAAAGTCGGGTATTTTAGAGGATTTTTAAACTTTTGCATGCTTGTCCTTGTAGTTAATTGCTTTTGTCACCTAATTATAGATATTAATGAGCAATTTGACTACACCCTTGGTACAAAGTTTAATTGGTGGAATGTGTCTTGATTGATTAATTAGGCAATCCCTTCTGGATTAATAACATGACTAGCACGCTTATAGCACCAAAACACCAAATTTGTGAGATTCTTGATTCATTTCTAGATATGCTAGGTGTTTACGGGTTTGGAATTATTGGCCTTGTAAATTTGTCCCTCTCGTAGGCTTTTGAATTTATTCAAGAGTAAGGGTTCTACTTAGAACTCTGAACTATGATGTGCAAGTTTGAGGTTAGTTTTTCCATTTCCGGGTTACTTTCATTTGCTATGAGTGTGCCGGTGATTGCGTTGATTCTAGAACTTGTCCTGGTTGATCGTTCCGTGTTTCTAGATGAGGAAGAGGCAAATTTAGGATTAAAACCTTTGTTCTTTGTATGTTTACCCCTTGTTTCGTAAAAATTTGTTATGTGCATGTTTTGTTAATGTGCTTAGTAGCTAACTACACTGGTTAGTGAACCACTTGTTAAACCCTTATGTTGCACTCACTTTTAGTGCAAGAAACAATAGAAAACATGTTGTCATTAGCCTGTTCTTTGTTATTAAATCTACCTTAAATATACACCTTTCCTAGCCATGCCGATAGTCGAAGTCCTGGTGGGTCATTGGTTGCCTATGCTAGTGGATGGGTTGGGGTTGTCCTTTTATGTCGGGGTGGGATATTCTCGGTTACTGAGGATAGATTGATTTCGTCATGATTATTGGATAAGGTCTGGATTGTTCATTTTAGCATTGTATTACATGATTTGTCACTTTTTCAATATTATTTAGAGAATACCAATTAGTCAAAGTAAAAGTAGCTCACAAAAAAAAAGAAAAAGAATAAAAAAATTGAAAAACAGAAAAAAAAATAAAAAAAATGGAAAAGGAGCTTGGGCTGTTGTTTGGGGTCAGATTTTATACAACTATGATCCTGATTAAAGATATTACTAACATATGTTTTTGTTGTACACGATAATGCTTTTGTGTTTTGCAGGATCCTGAAATAAGGATCATCATTCAGGATACTCAGGAAATAAGCTAACGGTCGAAAATAAATATCAAGACTTATCCAGCCTTCTAAGGAAGAAAAGAAACGTGCAATCCCTTGGATATCGGAACAACCTCGAAGAATAAACGTGTCAAAGAAGACTCAACGTTCACTTTTTGATCTTCAACACGTTGAACAGTATCACACGGAGGATCCCAGATTTTTCGGATAGTTAGTTAGGAATTTACATTATAAATAAGAGGTGATTGATCGAGATTAGGAAAACGACACACACACTTGTATTCTCACACACTTACTCACTGCATACTTGCTTTCTTTTTCGTTCATTAGCTCGATCAAATCACTCTCACCCTCATTGTATTGTAATCACCCACAATAATAATAAAAGAACTAAGGAAGGGTCGATTGAATCCTCCCGGGTTTTTTTACCTAAGATCTCTTAATTGGATCAAGGGTTTTTCCTCGTCAACAAAATTCTGGTGTCGTTGTGTTTTTCATTTTTTCTTTAAGATCCTAGCTTTAATTTCCAGTGCTTTACTTTTATCTTCAACGGTTTTCTTAATTACTCAAAGTATTTCTGTCTCAAAGGCTTTCATAAAACTCTTTTTGATAAAAACTCTTAGTTTTAGTCATTATATTTAAGAAACTTTACTTTTAATTGAAGATCCTAAAACACCAAACCCCACTTACAAATCTTCGGTACTTGAGTTGTCTAAAATGCTTCCTAAAATTATCTTAGGTAATTTTTGACCGAAACAATTTGGCGCCCACCGTGGGGCAAAAAGGTGTTTTTGCAATTTAATCACACTCCTAGATTTTCAGTTTCGAAAACTTTCTCAAACCAATCTGCAAAAGATGTCGACCTCTCAAAATGCTTCCTCTGCTGCTTCTGGATCTGTAACTCTGAAGAATTTAATTAATAAGCCTCCAAAAAATAATAATAATAAAATACTGGGAAGGCTATTGATGATTCGTCTGCAGGATATGATCCGAATCGCCCGATGCCTCCAACGCCACGACCATATCCAGAATCATCCCTGGATTCGCAGGTAAAAACTACTCATCATGAATCCAGTGCTGACACAGATGTTTTTTCTATGTTTAGGGTTCTTCAGGAACAAATGAAGAAAGCACAGACAGAGAATATCTCTAGATTTAATAGCTTGGAGTCGAGAATGATGGAAAGCAGGAATCAAGGGCCCAGGACTCAAGAGATCAGAATTCACGATCTTGAGAGACCAGAAGAATCTCCTCTGAACAACAGGAGTATTAATTTTGGAGAACAGGGACTCAAGGGACTCAGTCAATGGGTCATATGTTCTCTACTCCCCCTCCAAAATCTGGATCCGCTTCCTTCTTTCATGCAGGAAATAACTCAAATAATAACGAACAAACCCCTCCATCATCTTCGGGGGTTCCAAGTTTCACTCCTCCCTCCTTTAATTGCGAAAATAATGCTAACCAAATGCAGGATAATGTTGCAAATGCGTATTTGGCGAGAGAGTTGCAGAAAATCAAGGAACTGATTTCGACAGTTCCGGGATTTTGTCAGCCAATCCCAGAAGCAGATCCATCTTCATACAGAACTTCCAGATTCGCACCAGCCATAGCTAATGTGGAAATTCCCAAGAAGTTCTCAGCGCCTCATATGAAAACATATGATGGAACAACAGATCCTCAGGAGCATGTGGCTCAATACTTGGAGAAAATGGAGACAGTTCCAATCCCAACAGATTTAAGAGAAGCATGCTTATGCAAAGGTTTTGGGGCTACATTATCAGGAGCAGCCCTGAAGTGGTTACTTAATTTACCCACTGGATCTATACTTTCTTTTGCGCAACTTGTTAATCAATTTAATTTACAGTTTTCATGTAGTAGGGTTTTTGAGAAAATAACGGGTGATCTTTATCAAGTCACCCAAAGAATTAACGAGTCTTTAAAAGAATATCTTAACAGGTTTACAAAGGAATCGTTGGAAATTCCAAAATTAGATATGACCACTGCAGTTCAAGCCTTGAAGATGGGGTTAAACAAGGACTCTCTGTTCTATCAAGATCTTGTTATGACGCCTTGCAAATCTTTAGACGAAGCAAGAAATCGAGCTTTAAGATTTATCAGGCTCGAAGAAGATGAATTGATGAGAAAGAGGATGGAAGCACCCTCAACATATGATCGTCCAAATAGAAGGGCAGAAACTCCAGTGTTCCGACCAAGCAAGAATAAACCCTATACAAGAGCTGTGCAACAGAGAACAGTTATAGCAGAAAGACAGGGAGAACCTCAATATCCTGAATTATCAAAATATTGTTTTTCTGTTGATACTGCAGGGATAGTAGCAGCTATGAAGAATCTTGGGGACAAAGCCAGATGGCCTCCCAGGAATCCAAAGCCTGATGCCAGTAAAGATAAGTCGAGGTGGTGTGCCTACTGTTTGGGGTCAGATTTTCTATAACTATGATCCTGATTAAAGATATTACTAACACATGGTTTTGTGGTACACGATAATGCTTTTATGTTTTGCAGGATCCTGAACTAAGGATCATCATTCAGGATATTCAGGAATTAGCTAACGGTCGAAAATAAGTGTCTACATTCATTCAGCCTATTAAGCAAGAAAATAAACGTGCAATCCCAAGGATATCGCAACAAACTTGAAGAATAAACGTGTCAAGGAAGACTCAACGTCCACTTTTCAACTTCAGCACGTTGAACAATATCACACGGAGGATCCCAGATTTTTCGGATAGTTAGTTAGGAATTTACATTATAAATAAGAGGTGATTGATCGAGATTAGGATAACTGCTCTCACACTTGTATTCTTACACACAAACTCACTGCATACTTACTTTCTTTTTCGTTCATTAGCTCGATCGAATCACTCTCACCCTCATTGTATTGTAATCAACCAAAATAATAAAAGAACTAAGGAAGGGTCGATTGAATCCTCCCGGGTTTTTTTACCTAAGATCACTTAACTGGATCAAGGGTTTTTCCTCGTCAACAAAATTCTGGTGTCGTTGTGTTTTTCTGTTTTTCTTTAAGATCCTAGCTTTAATTCGCAGTGCTTTACTTTTATCTTCAACAGTTTTCTTAATTACTCAAAGTATTTCTGTCTCAAAGGCTTTCTTAAAACTCTTTTTAGTTAAAACTCTTAGTTTTAATCGTTATTGTTAAGAAAACTTTACTTTTAATTGAAGATCCTTGAACACCAAACCCCACTTACAAATCTTCGGTTCTTGAGTTGTCTAAAATCCTTTATAAAATTATCTTAGGTAATTTTTGACCGAAACAATTTGGCGCCCACCGTGGGGCAAAAAGGTGTTTTTGCAATTCAATCACACTCCTAGATTTTCAGTTTCAAAAACTTTCTCAAATCAATCTGCAAAAATGTCGACTTCTCAAAATGCTTCCTCTGCTGCTTCTGGATCTGTAACTCTGAAGAATTTAATTAATAAGCCTCCAAAAAATAATAATAATAAAAATGCTGGGAAGGCTATTGATGATTCGTCTGCAGGATACGATCCAAATCGCCCAATGCCTAAAGCACCAGAACCTTATATAAATCCATTTCCGGATTCGCAGGTAAGAACTAGTCGTAATGAATCCAATACTAACACAGATGTTTGATGTGACCAATTTATATAGATCGCCCACTTCATTATTGGCCTTTTTCGTATGTGTTTTGAATCGATTTTGTATGCATTTGGCGCGTTTATGGTGTTTGTTAGTGCTTTCAGGTTTTTAGCAGGTTGCGCGTCCATTTGGTACATTTTCTGACGATTTTTGGCCAAGAAGTTGACCCGAGTGTTCGAGTGATGTTGATAAAGAAGAAACAAGATTTCAGCAAGAATTTACTGCGCCGCAGTGGGAGAGTTGTTGCCCCACTGCGCCGCAGTCAATGGGTGCCAAAGCCACAAAGATTACAGTGGTTTAACACTGCGCCACAGTGGGAGGGATGATGCCCCACTGCGCCGCAGTCAAAGGTCGAGAAGAATAATATATTTTCCAGTGGTTTAACACTGCGCCGCAGTGGGGGTGGCATAGGCCCACTGCGCCGCAGTCACCTTATGATCAAGATTTCAGGGGTTTTCCACTGCGCCGCAGTGGGAGCACACCATGCCCACTGCGGCGCAGTGAGTGCACGGGGAGATCAGGGCTACAGCCTCTTTGCATCAGATTTGGGGGAGGTATATAAAGAAAAAAACCATATTTTCCCAATTATCCAAGTTTTTCTTTCTAGGAGCTGTTCTACCACTAGTCTTTGACGGATCATCGCAGATTTCATCATTTGATTCTTTGAAGATTCAAGAACATCCATCTAGATCGTATCTAATCTTCTGTCTTGCAATTTATATTCAACGATCATTGGTACAATATGTTTTCTTTCAATTTCTTTATTGCAATTCAATTTAGTATGATTGGCTAGATTTCTAATCATCCACTTTGATGAAACTTGACGAATGATATGATTGCAACATTTTAATTCAAGAGTTGATTCAATTATCGTTGTGTCGTGATCTTTATCAATTAATTCCTTGCGATTTATTCTTTTGATGTTGATGGTTTATGTGTTCATCGTTAGTGGTACTAGGCGAATACGTTTATCGTTTCAATTCGATTGTCTATGGTCGTTTGTCACCGGTTCATGGTATGACGGTGAATGTCAAATCTATAATAGGAGTTAATTGGTAAACGTGTTTAGAAACGGTTGGTGGTACCACGTTTTCATTCACATAGGCATAATTGGTAATTGGATAATCAAGCAAACTAATCGTTGGGGAGATTTTCTAGGCATTGGTGGTACCAGCTTGGGTAATTTAACTAGCAACTTAGGTGTTTGGGTTATTTGTGAGCGGTTGGTGGTACCACGCGAGCATTTTATCCTTTCACGATTATCTTGTCAACTCTAAATAATTTGAACTTTATCGTGTGCAATCATAACTGAAGTCAAATGGATTCGAAGTGGGTGATCTTTATTCATATTGTTTGAACTTTCTTTACTTTTCAATTGTCTTGTCATTTCAATTTCTTTAATTTCATATTGTCAAGGTGTTAGGACCAGTTCACCTGGTAAACTGGCCAGTCTCCAGTTGCACCTGGAGACCCAGTGAAACTGTCCAGTGAACTGGAGACCCAGATGATTTGTCCAGAAATATATTGAAGTCCAGTTGCACCGTACAGTCAACGCAACTGAAGACTTCCTCCAGTTGAGAACTGACCAAGTTGAAGAATCATTCCAGTTGAAGTCAAAGACAACAAATGGAAGATAGAGAATGGCAATGGCAGCGAAGCCCAGTTGACATTCTAGTCAGTTACAAACTGGAGACCATCAGTGGAAAGCTCTTACAAAGCTTTACACTGATTACGAGGAATTGACTTATATGCTTTATGTACCTTTACCCGGATAATAAGCCTTATCTTATTATTTAAGTAATAAAAGGTACATAAAGGTGGTTGAGTAAAGTTGCTTTATCATGCGACTTTACACTGCTTTTTAAGGAATTAAATGCTATTCCTTAAATGATCTCAACCACATTTGTACGGCTAAAGTTAACATCCCAAATGCTAACTTTGCCTATAAATACAAGTCATTGCACAACAAGAATAACAAGTGAAAACATACAACACTTCACACTTTGCAAACCTGCAATATTCTTGGTGAACTTGTGCAATATTCTCTCAATCGCTAAAAGGAACATTTCACAACTTTAAGTGTTTCGATTGTCTTGAGAAATTCCGAGTGTAGGTCAATTGTATTTCATAGGTTGTTAGGATATTTACATTTGTTAGAAATATAAATGTAGTAGTTGATTTGTTTCCTTATTGTATATTAGTACTTAGAATGTAAATGTCTAAGTATGGAAGGGGGCTTAGTGTAAATTAGCCATATGTATATAAACCCCTTCCATTAAGCTTTTTGTAACTTTTCAACCCATAATACAATCCAATCTTTCCCTGACATCTCTCTACTCTCTCTCTACTTTCTCTCACTAGAAACCGCCATTAACACACACACTTACACACACAAAAGCTCGAATTCTACTGTTTACAATTGGTATCAGAGCACAATCAGCATATCTGAGCGATCAAGCACAAGTACAAGATTAATCGATCATATCAACAAATATTTTTGAATAGGCCAAGAAATTCGAAAACTTTATTCAATTCAGGGATAGGTTATGTCAATCCAAATCATTTGCTCAAAGCACAAGAAGAAGTCCCATCATTATATAAGGAATCTTATTTGAGATGTGGGATGACTGACCAGTTTGTGAGACCGAATGATAGTGATTTTGAGACTGATGATTTTCTAAAAGAGGGTGCAAAAGTCTATTTTAACTATGAGTTAATGGATGAGTCATATGATTTTTTCAGTCACCCTGCACACAAAATTCAAAAAGAAAATCATGAGGCTGTAATTCCTGAAATTCTTGAGTGTTTTAAAGAAATACCTTTAGAAGAAACTATTCAAATTCCAAAAGCTGAAAACTTGAGACCTTATGTGCCACAAAAAGTTTTGGAAAAGGAAATAGAGGATCTGCAAAAGTCTCTAGATGAAAAGCAATCTTTGATAGACAATCTGCAGACTCAAAATCACTTTATCATTGACCAACCCAAGATAGACTCCAAAGTTTGTGATCCATCTGGATGTTCTGTGAGTTCTATATGTGAAAGTGTAAATGCTTCAGTCCAAACTGAAAAAGAATCTCAGATCTTTGATATGTGCAAAATTGATTTTGACCGAAAGTTTTCTGAATCATTTGAAAAAATCAATGAGAAGATTTTATCCATGAAAAAGAAAACCAATGTGTTTGAAGAGAATCATCCAATTCATGTTCAAAATGTGAATGTAGACATAAAGAAAGTTGTTCATGTGTCTGTGCAAACTGATGGTGATTTAGATGATGTTCATGATGTTGATGATTATTTCTTTCTGATTACTTCTGAAATTGAGACTTTTACCAAGTTTTCTGAAGGAACTCAATCATACTTGAATGAAATTGATGCTTTCAAACAAAAGTTTGAAAAAGAAAGGGAACAGAGGTTAAATGTGCTAAAGGAACTTAATGATCTAAAAGTTGAATTCCAATTTCAGCAAATAGCACTTCAATTTCATAAAGAAAAAGAAAAAGCATCAATTCCACTCAAGCAAAGTCCATGTCCGATAAAGAAAAGTGAAGTTAGTGTGAAGTTGGAAACTGAAGATATGACAAATTTTTTGGAAGAAAATCATGATTTTGATCCTGAATTTGAAAAACATTTTGTTAAAAAGAAGGAAAAACTTGATTTTTATCTAAAGAAAAGTCACACTCTTCACAATCTTCATCAATCAATAAGTTCCAAAGACCACCCAACAATCAAAGACCAATCCATTACCCAAGACTGGCTCAAGACCAAAGACCAGACCATCACCCAAGACTGTTTCAAAACCGAAGACTAATCAATCACCTAAGACGGGTTCAAGTCCGAAACCACAGAAAGGTCCCAATGTCCCAATGAAATCAAAGACTTCTAGGCAAACAAAGATGTACAAGGTTATTTTTGAACCTAAGTCACAAAAAGAAGTCAAAGCAAGCAGTGGTCCAAAGAGTGTTAAGGATGAAGCTTTCTCATTAGGTAACAAACAACCTCCGCAGGTTAGGTATTCTAGTTTTCCTAGGTACTCTCAGAAGAATCCTAAGTGCACTTTACAGAGGGTTAGAGATACTTTTACTGGAATGACTAAATACAAAGACCAGTATGGTTGGTTGTCGCCTAATAACATAAAGAAAGTAAACAAGACCACAGAATCCATCAAGAAGAAACCTGTTAAGAACAAAGTTAATAATTTGTTTGCTAACTCAAAAAATGTTCGTGTTTCAGGTGACGTGTGCTTAACTAGTAGCAGTAGATGGATCCCTAAGGATAGATATTTGAATGCATCTAGTAAAGTCAAGCTTGATGGAAAACCTGCCAATGTCAAACAAGTGTGGATTGTCCGTAGATCGAATACATTAGATAATGCTAATAAATCTAGGACTAGTCCCGCTTGTACCAAAACATCTGTATAAACCTTTACATTTTCTTGCTTGTAATTCGTATTTGTATTTTGAACAATTATGTGTGCTTGTTTGTTATTTGAATAAATTGTTTATTTGCGTGTTATTTTGCTTGATGTTTATTTTTTAATGTGTACTTGCATGTTATCCCTCTAACCTGCAAGGACCCAATTTACATGGGTACCTAAATCATATACCTTGTCTTTGCAGGAATTTCTCATTTGTGTTTGGTATGTTGACTCGGGATGTTCACGTCATATGACTGGAAACAAGTCCATTCTTTCAAACTTTGTTGAAAAGTTTATGGGAACCGTCAGATTTGGAAATGATCATATTGCTCCTATTCTCGGTTACGGACACATTGTTAAAAATGGTGTCACTATAAAGAGAGTTTCCTATGTTGAAGGATTAGGACACAATCTTTTCAGTGTTGGACAATTTTGTGACAATGATCTTCAAGTATTATTCAAGAGATATGAATGCAAAGTGCAGACTGAAGATGGTGTGGATATTCTTACTGGAACAAGGGACAATAACCTGTTCACTATTGATCTCAACAACATTCCATCTAATTCTTCAGAGATTTGTCTACTTTCAAAAGCAATTGCACAAAACTCTTGGTTATGGCATCGCCGTCTTTCTCATCTGAATTTTCAAACAATTAATGCTCTCGTGGATAAACAACTTGTTGAAGGACTTCCTGATTACAAGTACGAAAGTGAACATGTTTGTCCAGCTTGTGCAATTGGCAAGATGAAGAAAGCATCACACAAACCAAAGAAGTTTCTAAGTACAGAAGGTTCTTTGCACCTTATTCACATGGATTTGTGTGGCCCAATGAAAGTTCAAAGTATCCATGGCAAGCGATACATTCTTGTGATTGTCGATGATTATTCTCGGTACACTTGGGTATTCTTTCTTCATGCAAAGAGTGATACTCCGACTGCAATTATTGATTTCATGAAGAAGACCCAAGTGAATCTTAAATCATCAGTTAGAATTGTTCGCTCAGACAATGGCACTGAATTCAAGAATTCAACGATTGATTCTTTCTTCAAGTCCATGGGTATTACTCATCAATTTTCCGCTGCCAGGACACCTCAACAGAATGGAGTAGTTGAACGTCGAAATCGAACACTTGTTGAAGCAGCTAGAACAATGCTTGCTTATTCTAAGTTGCCTCCGAATCTATGGGCTGAAGCTGTTGCTACCGCCTGCTTCACTCAAAATAGATCAATCATAAACAAGAGGTTTGATAAAACTCCATATGAGGTGATAAACAATAGAAAGCCCAATGTGAACTTCTTGCACATTTTTGGATGTGTATGTTATGTTCTCAATGATCGAGATAATCTGGGCAAATTTGAACCAAAAGGCGATGAGGCATATTTTATCGGTTATTCGAGAGAATCGATAGCATATCGTGTATATAACCGAAGAACCAAGAGAATTGAAGAGAGTATGAACGTTAGATTTGATGAACTCTCGGAATGGTTCTTGAACAACACAGTTCAAGACCCGAACTTCAAGTCCATGGGTATTACTCATCAATTTTCCGCTGCCAGGACACCTCAACAGAATGGAGTAGTTGAACGTCGAAATCGAACACTTGTTGAAGCAGCTAGAACAATGCTTGCTTATTCTAAGTTGCCTCCGAATCTATGGGCTGAAGCTGTTGCTTCCGCCTGCTTCACTCAAAATAGATCAATCATAAACAAGAGGTTTGATAAAACTCCATATGAGGTGATAAACAATAGAAAGCCCAATGTGAACTTCTTGCACATTTTTGGATGTGTATGTTATGTTCTCAATGATCGAGATAATCTGGGCAAATTTGAACCAAAAGGCGATGAGGCATATTTTATCGGTTATTCGAGAGAATCGATAGCATATCGTGTATATAACCGAAGAACCAAGAGAATTGAAGAGAGTATGAACGTTAGATTTGATGAACTCTCGGGAATGGTTCTTGAACAACACAGTTCAAGACCCGAACTTCAAAGTCCACAAGCTTCCGCAATAAAGACTGCTTCAAATATCAAATCATCATTCTCTACTCCAACAACACAAGATTTGGATATCTTGTTTGAAGAATTTTTCCAAGTTCCGAAGAAAGTTCCTGAATCTGATGTAATTACAAATGAACCATCCAGTTCAAAGTCAAAAGAGATGGATCCAAATGAGTCTTCACCATCACAATCATCAGATGCTAATTCATCATCTGATTCTCCTCCATCTACCGATATTTCAGAGTTGCATACTCAACCTCATAACATCTCTCAAGTGACAAATCCCTCAATCAATCATGAAGATTATGATCCCGACGACTTTGTTGAACCAATTGCAACTTCATTTGAACAATTAACACAACAACATTCTCCTGATTTTGTTGATTCTGAAGAATCTGGTGATCCACTTGATCCAATTCCTCACACAACCAAGTGGACAAGAGCTCATCCTATTTCTCAAGTAATTGGTAATCCAACAACTGGAGTTCAGACAAGATCCGCATCCGCGAATGAATGTCTGTTTGTGAATTTTCTGAGTATAGTTGAACCAAAGACAGTGAATGAAGCTCTAAGTTGTCCAGATTGGGTGAAGGCAATGCAAGAAGAACTTAATCAGTTCGAACGTCTTGAGGTATGGAAATTGGTTCCAAATCCTTACAAGAACAAGGAGCCAATTAAAACCAAATGGATCTTCAAGAACAAAAAGGATGAATCTGGAGTTGTTGTACGTAACAAAGCACGATTGGTTGCAAAGGGATACTGCCAACAAGATGGAATTGACTACGATGAGACATTCGCACCAGTTGCACGAATTGAGGCTATTCGGATGTTTCTTGCATATGCTGCCTACAAGAACTTCACAGTCTACCAAATGGATGTCAAAACTGCCTTCTTGAATGGAATTCTCAAAGAAGAGGTGTATGTTGAACAACCAGAAGGTTTTGTGAATTCAAATCATCCGGATTATGTTTACAGGTTAGATAAGGCTTTATATGGTCTGAAACAAGCGCCTCGTGCATGGTATGATGCTCTATCCTCTTATCTTGTGAAATCTGGTTTTAGCAAAGGTTCGATTGACACTACCTTGTTTATCAAACGACAAGGGAGTGACATCATTCTAATCCAGATTTATGTTGACGACATAATTTTCGGGTCAACTAATCCTAAATACTGCAAGAATTTCTCTGCTTTAATGATCAAGAAATTTGAAATGAGCATGATGGGTGAATTAAACTTTTTCCTTGGTCTTCAAGTAAAACAGTTGTCAAATGGTACTTTTATTTGTCAATCTAAGTACATTCTTGACATGTTGAAAAAGTTTGATATGATGGATTGTCAAACAATTGGGACACCCATGGAAGCTCGAACAAAGATTAATGCTGACTTAAATGGAAAATCTTTTGATCAAAAGAAATATCGCAGTATGATAGGGTCACTCATGTATTTGACTGCAAGTCGCCCGGATATTATGTTCGCCACATGCATGTGTGCCAGGTACCAGGCCAATCCCAAGGAAAGTCATTTCCAGGCCGTTAAACGGATCTTCCGATACCTGAAAGACACAGTGAACCTTGGTCTCTGGTATCCAAGGGATACCGGGTTTCAGTTAATTGCATATTCGGATGCTGACCATGCAGGTTGTAAGCTTGATCGAAAGAGTACTTCTGGAAGTGTACAGTTTCTAGGGGATAGATTGGTCAGTTGGTCTTCAAAGAAACAGAATTGTGTATCCACATCTACTGCAGAAGCTGAATACGTTGCTGCAGCAAGCTGTTGTTCACAAGTTCTTTGGATGAAGACTCAGTTGACTGATTATGGATTCCAATTCAACAGAATTCCTATTTACTGTGACTCAAAGAGTGCTATTGCTATTTCTTGTAATCCTGTACAGCACACAAAGACCAAGCACATAGATGTTCGGTACCATTTTCTTAAAGATCTTGTCGAGAAAGGTAACATCGAACTCTATTTTGTCCCGACAGACTACCAACTTGCTGACCTTTTCACCAAAACTAATAAAATTTTCACCAAGTCTTTACAACAACTTGATGCAGAGCATTTTGCTCGGCAACAGTCATTGGTTTTAAAATTTTCTTATACTTCATAATAATCGAAGAAAGTGTAATCTGGTGATCATATTGTGTGGCTTATTTTATATTCTTTCTTCATCAGATCATTGGTTTTAAAGGTAAGATTTCTGGTATGTTATTGCTTACAAACTGTTTGATGAAATGCCGAGAAGAAATGTTCATATTCTATATGATTTTGTGATAATTTGCCTTATGTTTTGATGATGATAGATGCATGATTAGGGATAATATTGGGTGTTTATTTGTTTTAAAGTCCTTAATCTGTTTGTATATTGAATTTTTCTGGGTTTGTTTAGATGTTGGGCTGGGTAACAATGAGTTTTGAAGAAAAGTGCCATTTGCAGAGCATTTAGCTCGGCAAATGCGCAATTTGTTCTTGTTTTTTTTGTTTTTAATATTGTTTTTTTAATTTTAATTTTTTTTTATTTTTTTTTTTTTTGTGTAATTTTCTAGTATGTATAATTGTTTTTAAGTTTTTTTTTTTTTTTGTGATTTTCTAGTATGTATAATTGTTTTTAAGTTTTTTTTTTTTGTTTTTTTTTTTTGTGTAATTTTCTAGTATGTATAATTGTTTTTAAGTTTTTTTTTTTTTTTTTTTTTTTGTGTAATTTTCTAGTATGTATAATTGTTTTTAAGTTTTTTTTTGTTGTTATGTTTTTTTTTTTTGTGTAATTTTCTAGTATGTATAATTGTTTTTAAGTTTTTTTTTTTTTGTGATTTTCTAGTATGTATAATTGTTTTTAAGTTTTTTTTTTTTGTTGTTGTTTTTTGTTTTTTTGCTTATTTTTGTGTGTGTGCATTTTTTTTTTTGTGTAATTTTCTAGTATGTATAATTGTTTTTAAGTTTTTTTTTTTTTGTGATTTTCTAGTATGTATAATTGTTTTTAAGTTTTTTTTTTTTGTTGTTGTTTTTTGTTTTTTTTTTTTTTTGTGTAATTTTCTAGTATGTATAATTGTTTTTAAGTTTTTTTTTTTTGTTTGGGTGTTTATTTGTTTTAAAGTCCTTAATCTGTTTGTATATTGAATTTTTCTGGGTTTGTTTAGATGTTGGGCTGGGTAACAATGAGCTTTTGAAGAAAAGTGCCATTTGCAGAGCATTTAGCTCGGCAAATGCGCAATTTGTTCTTGTTAATCATCAAATCTTCATGTATACTGGTAAAACAAGTTCTTAGTTTTCTCAAACAAATGTTTGGATCAAAAGTGTCATTTGCAGAGCTTTTAGCTCTGCAAATACTTGTTTTCACCAAAACTAATAAAATTTTCACCAAGTCTTTACAACAACTTGATGCAGAGCATTTTGCTCGGCATTCAAGTTTTTTTTTTTTGGTTTTCAAAATGAATCCAAGTTTTTAAAATCAACTGTTTGCAGAGCTTTGAGCTCGACAAACAAGCCTTTTTGAATTCCAAAAGTTTTACAAGTTTTAAAAACAACTGTTTGCAGAGCAGTTTGCTCGGCAAACAGTGCATTTTGTACAAAACTTGTTCCAAGTCTTAGAACAACTGTTTGCAGAGCATTTTGCTCGGCAAACAGTACAAATTGGAATTTAAATTTTGTCAAGACTTGAACCATGCATTTGCAGAGCATTTGCTCGGCAAACAGTACATGTGAAAAATTTTCACCAAGTCTTCAAATCAACTGTTTGCAGAGCATTTTGCTCGGCAAACAGTACAATGTGAAAAATTTTCACCAAGTTTTAAATCCAACTGTTTGCAGAGCATTTTGCTCGGCAAACAGTACAATGTGAAAAATTTTCACCAAGTTTTTAAACCAACTGTTTGCAGAGCATTTTGCTCGGCAAACAGTACAAAATTGAATTTTTCCATTGAAATTTTTCTTAATCAAAATGACAACATGATTGTTGATCAATATAAGGAAATTTCATACATTGAAAAGGAGTTGGACTGAACTGCTCATTTGCAAAGCTTTGAGCTCGGCATTTACATGTTTCAACTCCAATAAACGATGACTTGGTGCCAGACTTGAGTGTTCTCGTGTTTGCCGAGAAGTTTGCTCGGCAAACAATACAAATCAAAATTTTGCCAAAACTAATTTTTAGTCCTTGTCAATTTCTGAGCAAAATTTTCAAAATGTACTATTTGCAGAGCATTTTGCTCTGCAAACAGTACAAATAGAATTTAAATTTTTTTTCATTATTTTATTCTATATTTCTTTTTATTATTATTTGTGTTGTGTTTTAAATTGTGTAAATGTATTTGTGTATTGTGTTGGTAAATATATAGTATTTCATAAGTGTTTAGGGTGAGAGACAAGGTATCGAACGCCTTTGTGTACTACTTTGTTTTCTCATTTTTAATATATATGCAAAACATTGTCTGTGAGTAATAAATGTGTTTCTTAAATGTTGGTATGTGTTATAATTTTTTTTTTTTCTTTTTTTTTTTTTTTTTTTTTTTTTTTTTTTTTTTTTTTTTTTTTTTTTTTTCTTTTTTTTTTTCTTTTTTTTTTTCTTTTTCTGTTTCTTTTTATAATTTTTTTTTTTTCTTTTCTGTGATTAAATTGTATTTTCTGGTCAAAACTTTGGTCAGTTTGTCTTAACAGAAAATAATAAACTATCAAGATGGCTTTGTTTAAAGAAGGAGATTCAATGAAGATGCAAGCCAATCAAGCACTTCATATACCATTTGCTTGCAAATTCCCGATTATTACAGAGATTTTGAGCCATCACCCATTGAACAATGCCTTAACTGGAGGTGCAATTGTTCCCGAGAAGTATGTTTTTGAATTATGGGAATCAATTGAATATGTAAAAGGAAGTAAGAGGCATGGGACAGCAGATTACTTCAAGTTTTCTCTTCAGTCAGAAGATGAAATCTTCAATTGTAAATTCAATCTGGCTGAGTTCAGAACCATCATTGGTTTTCCTGAACTTGAAGAATACGAAGAACTTCCAACTGTTGAAGAAATGTTAGCTGGAGTTCATTCATTGGGTTATGAAGGAGAGTTGGCAACAATGAGAGATTTTAGAAGAATGAATATAGCAACTCTCTGGCATACAATGTTCTAACAACTTGTTTGATGCCATCACAGAAAGGGATTGATCTAATGACGAAGCATTCCTTATCAATGTTCTATGCAGTCACTCACAATGTGCAGTGTGACTTTGCAAAGATAATATGGGATAAAATGATTCAAGTTGTCAAGGGAAGGGATAAACAAGAAAGAAAATATATTCCCTTTATCAGATTCTTCACACTGATTATCGAAGATGTTCTTGATAATACAGAAGATATTCCAAGATTGGAAGACAACTTTAAATGTGTAATTGCCATGTATAAATCCAACTTGAGAGGCACAGGAAGTGAAACTGCAAGACCTTTTCCGATTCCACCATTCTTAATTAATTTGGTTCCTGCTCAGAGTCCTCATCTTAGGGCTTATCTCGAGTGGTTAGTCTCAGCAATGGGGTCTGAAAGCCAACAGACTCCTACCCAAGCTGAGCATAGGTCGCCAAGTGAGGGTCCTAGGTCACATAAAAGAAAAAGAGGGATAGTGGTGAGGGGACTTCTGGGCAGAGGAAAAGAAAATCGAAACGAGTTATGTTTGAACAAGATGTTGTAACACCTGAACCTGTTTCTTCACCTATTTCTCAACCTACACCATCAACACAATCTACACCAACCGTTCACTTTTCGCAATCTTCACTTTCACAATTTACACCTTTACCATCCGTTGTTTCACCAAACCCACCAACTTTTACACCACCTCGCTCTTCACCTGTACTTAATCCAACACCGCTTGCTTCAGCACTACCTAATGAACCAACTCCACCACCAGGGAGAAGACTTAAAATGGCTGCTCGTAGGTCACCAAAGAAATCAAAGAAGAAGAAATCCAAACGAAAGCATAAGTCTGCTGGATCTGAAAATATTGGTGCCTCGACAGAATTAGATGCTGAACAAGTAATTCATAATGTTGTATCTGAGGTTGAAACTGAGCATGTTAGCACTGGAGATGATGTTGTGCTGGAGGAACAAGGCGGAATTGAGGGAGGAGTTGAAAATACCAGAGAGGATGTGCGGTCCGGGTTAGGACAAGGGCATAAAGAAAACGTTGGCCCTCCATTAGTTCAAACCAATGTGTCTAGCCGGGTTGTTTACCCTAGGGTAGAAGTCGGGAACTGCCCATTCTCGCTTGCACCAAACTCTCCCAGCCATTCTGACTCCTCACAACAGGAGTTAGTCTCACAAATGCACGGGGATCAGCCACGCTCACCACACTCTCCTCATTTGGAGGATGAGAGTGTTAAAATAAGAGAGGACCAGCCCCACCTCTCGCCTTCATTTCGTGCACAAGAGTCTAGATCTCCTAGGTACACGGATTCACAAGCACAGTTGAGTACTGATGCCAGAACAAGCGAAGAGGGACCCACTTTGTGTGACCCTCAAGGACAGCTTGGAAATCCTGTCTTAGCTAACATCACGCCAGCTTTAGCCGCAGGTAACAGTCCTCAGACCGAGACTGGGGGACAGTATGAACGCCGTAGTGACACTGCTGTTCCTCAAGATCAACCTGAGACTGTATTAACGGGCATTCTCAGTGACCCCGGTGTTGTTAGAGGTGTTACCCAACAACAAGTCCCGGACAGTGATTTATCACAGTCTAGGACACAACTTGATTCGGGTTGCGAAGCCCATGAATCTGAAACTGCTGGTGAGGGTATAACCCGAGGATCCGCAGGAAATCCTGAATCAGCTTCGCTGAATTTAGGTCACACCACAAGTGTGCAAACAACCCCTGGGTTGGTTACTCCACCTCCTACCCAAACACAAAGAACACCAACACCAAATCAAATTCCATCAACATCAACAAATCAACCTACCAAAGACTCTGCTTGTGAAGTTTTGTTGAATATCTTACGGTCTGAGGGTGATTTGTTGACTGTAACTGAAAGAGGAGTGTTGAATGCTCTAGAGGTGAGAGAAAGAGAACTTGCTACTGAACGAAGAGTAAAAGCTTTGCAAGAACAGGTTGAAAGACAAAATGCTGAATATGATGCAAAGCTTGCTGCATTTGAGCTTAGATTGTTAGCACTAGAATCTTGCCGACCGGCCTCGGTTGCTTCTAGACGGGATGATCCTGATTCTGATGATCACCCCGAGGGGAAGAACCAAGGAGAGGGTCAAGCCAACATTGAGAATACTTCGGCAAGAGTTGATGTGAACGTTGAGAATCTGGTAATGGAAGAAAGAGCAGAGGATGTGAATGTTGAGAATGTTGAGAACGATACTTTAGATGATGAGATTAGAAGAAGATTAGTTGAAGTTTTTGGTGTTGATTCTGATGTAGAAAGTGAAGAAGAAGTTGAAAATATTGAGGTCAATGAAGAAGAAGGTTTTGTTATTGAAGAGGATTTAGTTGAATATGCTGAAGGAGAAGCTGATCTAGAGGCCATAAAAGATAATGTTATATTGGATGAGCCAGAGATAGTTGAGACTCCTGTGAACGTAGAAGCTGCAGAGGAACCTATGTTTGAAGAATTTGCAGATCTTGATTGCTTTGAAACAGGTCCTTCAAGCAGAATTGAAGTTGGAGAATCATCTGCTCGCGCTAGCTCAGCTCCACAGCATTATAATTTTAATGAATTCAACAATTTTGATGATCTTAGAAAGACTCCAGAAGCTGCAGTTCAAAACTTTCAGAAATCTACTTACAAACAGGTTTTGAGAGAGGCAATCATATCCGAGGAAGTTCTTCTTGATTATTTTCCAACTGATTTAACTGAAGAACAATTAAGATTTATTAATCGGGGATACTTCTTGAGGGATAGAGAAAGAATGGTTGCTCTCGGCATCAAACCAAAAGAAGCAGCTAAGAAATCAAGATATCTGGAGGAAAGGGCTTACCCTATATTTTATGGAGCTACTAAGGTCATTAAAACCAAGAGACCAGAGTTAGACTCAATGTACAAGTTTAAGGAATCCAGGCAAATCGAAGAATACACAGAGCTTCTTAAACTTACAAAACAATATAATCCAAAGTTGCTGGAAGAACAGAGAAACCACAAGATATTGGTGCTGATCAGGGTGATTTTGATTAAAAGAGTTACTATCTCTATTCCATGTTTTCACGTCAAAAGAGATAATAACAAGATCTACCGATTTACAGAAGCCCAATTCAAACTTTTGCCAGTAGATGACATTATCTTCCTCTACAACCATTTCCTGAATGCAATGCAAAGATACCGTGAATATGTGATTGCTTTTGATGCTGTAAAAAGATACATGTCAAGTTGCATTCAATATGCTTCATTGGAAGATTTTCAAATAGGGTTTGAAGTTGTGAAAAGGAAGATAAATGTTCCATATCCAGATCAGAGTCTTTATACTGAAGACATTGAAAAGCTCAGTATTGGTCATGTCATTGAAGAACCATCTTTTGGGGTTGTCTTTCTAAATAGCCGAAAGAAGAAGATTTTCATTCGTATGGATGAACTTGCTTCTTATTCTGATGGAACATTGGAGTTTGTAAAAATGTGTTGCTGTGTTTGAAGGAAGATGAGCAAGATGAAAAGAAAAAGGAAGTGTTTGATAAAGTGATCTCCAAAATCAATCAAAGTCTTGAATACCGAGACAGCATTCGAATGATGAGAGAAGCAAAGAATGTTCAGAAGTCGAAGTATGTTGTTCGTCGGAAAGGAGGTTGCTGGATCAAGTACGAACCTAGTCATCTTCCAGGGCCACATAACATTCCTCCAAGAAACTTTGAAGCCAATATGATTGTTCCAGATGACAGACCCGAAGGAGAAAATTGGTTCTGGCATCCAAATAAAGACAGACCAAATACAAGAGTTTAAAAGTGGACAAAGACTGGATATTTTGCACAAATCACTACTAAGGGGGAGATTGTTAAAAATATAATTATAGTAGTTGATTTGTTTCCTTATTGTATATTTGTACTTAGAATGTAAATGTCTAAGTATGGAAGGGGGCTTAGTGTAAATTAGTCATATGTATATAAACCCCTTCCATTAAGCATTTTGTAACCTTTCACCACATTTGAATGCAAACTAACATTCTGCCAAACACTCTCTCTCTAAAACCGCCATTGTTAAACTCTTAAACACACACATAAGCTCGAATTCTATACATTACAAATGGCATTTGAAACTTTATGTTGATGTTTTATATTTAAATCTTTTGTACCATGTCGTTCTGTGGCATCTCGTGTTTCCGCCTTAGTCAGGGTGTTACAGAAAAATGGTATCAGAGCCAAGGTTATAGAGAATTGTTGCTATAACCTACGTATTTTCAAAACGAGTCGAATATTTCTTAAACAATTGAGTCGATCATAAAGTATTCTTGTTTTACTTATGCATTGCCTGATCAACTATGCCTAACTAAAAATTTAATATGGAATGATCGAAATGGTTGTCTAAGGAATATTCAAAATGAGTCTTTTGAAAATAAGCTTTAAAAAAAAAACGATTCTTGGTGCAAAAGATACATAACCAAATCCAATGTTTGTATTACCTACTAGAACCCTTAGTTAATACCCCCACTTGGCTAGTATTACTTTGTCCATTTAGATATAATACATGAGAGCTATGCACAAGTTGAATCCTAGTCATTACTTTGATTATAAATGGTTATGTTAGTCGTGCGAGTCGAGTTGGTCGTCGGTTGTGGATGGTCATGTCGTTGTTCGGATTGTTAAGCTTGTGAGTCGTTGGTCGAGTTGGTTAGTTGCTTGTCGAATGGTTAAGGTCGTCTCATGGTCCGTCAAGTCGCCTTGCTGTCCGTAAGTTGCCACGTGGGTCGTCAATGGTCAAGTCGATCGTCCATGGTCGTCTAAGCGTCGAGTCAAGTCGTCATCTCACGCCTTGTGTAACTTGCGTAGGAATATCATGTCGCAAGCAAGTGGAACTTCCGGATCAGCCCCTAGACCAAGGAATTTGTATGGATTCGTGGACCGCATGGAAGAGGAAGAAAGGAGACGCCTAGAGCAAGAGCAACCTCCCCAACCACTCCAAGAAGAAGAAGAAGAAGAAGAGACCGAGCCAACGGAAGACCCACCGGAAAGCGATGATGCTAGAAGTGTTGCCTCTAGCCAACCCGGACGCCGCTCGCCCTCGCCACCACCATCACCACCAGCCCCTAGAGCACCCGCTCCGCCAAGGCAAGATGCTCCCATGAACCTAAGTGATGGGCAATTTCCAGCCCAAGACCCATACTTTCAGCCGCGCCTTCATCGTGATCATCCCTGGTACCATCTCGGACATAGGCGTTAAGGAGAAGAACCACATCGTCCAGTTTATGGGGTACCCCCTCCACCTCCCATTGGTATGACTCGTGAAGAAAGGGAGAGGGTGTGGGGAATAGCAAATGGATTAAGGGATGCTAGACTAAGGGTAAGGACTCAAGAGGTGATGATGGAAAGAGCCTTGGGAATCATGGATCGAACGGGGGATTATGCGAGGATGGCGATATCAGAAGTTCGTCGAATTAACGAGGTGATATTTGTGATGGGTTGTGTGCTCACGGCTGTTTGCTCTATCATGGTAGCTCTCATGCTTAGGAAGTGAACCTAAGGACTTCTTTATTTATGAACTTATTTGATGTATGAACGTTTGTACTTGTTTCAATTTCTTGAACTTTCTAGCTTATATGTGACGATGATCACATCGTTTTTGGCATGTAGCAATTTTGTAAACTTATATTGAATGATATATATGTATGCTTAATGCCTCTCTATGGTTACATGATGTGTTATCCTTCTTGTGTTATAGTTATCCCTATTATAAAGGTTATAGTTACAGCAGGAAATCAGTTCTGACCACTTTTGGTAGAACGGCCATATCTGGAGTTCTATTTCGTCTTTTGACCTGATTCCAGTTGGAGGTGAAACTTAACTCATAGGGATACGTTTTATATTTTATGAGTTTTGCCCAGATCGTCCATCTTAAGACACTTTTACGTGCTCCAAGTTCGTACACAGATTCTGTAATTCTCTTAGCTAACCTAGAAAGCATGGTTGATTAATTTTAGAATTTACCTAGCCATTTATTTACTCATAATGACAAGTGTGTCGTGAATAAGAAAAGGGATATGAATCGGGATATACATATACATATGTTTGCAAATGAGACCCCCATGCACTAAGTAACTTTAGATATACTCGTGTGAGATCAAAAAGTCGTGAGTCGAGTTTATGTCATATGATTCAATACACGAATGACTAAACTATATTATCCTTTGTAGAGACATGGCACCACGAAGGACCGGCGAGGAAACAAGTGATGAGGCCCGGCGCCAAGAGGAAAGGCCCGGCGAAGGACCGAGTTAGCTGAGCTTATCTCTCAACAAATCAATGCCGTCATGCCAAACATTGCCACCCAAATTGCGGAGAATGTGACCGCTACACTTAACACGGCTAGGAGACAAGATGGAGGAGGCAATGCTAATGAAAGGAATGCTTACAAGACTTTCACGTCTTGCAATCCCAAGGAGTTTTATGAGACGGAAGGTCCTGTTGGATTGCTCACATGGTTCCAAAGCATGGAAGCCACTTTGAACATCATCGATTGCGCACCGGCCGACCGTGTCAAGTTTGCGGCTAGCAAGCTCCAAGGAAGGGAACTCACTTGGTGGAACCTCTGAGTCACTACAAGAGGTCACGCCGTAATGAATGCTTTGACTTGGGAGCAACTCAAGGAGGAAATGAAGCGGGAATACTGTCCCCGCCCAGCGGTGCAAAAGTTGGAGATTGAGTTTTGGGGCCATACTATGAAAGGAATGGAGCTGGAGGCATATGTCATTCGCTTCCATGAGTTGTGTGTGCTAGTACCTGAGATGGTGAACACAGAGGCTAAGAAGGTTGAAAGGTTTATCTATGGATTAGTACCTGAGATCAGACTGATGGTCACGGCTGCGAACCCCACCACAATTGAAGAAGCTATAAGCTTGGCAACCAAGTTAGTAAATGACTTGGTTAGGAGTGGAAGATACTCGCGTGGTGAATCAAGCTCAAGGCAAGGAGGAGGAAATCGATTTGGTGATAGGAAAGGTAATGGGCTAGATAAAAGACAAAAAGTAGTGAGAAACTATGGAATTGCCGATGCTAACCCCACCCCAAACGGTGGCATGCCGCCAAGATGCAACCGTTGCGGCAACCACCATCGAGGAGAATGTAAGCAATGCACGACTTGCAACCGATTTGGACACCTTGCTTCCTATTTCCTAAGTGGAGCAAGAGTTGGAGGAAATCCCGGAGCATGTCGTGAATGTGGAGCTATGGATCATTGGAGGAATGCTTGCCCTAGGTTGGGAAAAGCTCAAGGAGGTCGTGGGAACATGAACAATAATCGTGGGAATTTTCGAAATGTTGGCAACCGTGGGAATCAAGCAAACCAAGGAAATAATGGGAATCGAGTGAACCAAGGAAATGGTGGGAATAGAGAAAATGGAGGGAATCAAGGTAACAACGTGAACCGAGGAAATCAAGGAGGTCCAGCAAGAGGACGGGTGTATGCGATGGGAGCAAATGAGGCACGTGATGACCCAAATGTCATCGTTGGTACGTTTCCATTAAATAATGTCTATGCCTCTATGTTGTTTGATTCTGGAGCCGAGAGAAGTTTCATTTCCTTTGAACTTAAAGAATTACTCCCTCCGTCCCATCAAAAGTGTCCACTTTTGAATTTTCAAAGTCTTTGTGTCGCAACTTTGACCTTAAATATTTTTATTTATAATGTATAATATTTGATGAAAATTATATGAGTTGATAGAGGTTTCGATAAGTTTTCATTGAGTATAACTTTCATCAAATATTATATAATACAATAAAAAATATTTATGGTCAAAGATACAAAAGAAAGACTTTGACAAAATAAAATTGGACACTTTTAATGGGACGGAGGGAGTAATTGATAAGATACCTAGTGAGCTTGAGGAAACTTATTATGTTGAATATGCTAATGGAAACGAGTATAAGACTAGGGAAATTATTGTTGATTGTAAGTTAACTTTAGATGAGAAGGATTATAGTATAGACTTGATTCCCATAGAAATAGGAAGCTTTGATGTGATAGTAGGAATGGATTGGTTGTCGAAAATGCGTGCTGAAATACTTTGCCATGAAAAGATCATTAAAATTCCTTTAGATAGCGGTGAGGTGCTAATAGTTCAAGGCCATAAGGCGGGATTCCAACCCAAGATAGTGTCGTCTATGAAAGTGAGGAAGTATTTACGCAAGGAATACCACACATACTTGGCACAAGTAGTGGATAAGCGAGTGAAAGATAAGGATCCTCTCAAGGTAACAGTGGTTAGAGATTTTCTAGATGTATTTCCAGACGAACTACCTGGACTTCCCCCAGCGAGACAAGTAGAGTTTACTATCGATTTAGTTCCCGGGGCAGCCCCGTAGCTAAAGCACCGTATAGGCTAGCGCCCTCCGAAATGCGAGAACTCTCAGAGCAATTGCAAGAATTGCTTGATAAAGATTTAATCCAACCTAGTTCTTCGCCATGGGGTGCGCCAATTCTCTTTGTCAAGAAAAAGGATGGATCTTTGAGAATGTGCATCGACTATAGAGAGTTGAATAAATTGACGATCAAGAATAGATATCCGCTGCCGCGAATAGACGATTTGTTCGATCAACTGCAAGGAGCGTCGCATTTCTTGAAAATTGACCTTAGGTCCGGCTATCATCAGTTGAGGGTACGAGAAGAAGATGTACCTAAAACGGCCTTTAGAACTCGCTATGGGCATTATGAGTTTCTAGTGATGCCATTTGGTCTCACAAATGCGCCAGCCGTTTTCATGGACCTAATGAATAGGATTTGTAGGCCATACTTGGACAAATTCGTCATAGTGTTCATCGATGACATTTTGATATACTCTAGAAGTAAGGAGGAGCACGAGAAGCACCTGAGGATAATCTTGCAGCTACTTAGAGACGAGAAGCTATATGCTAAGTTTTCTAAGTGTGAATTTTGGCTCCGTCAAGTCCAATTTCTGGGGCACATTGTGAACGAAGAAGGAATCCATGTAGATCCGTCTAAGATAGAAGCAATCAAGAAATGGGAGACACCCAAGACACCAACGGAAGTGCGTAGCTTCCTAGGTTTGGTGGGTTATTATAGGAGGTTCATTCAAGGATTCTCTATGATTGCGGTACCTTTAACCCAATTGACCCAAAAGTCAAGAGAGTTCGAATGGGATGAAGAACAAGAGCAAGCGTTTCAAACGCTTAAGAACATGTTTTGTGAAGCACCAATACTAGCATTGCCGGATGGAATGGAAGGATTTGTAGTGTATTGTGATGCGTCGAATAAAGGGCTAGGGTGCGTACTAATGCAAAGAGACAAGGTTATTGCATACGCATCTAGGCAATTGAAGCCACATGAGAATAATTATTCGACACACGATTTGGAGCTAGGAGCCGTAGTGTTTGCCTTGAAGATATGGCGACATTATCTTTATGGCACCAAGTGCACCATATTTACCGATCACAAGAGCTTGCAACACATCTTCGATCAGAAGATGTTGAACATGAGGCAAAAGGAGGTGGATGGAGCTGCTTAACGATTACGAGTGCGAAATTAAGTACCACCCCGGAAAGGCAAATGTTGTTGCTGACGCTCTTAGTAGGAAGGTAAGCACTAAGGTGTCGAGGACAAGAATTAACCACTTACGAGTGAAAATGTCTCTAAGGGACAAATTCTTAGAAGATCAAGCAAAGGCTTTTGAAGGGAAGAATATTAAAAAAGAGGCCTTGAGTGGGGTAGAAACAAGGTTCGATAGGGATGATGAAGGCATCTTGTATTTCAAAGGTTGAGCTTGGGTCCCAAAGATCAAAGGGCTGAGAGAGGTACTAATGAATGAAGCTCACAATTCAAAATACTCGATTCATCCGGGAGCAGATAAAATGTACCAAGGCCTAAAAAGGGACTTTTGGTGGCCTGGGATGAAAGGTGATGTAGCCCTATATGTGAGCCGATGCATGACTTGTGCGATGGTCAAAGCTGAGCACCAAAAGCCAGCTGGACTTTTAAAGCAGCCGGAAATTCCCGAGTGGAAAGTGGGAGCAAATAGCAATGGACCTAGTGACGAAATTGCCTCGGACAAAGAAAGGTCATGATGCTATATGGGTGATTGTTGATCGTCTTACGAAATCAGCCCATTTCATCCCCATCAAAGAAGATTGGAACACTGAGCGTCTAGCTCGCTTGTACGTTGAAAAGATTGTGATATTACATGGTGTACCTCTGTCCATAATATCCGATAGGGATGGTAGGTTTACCTCACGTTTCTGGGGTCTTGTGCAAGAAGCAATGGGCACTACGTTAGCATTAAGCACGGCTTACCACCACAAACGGATGGGCAAAGTGAGCGTACAATACAAACGCTGGAGGATATGCTAAGGGATTGCGCATTAGAATTCAGTGGAATTTGGGATGAACACTTGCCATACGCGGAATTTACTTACAACAATAGTTATCACTCTAGCATACAATGTGCGCCGTTTGAAGCTCTATACGGGCGTAAATGTAGATCACCCATGTGTTGGGTAGAGGCGGGTGAAAGAAGCCTAGCTACCGTTGATTTTGTCCAAGAGACAACGGACAAGGTGGCGATCATTAAAGAAAAGCTTAAGGCCGCAAGAGATCGGCAAAAGAGTTATGCGGATCAAAGGAGGAAGCCCCTAGAATTTGAGGTTGGCGACAAGGTGCTATTAAAGGTGTCGCCATGGAAGGGAACCGTAAGGTTCGGCAAAAGAGGAAAGTTGAGCCCCCGATACATTGGGCCATTTGAAATTGTTGCTAGAATAGGCCCCGTAGCCTATAAGTTGAAATTACCCCAAGAATTGGGAGATGTTCATGACACATTCCATGTGTCGAACTTGAAGAAATGTGTGGCGGATGATTCGAAAGTAGTCCCACTCGAGGAACTACGGGTGGAAGATAAGCTCCAATTTCGTGAGGAGCCGATAGAAGTTCTCGACCGCGATGAGAAGCGCCTAAAGAGAAGCAAGATCCCTATTGTTAAAGTTAGATGGGATACGAAACGCGGACCCGAATTCACGTGGGAACGCGAGGACTTTATACGTGAGAAATATCCGCACTTACTCCCTAAGCAAATTCAAATTCCGAGACGGAATTCTTCTAAGGGGGTAAGGATGTAACAACCCTACTTTTTTTAATATTATATATGTGCTAGTTATGTTGCCTATGATCCCGCAAGCCATAGTTATATTGGAAGCTAGTAGATAATGCCCCTAAATTAGCAATCTAAAGCTATTATTTAGTTCTAATTTAATCAAATGAAATACCATTGAACAAAAACCTTATTAATGTTCGATCAAACTATAAATAATAAAGTGAGTCTCACAAGTTGAGATAACAATCAAAAATTCTTATGAATGACCAACAAATTAAATCATCAAGCCAACTAAATAATATTTGGCATGAAAATACCTTGAGCACCTTCAAATTATTTATAACTCCTTAGATGCATGAAAATGCTTGAATAATAATAAGTATATAAGTACATGACGAATATAAATGCAAGATTATAACTAATTGGATCAAGTAACAATTTTAAATTACAAATGTATATAAATATATACACATACACACGGCTATGTACATATATACCTATGAACACAAATATATGTCCTAAACTTGTGCTAACTAGTTAAAATAAATATCCATACACATATACATTTTATACAAATATACTTACACTTTTTAAAAAAAAAAAGAAGATAGAAACCCTTCAAAATCCCCCCATGAGGCCGGCCCCAAGACAACACACACACATACCCTCATTTCAAATTTACACTCTTTACACTCCCCATACAACAACATACTCAAGTCTTTTCTCTTCCCAACACACACACACATACTCTTACACTCAAACAACAACTTTCTCTCTTCCTTTTCCTCTCTAATTTCGGCAGCCACAAGCAAGGAAAAAGGGGAAGAAAATCAACATAAACACTTGTTAATAATAAGGGTTTTAAGATAGATTACTAAGGGGTTGAATCAAGCAAGGTTTAAGGGTTGTTTTAAGGTTATAATAAGGGTTATTTGGAGCTTCAAAAGCCACGAAAAATCTGCCATATTCTCAACATCAAAACTGAATCCAAGAGGGTATAATCTTCATCCTTTTTGTTAGATCTAATCTTGTTCTTGTTTATATTCAAAGGTTTATCAAAAACTCATATTTTCTTCTTGTTTTCTTTGTAATATACACTTGATGAGGGCAAAGTTGATAGGATCTTTCTTTCCATGCTCATGCATGTCGAATCTAAGAAGAAAAATCCAAGGATTCAACAAGTTTAAGACCCAAAAGTGTTGTTATAGATTAAGTAGCTTTTAAAGTGATTTTTCCTTTGAAAGATGATTATATTTTTTATATATTTTGATGAATATATTTCTGGAGTTTTTCATAAAAATATGTTTTTATGTTGATGGATTAAAGATGGATAAAGATTTGTTGTTAAAATGATGAGATGATTACATGCATGTTTAGATCTAAGAAAGTTGGATCTTTTGTTGGATTATGAGATGATTATAGGCTTGTTCAAAGTGAAAATATGTTTATATGGACCATAATATTCTGGAAAAATTGATAAAATATCAAGGATATAAAGCTTGAATCAAAACATGTTAAAATAAGCTAGAAATCATTAACCGAAAACATGCAAAAAATGCATTTTGAGCACACACATGCACCATAATCTTATGACCAAGAAAATATGATAAACCTACTGGAAATAATTTATTTCAAAAGTATAAAACTCAAGTCACTTGATGCATGGCAAGAATAAGCTCAAAAATCACCTTTTCGGGTCAAATAATCACTAACCGAAAGCACTAAATTGCACATATCACACCACCACCACTATCACGACTTGAATCACCAAAATATGATGGACTTACTGTAAATATTGAAATAAGAATGAAAATCCATTTTAAAGTACCTTTATAGCTTAAGAAATGATGCTAAAATCACTATTTCGGTAAACGATTTTTAATCATAAAGTCCTCAATTTGAGCTATACACAAGAGAGGTTGAATTGATATGAAAATTATCTTGATAAAAGTTGCCTAAAAGGCCTGGGATTTTCGTTCATAAGATTGTATGGTGATATCTAAGTACTTTCATGAATTATTGGATTTAAATGGTAATTAAAAAAGTAAATAAACAATTAAATAAAATATGTAAAAGATGAATTTGGTTAAATCTCCAAAATCAATGGTTAAAGCAACTTAAACTTACTGGAGCAAAATAATTATAAGCCAAGAAACAAGTGTCACATAATTTAAAGGTAAATAACTAAGTGAAAATCACTAAATAATCATTATTGTTAAATTAATGGAAAATATACAAATAAAAATATATAAAACATAAAACTATAAGTTAAAATACATAAAAATCAGAATATGACCCAATTATAATTATTCATAATTTATAAAGACAAATATGACATTAAAAGTATTTTTAAGGAATTATTTAATTAATAAATCAATAAAATGAATAAATAATTAATTAAATAATATTAATTTGAATAAATAAAATATAAATCAGAAATATTCATAAAATATCAAATAATAAGATTACTAATGTCAAATATTATGATTTAGGCAAAGTATACAATGGAAATCATATAAATCAAAGCCAAACTACCGAAATTTCCAATAAACGTACAAAATGTATAACGAGAAATGACCTTCACCACCAAATATCTTCTAACCAAATAATGTGAACAATATAATACACTTGAACTCCATAATCAATTTACAACCAAAGATGGGAAAGTCTACTAGTATACATCTCATGATCTAGCACACTAGTTCATGCTACACACACTTACGTTGTGTATATATAAATACCATGGTTTAGGCTTGCTTGGGGAGCAACACGACTAGACGAAGATCTCGCATTTGATCAGCCCCTAACACTCTCGAATCAAGTGAGTCATAGCCCCCTTTCAAACTCTTTTATGTGTTTTACTTTCGGGGTGAAAAGCATGATAAATAAAAATTGCTTTATATATGAATGATTCTTGAAAGAATGATTATGAAATGGGATATATTGTATGTTCAATGTTTTATAAGTTATATGATGAGCTTGAGTTCTGTCAAACTGTATCACTTCGGTACACTACTATTAACTCCGAAAGGGGAGGCCTGTAGTTAGAGGGTTGCGCAACTAGGAGTCGTCCACTCACCCACTAAAATAGGTAACGGTGGAATGTTGGTTGCCTTTGTGGCCACTTTTCATTGCCAGTCCGACCCGAGCGGTGCTCTAATCTACTTTATATTAGGCGGTCGTCTCCATGGCACGATCCCCTTCTTTATTAATTGCACTTGATTGACAGCTTGTGCTATGAAATGAAATATTATGTTGGTTGGGACAGGAAATGGTCTTAGTAGTGGCTCAAGCATTTATTAATCAAATTATGCCTTTGGCTAAATGTAAGTGATATTATTATATGATTGAACATACGGTTTGGGTATGTATATTATGATGGAAGTTCTTGGAAACTTGATGATTTACTATTTCACTTTTTGAATCGGTTGTAAGTATAATTGATAGAATAAGCCTATGAACTCACTCAACTCTCGTAGTTGACACTTTTTCTTCATGCTTCTCAGGTCTGGAGCAGTAAGTTAGCACTATGGACCGCCTCTTGGATGATGTGTTTGTTTGTTGCATGTTGGACTAGTAATGCGAACATTTGATCTTTTGATTATGAATTTGGTTATGTAATGTTTATTAAACGTCAACTTGAACTTGTAATCTTTTGAATTTGAATGGCATTTGAAACTTTATGTTGATGTTTTATATTTAAATCTTTTGTACCATGTCGTTCTGTGGCATCTCGTGTTTCCGCCTTAGTCGGGGTGTTACACAATCCTGGTCAGTACTCCAAATGGACAAAAGCTCATCCCATTGATCAGATCATAGGTGACTCCAGTAGAGGAGTTCAGACCAGAAGAGCCTCCAGTGATCAATGCTTATATGTCAGTTTCTTATCACTGAATGAACCAAAGAAGATTGACGAGGCTATGGAAGATTCAAGCTTGACTGATGTGTGAAATCTAGTTTAAAAATTTATAACAAGATCTACCGTTAACTGACTACAACACACTTACGGGCAGTGTACCCGTTCGTATGTAATATAGTTAACTGGCAAGACCAGGATCGAACACAAGGACTGATTGTTGTACTAAAGGTTGTTAAAATGTAAATCAAGAGAAAGTTTGGTTTGTGCCCTAATTGTCACTTTGCGTTTCTGAAAGCTATGTAATCAACAAGTAAATAAAAGTACTCAACCGGCGTCAATCGAGAGCACACTAAAATAGTTTGAGTGTAAACAAATAATTAAAAAGCCATCTATGTCGAATCCGCTATACAAAAAGTCTAGGTTGCATATAGGTTAAGCTCACGGTTCATATAAGTTGGTGATCATAATCGTGATAAGACAAGAACACATTCGGCGTGCACTCCGTTTGTAAAATCGACTCAATCACCTAATCAATCCAATTTCTTGCAACAAGTGGTACCACCAACCCTATTACAATTCCTTGAACTAACTAGTTTGTTTGACTATTTACGTAACAATTCTATCTTTGTGAAAGAAACGTGGTACCACCATCCGTTAAATCCACTTAACAAAGCAATTTCTATTAAACTTGTATCTTTACTATCATACCATGACCTAGCAAGAGTCGTTCATAGACAAACGACTAAAATAATACTTGTATTCAACTAGTACCACTATCGAAAAACGCAAATATCACCAAGTACACAAGATTAAGTATAAGAAATCACTTCATTAAGATCTTGACAAAATGTTAAGTAAGACCAACTTGAATTCAAAATATTATGCAACCATAACTAATTTTTCACTTCATCTTCATAGATGTATAGCGATTTAGCTACTCATAATGAAAAGAACTAAATATTCAATTAGAGAAGAGAACATAGTGTACCAAATATAGAGTAGAAATCCAAATCGAGGTTACAACCGAGCCACAATAAGTAACTATAGCCAAAATAAGTCTTCAAATCTTCAAAATGATGTTGGAGGAGTGAAAACCCTTGGAAAACCCTTCAAAAACGGCTAGGAGTTAAGTATGGAGGCTCAGGTGTCCAACCACCCTTTTAGGGTAAAGTGGGGGTTTGTATTTATACCCCAGGAGAGAGAAATCTGTCAGTCAGCGTCAGGTCGCGCCGCGAGTGGCTTTCTCGCGTCGCGAGTCGTACCAAAACTGGAGCCTTTCCAAACAGGGACTTTTGTCGCGTCGCGAGATTCCCAGATTGCGCCGCGAATGAAGTTTTGTGCTGTATCGCGCCGTGAGGCTATTTGGTCGCGCCGCGAATGCTGCAGAATTTGGAAATTCAGCTTCGTTCTTCATCGTTAGTGCATATGGACCATTCTTAAGCTATTTTCTACCACTTGTGAGCGATGTACCTGCTATAATCCTGAAAACACTAGCAAATACCATAAGGCACCACAAAACATGTATAAACGGCCATAATTCGTATACAAAACGTCCAAATAAGATGTGGAAGATATGTATAAATTGAGCCATATCAAACCTCCCCACACTTAAACTTTGCTTGCCCTCAAGCAAGTATGCACTTTAAGCCAAACTCAAGTTACCAAACAATCCAAATGTCAAAACAAAATTAGTTAAACTAGAAATTTTCGACCAAGCGGTGTTGAATACCAAAAGCAAATGCATTTAGAAACTAATGAGCAAAGTTTAAGACGAAATCAGAAAATTCGACTAATCTAGAGCAAATCCATCTTCTAGTTACAATTAGAATCCCACCTATGCTTGTGTTAACACCTCTTGAACATTTCTATCATTCCAATTGACCTTAAGCTCGTTCTTACTAAGCTTATAATCCACTAGCAAGCTTTACAATTATTATTGGCAACATAAGCAATATTCCACAATGATTACCGGTATTTTTTTTGTCCACTTAAGCACTCACGCCCTTGGTTTTCCATAAGGTTTTCATTACGTTATACTTATGAGTCCTTTGACACAACATACTCCTATGTTCTAGAATTGCAACTCTATCCACACATCAGGTGATCATACGAAAGTGTACTTTAAGCATCCGGCCAGCGGTTCGCTACGGATACGTAAGTATCGTTAAGAGACATACGCCAGAACTCAAGGTTGGGTTGCATATCCAGAGACCATGCTCTAAACACTAACACATACGAGAACAAAATGTTTTATAATTTAATACCCGTGAGTTTCTATGAGACCTGCATAACGAACTTTCGGACAACTCATCCCAAGTTGGAAGCTTTAGGTGAGTTAGGTAAAACGAAGTTACCCCAAGGACCTACTTATTCGAATCTCAAAGCCCACATTAGCACTAGACTATTGAAAAATGTTTTGCGCGCGTTCCCGCATGTGCCACCCATTTGATGCCGAAGCACCCCAGACACCCCGATACAAAGACCCAACATAATGACTAGAGCCACAACCTATAACATAGGAATTAAGGACCGGACATCCGTTGTGCAAACCATATGTTAAGTCAAATTACCACAAGCATATTTAATACATTTCAAGCACTTTGTGCACACAAGTTGCAAAATTCAAATGGAAAACCTCAAGCGGTGCCTACCAATACATCATCTAGTGAAGCTATTATTCACATTTGATTCATCATTAAGGTACAATTAGCAATCAACCTAGATTATATTGAAGTTCGGAGCAAACCTATGACCCCTTGGAACGATGAAATGCCACAAGCACTAGAAAAGGGAAGCTAAAGGTAACTAATCTCTAGTTTTATCCTAAATTAGCAAAATTCAAGGTCCTCATTTCTCGTCTTTGCATAAAACCTATAGCCTCAAAAATTTAAAAACGTAACCAAAATGCTAGTAAAGGAAAGAAACTTCAAAATTTTTCATTTTTCCAATTTACCATCCCCCTCCCCACACTTAAGTTGTACATTGTCCTCAATGGACGAATAACTAAGGCGAATAATGGGAAAAAGGGAAAAATGCAAAATGTAGAAAGGAACAATGAAAAAACCTCCGGGTGAAAGCGTGAAATCACCATTGCAAAGTTGAAGCCAAAATTCAAGTGGGTGCTGAACTGACTGCCAGCATAAACCCGCTTGCTTATTCAAAAATTCCAAAAGCAATCTTCCAGAATTCAACTTGCAAAACCCAAAATTTTCACCTGGATGCGACCAATCGCGCCGCGAGTTACCGGGATCGCGCCGCGATCCTGTTAAAATTGCCTCTCGCGTCGCGAGGTGCCAAATTCGCGACGCGATAAAAACCTCTGCTCGGATTAGATAGAAAATCACCCAAAACTCGCGACGCGAGAGTCCCACTCGCGCCGTGATCTTCTGCCTTTCCTCAGATTTTTGGCTTGTTAACACACGTTTGCGCATACCGGTTCACCCAAAACCATTTCTAACCTGTAATTCTCAACAAAAACATAAAAATAGAAGGAAAAATACTGAAAACAACTAAAAAATGATACAACACACGGGTTGCCTCCCGAGAAGCGCTTTATTTATTAACGAGTCCTTAGCTTGACTCGATCAAACCTCAATTCTAAGCAAAAAGTTGGAGCTTCTCAACCACGGCTCCCTCCGCAACATCTTGTTCATGATAAAGTTTTAGCCGATGTCCGTTGACCATGAATGAGCCATATCTGTCTGTCGGTCGAGCTGGAGGTGGGAGTGGACCTCTGTACTTGTAACTATCTTTAAGTATTTGATTTGGCATAGTAGTTACATGCTCAACTGGACCCACCTGTGGTAGATTGGGCAGACGAGCATTGATGATCATCATGACAAACCGAGGATACATCAAGAAACGCTCGTTGGCAGCTGCACCAATTTTCCTTCTAAACTCGTTGAAGAAGTAACGAGAAAAGCTATATGGCTTGTTCAGCACAAGGGAGACAACTTGAGATTGGGTCTCGACATTCATCTTGTCATACCCTGACTTTTTGTTGCTCAGAGAAACCATAACCACATGACTGAAGAACTTCCATTTCCCGTGAATACAGTTCTTCGTGAAAGTGTTCTGGTTTGGATTCCCAACATAACCCATTCTTCTGTAGACTCCATATCTTAATGCCAGTGGGTATGTGATGGGACCATTGGCTCCTCCCTCTTGGGCTTCA
>CM067168.1:152590011-152742400 GCA_034093135.1 Erigeron breviscapus
GACAGAAGAACCCCATCTTTCTTCACATAAACGCTCAATTTTTCAATCACTTCTTGCATACTTGTCTTTCCAAAATACACAACAGGAACAACAGGCTCAAATTGAAGCTCTTCAAAAGCGAGTCACTGAGCTTGATCAACAATGTCGACTGGCTAATATCTCAAGGCGTCGGGATGATCAAGAACCTGATGATCAACCCGAGGGGGAGAATATGAGAGATATTAGAGAGGGTCATGAGACACAAGCTCAAGATGATCAAGAAACTGTTCAAGAAGTTGTCACAGAGACTCAAGGAGGAACTCAAGAAGATTCAGATGATTTACCTCCACTCATCAGAAATATTTCTCATTATTATTCTTCCACATCAAGTTCTGATGAGTCTAGTGATCCTGATCCATTTCAACCAGAGAGAATGATGAGTCTGATTCAGATAATCCAGATGATGCTCCTGCAAGTATTGCACAAGAAGAATATGGAGAGGACATATTTGAAGAGATAGTTTATCAGCTCAGAAACCCAGAAAATCTTGAGACTCCAAATGAACTTGGACAAGGTGTTAGACATCCAAGAATCTCAAGAAATACGATATGGCAGATCAATGAAGGGTATTTTGCTGAGAATTATGAACAAATTTTGGATTTGAGGACTAGACCTGAAGAAATGGTGTGCAGAGCTAGATATCTTGAAGAAAGAGCTTTCAAATTTATTGCTCACCGAGTGAAAGACTCAACATGACTTTGAACCGATTAAGAGCATTCTTTCTATTCAGACATCAAGGTCAAAGAGATGCTTATATGGAGCTGATGAATGCTGAAAGTTCAGTAAGAGCTGAATGGTGGTACCAACAATTTCAAATTCCGATAACCAAAGTCCTTCAGTTGTTTACTCCTCTCAAGAATCACAATCTCAGACTTGTTCGATTCAGAGTTCGTCGAGCTGATGGCAATGTCTATGTTGTTCAAGAAGAATCTTTTCAACAAATGACGATCTCAGACATCCTATTCCTCTACAATCAATATGCTTATCTGATAATCAAGAATCAAGATCAACTTCTAGCTTATGAAGTATTGAAAAGCCATATTCAAGCCTTGATTAGATTCTATGAATTCAATGACTTCCAGATTGGTTTGGAAAGAAGAACTAGCAGATTAACCTTACAAGACCAAATCAAAGAGCAGAAGGTTATGAGCTAGATTCATTTCAGATTGGAGATCCAATTGAAAGCCTGGATGGATTTGTCTTCATCAATAGACTCAAGAGAAAGATCTTCATTCGTGCCTCTGATTTTGCCAAATATTCAGATGGTACCTTGAAATATTGTTATTCAATTCTGAATGCAATAGATGAAGACTCTGATAATGAAGAAGATGGGCATATAAAGTCTCAAAGAGAAGATCATTTAAGACGTATCAAAGATACTCTTGATATGAGACAGAGGATTAGAGATCTTATCATTACCAGAACTTCCAAGTCACAGGAAGGAGTCATACATACAAAGACAGGTTCATGGGTTCATTGGAATCCAAGTCATGAACGTGGTCCCCATAATATTCCTCCTGTCAACTTCCAAGATAACATCAGATTGCCAGATGAACGTCCTGTTGGTGATAACTGGCACTTTATCCCTAACAAGTTTTGGAATGACTCATGGAACAGTTATAAGAAGAGAGCATTCTGGAGTGCAAAGATTGACAAGCCATCAACATCAAATGCTGCACGACGATATAAGAAAAGGAAGAACAAGCAGAGACGTGCAAATAAGAGGAGGAGACAACAGAGGAAATGATGATGGACAACCAAGCACTAAGGGGGAGAATGTTAGAAATTCAAAATAGTGCTTAGTTGTATTTGAATACATTGTATATTGTGTAAATATTGTTTGGTTGAGGGGGAGCTTTTGTAATATACTTGGAGTATAAATACCCCTCAAACCTATTCCATATAACTTTGTAACACACTTCTGTTTATCAAACACACCAGACTTTCAACACACACACCTTTCTCTCTCTAAAACACACACTAACACACATACTTTCCACCATTGATGATTATCAACTTCCGCACATTAAACACGAATTAATAGGTTATAACAAGTGGTATCAGAGCAAAACAACAATCTGTTGACGATCCAGAACAATGATTTCCAGATTGGTTTGGAAAGAAGAACTAGCAGGATTAACCTTACAAGACCAAATCAAAGAGCAGAAGGTTATGAGCTAGATTCATTTCAGATTGGAGATCCAATTGAAAGCCTGGATGGATTTGTCTTCATCAATAGACTCAAGAGAAAGATCTTCATTCGTGCCTCTGATTTTGCCAAATATTCAGATGGTACTTTGAAATATTGTCAATCAATTCTGAATGCAATAGATGAAGACTCTGACAATGAAGAAGATGAGCATATAAAGTCTCAAAGAGAAGATCATTTAAGACGTATCAAAGATACTCTTGATATGAGACAGAGGATTAGAGATCTTATCATTACCAGAACTTCCAAGTCACAGGAAGGAGTCATACATACAAAGACAGGTTCATGGGTTCATTGGAATCCAAGTCATGAACGTGGTCCACATAATATTCCTCCTGTCAACTTCCAAGATAATATCAGATTGCCAGACGAACGTCCTGTTGGTGATAACTGGCACTTTATCCTAAGAAGTTTTGGAATGATTCGTGGAACAGTTATAAGAAGAGAGCATTCTGGAGTGCAAAGATTGACAAGCCATCAACTTCAAATGCAGCACGACGATATAAGAAAAGGAAGAACAAGCAGAGACGTGCAAACAAGAGAAGGAGACAACAGAGAAAGTGATGATGGACAACCAAGCACTAAGGGGGAGAATGTTAGAAATTCAAAATAGTGCTTAGTTGTATTTGATACATTGTATTTTATGTAAATATTGATAGGTTGAGGGGGAGCTTTTGTAATATACTTTGAGTATAAATACCCCTCAAACCTTTATTCCTTGTAACTTTTGGAAACCTTTTGTAACTTTGTAACACACTTCTGTTTATCAAACACACCAGACTTTCAACACACACACCTTTCTCTCTCTAAAACACACACTAACACACATACTTTCCACCATTGATGATTATCAACTTCCGCACATTAAACACGAATTATTAGGTTTTAACCAGATCCAGATCCTTGTCCTTGTTGAGTTTGATGTTGTGGCTGACTCTGAAAGTTATCCCTTTGCCACCTATTTCCTGAAAAACGAGAATTATTAGTAGGAAAAGAAGAGTTATAAGAAGGATTACCTGAAGGACGGTTCTGGAAACCGGTATTGCGTTGGTAGCTCCCTTGTGGTTGATTCTGGATGTAACTCACATCTTCGGGTCCCCGATTGGGACACTCATCAGAATAATGCATATCACCACAATGATCACATCCATCGGCTACTACCTTTACATCCCTTTCAATGGCCCCAAATCGACTCTCTTGCATAGCAAATCCCTTTTCCATGCGCTCCGATAGCGCTCTAATCTCTCCAATCATACCAGAATCATGACTAGCCTCAACCTTTGCAACCCAACCTTGGCTAGTACCTTTCTTTAACCTTCTCTCATTCTTCAAAAATCTATCATCATCCTATTCGCATTGTCCTTTGCCATGGACTCCAAAATTTCAAAACCTTCATTTGGTGTGATCTTGTTGAAACCACTCCCAAAAGCATATCCTAACTCCCGCTTAGACTTCTTATCTAGGCCATCAAAGAAAAGCTCAACATATTGCTCCTTAGTCATGTTATGGCCCGGACAATTCCTCAACATCTCCTTGAATCGGATCCATGCATCCACCACATCTTCATCTTCATCTTGAGCAAAAGACCTAATCAAATTCTCCAACTTCCTTTGAGTTCTAAGTGAGTAGAACTCACCAATGAAAGCTTGCTTGAGTTGGTCCCAAGTTGCTATGGAATTTTCCGGGAGATCATTAAACCAATCTAAAGCATCTCCGGTAATGGACATTGGAAATGTCTCTAGTTTAACGGCATTCATTTTGTTATTCCCATATTGGTATAACCGTGCCAACTTCTCAAATCTTTCTAAGTGCTGATATGGATCCCATTTCCTTTTCCCGTCAAACTGTTGCTCCTCAATGCTTTTAAGATGATTACCCTTAAGATTGAAATCATGACCAATGGCTGGAGGTCTTATAGGGCTACCACGGTTGGCAGGAATAGTACGAACCCTCTCGCCATACCGTATATCATTCGGGTCCCTTTCTTCGTCTCCCATTGTCTCCTCTAACTTAACTTCAAGATTGAAAAATTCTTCCAAATAGAATCCCTCCTCGTCTGAATCAGGAGTGGGTCTAGCAATAGGTGAGAATGGTGTTGGTGTTGTGTAGTTAAACCTACGTCTTGTTGGTGTTCTCAAAGGGCTATTAAGAGGTAAACCCGAAGACCTCAAGTTCATCAACAAAGTAGGACCTGCAAAACACAACTAACCAAACACGTCAACTGCACCTGTGATAAGATAAGAAAAGAAAAACTAAACTATTAAAGCAAATAACTTCCCCACGCATGAGGAAGGATCAAACCACTAAATTAACAACTAAAACAGCGCACAATCCCCGGCAGCGGCGCCAAAAACTTGATGTGCTAAATCGAGTTTAAAAATTAAAACTAGAAATACCTTGAAACTCACTACTACACACTATCGGGCAGTGGACCCGATCGTATGCAATATAGTTATAAAGTAAGTCCAGGTTCGTTCACGGGGATTGGTTTGAATCAATTGTTTAGTAAAATGGTTTGGAAAAAGGGTGTTGCTTTGATTCTCTCTTCGACAATAACTTTTAAGGACAAAACGCATAAAGTAAAGGTAAACCCAAACAATAATGGTAAAGATCATCCACCTTGACTTCGCTAAACTTCAAACATGATTGCATACAATTAAGACCAAATTCAGTAAGAGTTGACAAGATAATCGTGAAAGGATAAGATGCTCGCGTGGTACCACCAACCGCTCACAAATCACCCAAACACCTAAGTTGCTAGTTTAATTACCCAAGCCGGTACCACCAATGCCTAGACAATCTTACCAACAATTAGTTTGTTTGATTAATCAATTACCAATTATGCCTATGTGAATGAAAACGTGGTACCACCAACCGTTTCTAAACACGTTGACGAAATGACTCCTTTTATTAAAATGATATTCACTATCATACCATGAACTAGTGATAATTGCTCATAGACAAGCAACCGTTAGAAAATCACATATGTATTCGACTAGTACCACTAACGAAGAACACACATGCCACCAATATCAAATTAATACAAATAAAGGAATTAAATCATCAAGATCTCGACACAACGATAATTGAAATCAACTCTTTGAATTAAAACATCTAGCAATCACATCATTCGTCTAGTTACATCAAGGTGGATGATTGAAGTATTAGCCACTCATAATCAAATTGAAATAACAATCAAAATCAAGGAAGAACATGATTTACCAATTGTTTGAGAAAATAGAAATTGCAAGACAATAAGGTAGATACGATCTAGATGGGTGCACGCGAATCTTCAACGAATCGGAAGAAGATGTAATCTTGAATTGATCCTTGAAGTATTTCCTTGTAGTGCAGCTCCTAGAAAGAGTATTTGATAGATTGGGAAATAGGTTATTTTTCTATTTATACCTCCCATCATTTTGGTGCAAAAACTGCCCAAAAACCTTTCAGAACCGTCCCCTCACTGCGGCGCAGTGGGCGTGTAATGCCCCCACTGCGTCGCAGTGCATATACACTGGTCCAAATGCTCATTTGACAAGGCTGACTGCGGCGCAGTGGGCACATGCACATCCCACTGCGTCGCAGTGATATCTTACTGGTTGGTCACTCCCCTTTTCCACTAGCCGACTGCGGCGCAGTGGTCCAGTTCACCACCACTGCGTCGCAGTGATATCTTTCTGGTCTAGATGCCTCTTCCATATAGATGACTGCGGCGCAGTGAAGGCAAACTTGCCCACTGCGTCGCAGTGTAAATGTACTGGACCAAAGCCACACAACAACTTATGAAGATTTGTAAATTACTATCTCTTTTCACCTCTCGAACTCTCCAATCAACTTCATGGCCACGAAATTACTCGAAATTGCACCAAACGGACACGTCACCTGTTTAGAACCTGAAACCACTAACAAAACCCATAAACGCGCCAAATGCCAGCAAAATCGACTAAAAACATATAATAAAAAGGCCAATAACGATGTGGGCGATGGGTATAAATTGGTCACATCAGAGTCTCGGGAGTCTTATATAGTCATAAGTGATATAAAACCTAATTAAGGTTTTAACTTAAAACTATATAATTGCATTATAATAACTTATGGTCACGAAACGACTTGTGGACGAGTTTAGATCCTTATAAACTAATTCTCAACTTCTTTAGTGACTTTATCGAGTCCCGTGAACCTTTAAAACGACTTGAGTCACCATTAAAGACACGAATTAGGGTTTTGGTTCGATTATTAATATATATATGTACATATATTATATATACTTAGGGTTTTATCTATTTATTTAATTGATATATATGTACATATATTATAGGTGTGGACTTTGACGATCGTTGAACGCTTATAAATCATCTATAAATCGCTATTTCCGATCAAGGTGAGTTCCGTAGCTCCCTACTCAATTGAGATTCGGGCTGAAAAGTGTACACATACGTGCTTGTTTGATTGCTTGGTTGATTTGATTGACGGTTTATTGATTGTTTGGTTGATTTTAGCGTGTGATTGTGATACTATGATTTAATTAGGATAGTTGTGCCTACATGGAAGTCGGTTATGCCTTCAATGGGTTCTAGATGTGGTGGGAAGGCTGCGGGTGACCCTATATATAAGCATCTAGAACTTAATGAAAGTAAAACCCTCCAAAGTGTATGCACGGGTTGTTTTGATGGAATTGATGAATATTGGGATTGTGAGTGATTAAACATATACGCATTGTTACACATGATTTGAGCGGTTTACACGCAAGCATACTCTATTTACACGGTTTACACGCAAGCATACTCTATTTACGCGGTTTACACGCAAGCATACTCTATTTACGCGGTTTACACGCAAGCATACTCTATTTGTGCGGTTTACACGCAAGTAAACCCTTTTTGTGCGGTACACACGCAAGCATACACTTCTTGATGCATTGATGACGTGGTTGATACACATTTGATATACATTATGACATTTGCATACATACGATACATGATTTGGTATTGACATTACTTGTGTTCATTCGTTACATGTAATTGTTATGCATCATATACTTATATGTCATTTGGTTGATTATACATTCGATTGTGATTATATTGTTATTATTAGGATAGTCATGCATACATGGAAGTCGTGGGAAGGTTGCGGGTGACCCTATATATAAGCATCTAGGACTCGTTGAAAGTAGAATCCTCCAAAGTGTATGTACGTATAGTTTTGGTTGGTTTGATGGTTTGATGGTTGATGGACTTGTGATTGAGACAAATGCATATACATATTGATATGGTTACATGTGAGACGGACATGGACATCCGAGTGTATAAATGTATACACTTGATGATTATGACTATTGTTGTATTGTGAGACGGACATGGACATCCGAGTGTATAAATGTATACACTTGATGATTATGACTATTGTTGTATTGTGAGACGGACATGGACATCCGGGTATATAGACACATATACACCGATGATTTTGAGATGCCACATCGGTCATTGGGATGACATGTGAGTATCGTTGCATTGATGACTTGATGGTCACGCTTATGATATGCATTATGACTTTTACATGCATACGGCACATATCTTGTTATTGATATCACACGTGCATGTTCATTATACGTTTACTAACCATCTAGTATAGTTAATTGTACGACTACTTGTGTGTGACGAGGTTTCGCTATGAGCAAACCTATATTACGTGTCATAGTTCTTTAAGGGCTACATGTAAGATACTCTATTTACGCGGTTTACACGCAAGCATACTCTATTTACGCGGTTTACACGCAAGCATACTCTATTTACGCGGTTTACACGCAAGCATACTCTATTTACGCGGTTTACACGCAAGCATACTCTATTTACGCGGTTTACACGCAAGCATACTCTATTTACGCGGTTTACACGCAAGCATACTCTATTTACGCGGTTTACACGCAAGCATACTCTATTTACGCGGTTTACACGCAAGCATACTCTATTTACGCGGTTTACACGCAAGCATACTCTATTTACGCGGTTTACACGCAAGCATACTCTATTTACGCGGTTTACACGCAAGCATACTCTATTTACGCGGTTTACACGCAAGCATACTCTATTTACGCGGTTTACACGCAAGCATACTCTATTTACGCGGTTTACACGCAAGCATACTCTATTTACGCGGTTTACACGCAAGCATACTCTATTTACGCGGTTTACACGCAAGCATACTCTATTTACGCGGTTTACACGCAAGCATACTCTATTTACGCGGTTTACACGCAAGCATACTCTATTTACGCGGTTTACACGCAAGCATACTCTATTTACGCGGTTTACACGCAAGCATACTCTATTTACGCGGTTTACACGCAAGCATACTCTATTTACGCGGTTTACACGCAAGCATACTCTATTTACGCGGTTTACACGCAAGCATACTCTATTTACGCGGTTTACACGCAAGCATACTCTATTTACGCGGTTTACACGCAAGCATACTCTATTTACGCGGTTTACACGCAAGCATACTCTATTTACGCGGTTTACACGCAAGCATACTCTATTTACGCGGTTTACACGCAAGCATACTCTATTTACGCGGTTTACACGCAAGCATACTCTATTTACGCGGTTTACACGCAAGCATACTCTATTTACGCGGTTTACACGCAAGCATACTCTATTTACGCGGTTTACACGCAAGCATACTCTATTTACGCGGTTTACACGCAAGCATACTCTATTTACGCGGTTTACACGCAAGCATACTCTATTTACGCGGTTTACACGCAAGCATACTCTATTTACGCGGTTTACACGCAAGCATACTCTATTTACGCGGTTTACACGCAAGCATACTCTATTTACGCGGTTTACACGCAAGCATACTCTATTTACGCGGTTTACACGCAAGCATACTCTATTTACGCGGTTTACACGCAAGCATACTCTATTTACGCGGTTTACACGCAAGCATACTCTATTTACGCGGTTTACACGCAAGCATACTCTATTTACGCGGTTTACACGCAAGCATACTCTATTTACGCGGTTTACACGCAAGCATACTCTATTTACGCGGTTTACACGCAAGCATACTCTATTTACGCGGTTTACACGCAAGCATACTCTATTTACGCGGTTTACACGCAAGCATACTCTATTTACGCGGTTTACACGCAAGCATACTCTATTTACGCGGTTTACACGCAAGCATACTCTATTTACGCGGTTTACACGCAAGCATACTCTATTTACGCGGTTTACACGCAAGCATACTCTATTTACGCGGTTTACACGCAAGCATACTCTATTTACGCGGTTTACACGCAAGCATACTCTATTTACGCGGTTTACACGCAAGCATACTCTATTTACGCGGTTTACACGCAAGCATACTCTATTTACGCGGTTTACACGCAAGCATACTCTATTTACGCGGTTTACACGCAAGCATACTCTATTTACGCGGTTTACACGCAAGCATACTCTATTTACGCGGTTTACACGCAAGCATACTCTATTTACGCGGTTTACACGCAAGCATACTCTATTTACGCGGTTTACACGCAAGCATACTCTATTTACGCGGTTTACACGCAAGCATACTCTATTTACGCGGTTTACATATAGTCCATCATTTTTCATATTAATTGAAAAAATTAAGGTTAAAAAAGTAATATGAAAAAAAAATGACATAGGGCCTAATATAAAAAATAGTTTTTGAAAGAAAAGAAAATCTATTGTGACATCATATATTCCTAGAAAATAGCCTAGAAAAAAATGTTGGCATGCCACCTAGGGAAAAAAACTTCTACAAACAATTTTGCTTTATTTATATAAGAGATTAGTAACATTTCGCCACCTAAACAGCTATGGCAGTGTTTTTTATCACGTCATTTCCCCCCAAAACATACCTCCCTTATTTACTTATACTCCCTCCAAATTGATTAAACCGTGCAAATTTTACAATCTAGCCCCTTCATTTCACATTTCTCCCAAAATAATAATTGCTCAAGAGTTATTAAGGGGTTACAATAGGAAAAATGGTTCTAAAAGATGTGCAATGCAGATTGACATATAGAAAGCTTATGATACAGTTAGTTGGAAATTCCTGGAAGATATTTTAGTAAGGTTTGGATTTCATGAAAAGTTGGTGGGATGGATAATGACATGTGTATCTACAACTAAATTTTCAATTTGCCTTAATGGAGAAACTCATGGATATTTTAAAGGGGGAGAGGATTAAGACAAGGAGACCTCATTTCCCCATATTTGTTTACAATGGTGATGGAGGTATTCAACCTAATTTTGAAGAAGAATATTGAAGAGTCAAAAGAGTTTAATACCATTTTGGGTGTAAGGAAATTAGGTTGTCTCACATGTGCTTTGCTGATGATTTACTGGTAATGAGCAAAGGTACTGCTGGTTCTCTGTTGGTTATCAAAAAGTCATTGGAAGAGTTCAGTAAAGTATCTGGTTTGGTGCCAAATTTGGCCAAAAGTACTATTTTTTTTGCAGTATTTCTGAAAGGGATAAACAGGATCTTCTACAGATTATGCCATTCAGATGTGGAAAACTTCCTGTAAAATACTTGGGGGTTCATTTGTTAGCTAAAAAGCTGGGAATCAAGGACTGCAAAGTGTTATTAGATAAAGTTAAAGACAGAATAGAAGGTTTGAGGAATAAGGTTTTATCATATGCTGGGAGAATCCAGCTGATTGCCTCTGTCTTGGCTTCTATGCAAACATACTGGGCTTCAGTTTATATGCTGCTTGATGCAGTTGTTAAAGAAATTGAAAGGTTGTTTAAAATATTTTTGTGGAATTCATGAGAGTCAGCTAAGGGAAAGGCTAGATTTGCTTGGGAAAATGTTTGTAAACCAAAAGAGCAAGGTGGTTTGGGCATCAAAGACATAAAAAGATGGAATGAAGTGCTTTTGATAAGACAATTTTGGAAGATATTGGAGAATAAGGAGTCTCTATGGGCTAAATGGGTTAACGTGGTTAAATTAAAGAACAAGAACATTTGGGAGATCACTGTGGACAAAACTGATAGTTGGGGTTGGAAAACCATGATTAACATTAGAGACAAAGTCAAAAATCACGTAGTTTATGATGTTGGTGATGGTCTGCAGGTGTCCATGTGGTATGATAAGTGGTGTAATGAAGGCCCATTATGTGATTTCATCACTAGAAGGGATTTATATGATGCCAGATTGGATTATAAAAGCAAGGTAGCATATATGGTTATAAATGGAAGATTAGTTTGGCCTGATGGATGGTTGGGGAAATTTCCTGTCCTAAATGAAATAAGTACTCCAAGACTTCAAGGTAACATGAAGGATAAAATTCAGTGGATTTTCTAGATCTAAACAAAAAATGGAGTTTTCAACAAGACAGGCTTGGCTGGATTTAAGAAATAATTGGCCTAAGGTGGATTGGAACCAAGTGGTATGGTTTAGTCAATTGATCCCAAGACATTCTTTTATTTTATGGCTGTGTAACACCCCACCAGTGGCGGAAACGTGAGATGCAACTGAAACGAGCTTGCAAATGGATATTACTCAGAGAAACTATATGATGTTCATACAAGACTACAAGTTGTCATACACGAATCAAAATACAATATACAAATCCCATAAAAGGGAAACAAACCGAGGCATCGTGCCCGAGTCTAAAGATCTAGAATGCAATCAACGATCCTTAGGTCCATCTATAGGCATCAACTCCTAGCTTGCAAGCGATTACTCTTATACCTGAAAAGATACTCAAAAACGTCAACACTAGGTTGGTGAGTTCGTAGGATCACATAACATATCAAACGTTCAACGATTAATAACAACAATTCATACGATACATACAAGCGATAACGTTCGGTAAGCAATACTTCACCCTTTCATATACATAGTCATTCATTTATAATAAACAATATGACACAACCATGGACTTAAACGTTATGCCACAAACGTGTACTTAAGCGTTATGCCACCACGTGGACTTAATCGTTATGCCACAAACATGGACTTAATCGTTATGCCACCAACGTGGACTTAAGCGTTATGCCACAAACGTGGACTTAATCATTATGCCACCAACGTGGACTTAAGCGTTATGCCACCAACGTGGACTTAATCGTTATGCCACAAACGTGGACTTAATCGTTATGCCACCAACGTGGACTTAAGCGTTATGCCACCAACGTGGACTTAAGCGTTATGCCACCAACGTGGACTTAAGCGTTATTCATACAAGCATAAACATATACATCATTTAACGATACGCTAGGGGACCTATCGTACAAAGTCCATATGTCTCATTCCATATCACAACGTTTCCAAACCAATCGGCACACGTTTAACAATGAGTACACTTTCAAATCAACTAAATCACCAAACCGACTTAGGTTTCTGATATGCCCTTTAGGTATTGGCAGGGTATGTATACAGGGTGTACCAGCAGCTAACCCTCCACCCGACCAACACCCATTAAGCATACCAAAAACCTACCTAACTCTAATCATATTCACACACCAATATCATATTTCACATCAAAAGATCATTCTAGTATAGGCTACAACAATCTTATACGTTCAACTACATCCACATCGTTATCAATCACGTTACATGTCTACCTATGACATGTTCTAACACAAAAACGTATGCACGTAGAATTAACATAAGCTAAATCTACGGCATAACACATAAACACATAGCGAGTATCTTTCCACCCCTAAATCATACAACATATAGTAGGGGCTACGAAACTCACCTGACGCGCGCCATACAATCCCAAGACGTTAGAAGTAGAACCAACATCCACGATAGCCGAAACCTATTCATACACGTATCACATTAATCCTAAAGCATCTCAAAAGGTAAGGTCCTATGAATATTGACCTAATCTTTCTATAAATGCTTTGTTATGTCCATTTTATAGGGTTTTGATACAATCAAAGTGAAATCATTTCATTTTGTTGCTTAACGGCTAAACCGGACCTTGACCAATTCACTTTGAACCCATTTTTGGACAACTCAAGTTTTAATTCATCTTTAAAAGACATTACCATTGAAAAGTAGACTCTCACACGGTTTCGGGGATAGCTCATACGTTATAAACGGAGTTACGGTTTAAAAGTTACGATCGCTAAACGAAAATGAAAGTCAATGCTGAAGGAGAGAAAGTTGCGTCACACCCAGCCAAAGTTGCGGCGCAACTTTTGATCAGTGGCGGAGGCCAATAAAAAGTTGTGTCACACCCATCCAATGTTGCGGCGCAACTTTTCCAGATACGGGAGAAAAACCCATTTTTGACACAAATTGACCCTCCAAACGTAAAAATCAAAGCTTCAAACTTTAACACAACCAAATTCAAGTATAACCACAACATAAAAACATACCAATTCACAAACTCACTTCCGATTTCTCAACCTTTGATCCAAGACTCGTTTTTGAGACAAAACACCCATTTTACACCCAAATCGACCCCAAATCGTTTAGATCCAATACAAGGAAGTTATCTACTAATTAAAAGGAACATTTTGAGCTAAAGATCACATACCAATTCGTCCCGAAGATTCAAATCCGGTTTTGGAGCTCGAAAAGGATGAACACTTGAAATAACCCACAAATTCTTGAAATTCCAAGGATGGTTATTATTATACAAGTTTCTAGTCAATTACTAATTATGTTGATTATGAAAATCTGAATTTTAAAAGAAAGAAGAAGAAGATAAAGAAGTTCTTGGATTTTTGAGAGAGAAAGGAGAGAAGAGATAAGATAGAGAGAGAGAGAGAGGAGAGTGAGAAAATGAGAAGAGAGTGAAGGGAGGGAGGGGTTTTGTTCCCCTCAAGCACTCTCGTGACTAGTCCCGGTTTCTCCCGACAAATGATTCGTTTAGTTAAAACTTTTAGCTCGGGACTCGTTCAAATACTTTGATGACATAATATTATCTATTACGAAATTACGTTTCTAATGACTATTCATATGCCTACCTTTCATTACAAAAGTTCACTTTATCAAAGTTTGGCTCGTTTCCAAAACTACTAGTCCCGTTATGTTGACCGGCCAAAACCGCGGATGTTACAGGCTGGCTATCCAGGGGAGGCTCATGACACAGGATAAGATGAGCAGATGGCAAAATCATGATAATTTGCTATGTACTTTCTGTAAAAGTATGGCAGATAGTCACACACATTTGTTTTTCCAATGTGAGTATGCTCATGAGGTGTGGACTAATATGAAGAGGTTGGCATTCAGGATGAGCAATAGTAGCAGTCTTAATGAAGTTGTGATTGAACTTGCTGCTAAGAAGACAAAGAATAGTATTGGGCTGATTGTTAACAAATTAGTTGTGGCTGCAACAGTCTACTTTATATGGCAGGAAAGAAACTGGAGATTATTCAAGAAGGAGGAAAGGAGTGGGGAAACTTTGTGTAAGAGTATAAAGGAGTGTATCGGAAATAAGATGGTATCCTTGAAGGTCAGAAAATCTGGAATTGTGATTATCATGGCTGATAAATGGAATCTAAGATGGAAGAATAATTGTCTGGTTGCCATTTAAAAGCTCTGAAGACATCATCAAAGGAAGATGCAGGATTTTGATAGGTTTTGTATGTTGGTATAATGGTGTGAGTCTAATTTTGCATTGTGTATTGTGGTTAGTGCTTGGGGATGTCTAAGCTGTATTTCTATCATTTGTACATATTTTTTGGTATAAATATAAATCACAGTTCTAATTAAAAAAATAAAATCATAATTCAATAACGACGATCGCCAGATCCGCCCATCTTACCAGATTAATTCAGTGACTTCCAATTTTCTTATTTAGTTATAGATGCTTGAATGTTGGTTGTGCTCTATATTAATAGGCCAATCATGAATGGATTAAATACGTTGAAAGTCAACAAGTCCAAAAAATCTGGGAGAATGGCTGCAGGAAGATGGCAAGTCGGCAACGGTGGAGGTTTGTTTTAGAAGAAGGATGACGTTGATGAAGGATTTGAAAGCCAGCGGCTGGTGGAACGTGGATCTGAAAGACGGCATAGATGATGTAGAAGAAGACCGAAAATGTGATCGGAGTTTTTGTTTTGCAATAACTGTGTATGTGTTCGTGTTTATAGGGAAATGAAATTTATGATATGTGTATGCGTAGTCATGTGATTTTAGTGAAGTGAAATGAAGACCGGAATATGTGATCGGGAAATTTGATCGGAAATGAGTTATCTTGTACTTTGGTTGAAGAAAGAGAGTAGTCATGTGATTGCACTCATTGCAGTAAGTGTGTGTGGCAGATTTTTTTTTGTTTTACAAATATAAAAAACTGTCATGTCAGCTGCATACGTGGCCAAATGTTATTACTGAGATATGAAAGTTGATTTCTAAAAAGTAAAATTTTTAAAGATCATTGCTATTTTTATGAATTGGTCCAATGTTATATGTATCCTCCGTCACACATATCATTCCATATAGAAATCTATCAAAATAGATATCGTATATGGAAACGCTCTTAAGTGCTTGAAACAGATTTTCCATCGTATTGCTATACTTATCTCTTGAAAGTCTTAATGACATGATATGTATGACATAGGATATGTAACTTGTGTTACATACAGTGGTGGTCCAGTATAATTTGACATAAGAAGGTTGGTTAATTGAGAAATTAAGACCGTTGGAGAAATTTATGTTGTAAAGGACCGAGCTGCTAGCTCTAGCTGCATAGGGTGTTTCTTTGAGTAGCATCGGCCAACAAGAAGCTTATATATGCTATAGCTCATTTTAGTAGAGCATTTCAGATGACGTATTAGATGCTCTTCATAAAGAAAGATAATATCTGCTGAGCCAATAATAATGTTCTTATCATCATAGTAGTATAGTACACTATTTACTATTATATAATTTATAGCCAGTGATTTTACATCACTAAAGCAAAAAATGAATGATACCCACCCAGATAGGTATATGCTCATCCTTCGTAAATGAATATTTCCATGTTCGTATAGTATGATGGAGTAAGATGAGTATATTTATCAAAACGAATTCTATTTTTTTAGAACAAATAAGATCGAATACTTGTATTTATATGTTACCCATGCGGCCTTGCCCAATGTTTATGGTGGACTAGTTGAATCATGTATGGGTTCAGATATAGTTAAATAAGCCCAAATTTAAAGCCCAATGACAGATGTTTCGTATTTGAGTATTTGACATTGATCATTGGTGTTTAATCTTCAATATAAAAACTTAAATCTTACTGTATTTATTACTATCAGATTTTAAATAGAAATTAATAATAAAAACTTCAGATTACAAGACAAACTATTTTAATATAGTATCATACTATCATCATAAACCTTATCTTACTTGCATAGTTGCATCATCGAGCATCAACCAAACTCAGCCATGCATGGAATCCGTCGTTGTGATCTCCGGTTGCCTGTTCAATTCGCGCTAAAAGGTTCGAAACTTAATTTCTTTGGATATATTTAAAAGTTTATTTTGAAAACTACTTCAACAATAATAATATGCAATAAATTATGCAAATAGCAAGGTTGCGGAACTCGGGAATCGGGATCGGATCGGAGACGGGGGGAGTCAGGATTTTCTAAAAATCGGATCGGAATCGGATCGGTGAATAGTGAGTTTTTTATGTATAAAATAATAGTTTTTCAAATTATATGTAAGAAAAAATTAAAAATATATATAAAACTTCAAACTTAAACATAACATAATTTTTCAACTTAAACATAATTGTCTAGAAACAATAAAATAATTCATAAAAGCTTTAACAAAAAAAAAAAGTTTGACTTTTGTTGACCCGATCCGATACGGCCGAGTCTTGACCGATACAGCCGAGTCTTGACCGATACAGCCGAGTCTTGACCGATAAGGCCGAGTCTTGACCAAGTTGACCCGAGTCTAGACCCTACTGATTTTCAGACCAAGTATGGCAAACTCGTATCGTCAGTCGGCCGATACACGATCCGACTCAATGAAATCGACTGTAACGGTCGAGTTTCACAACCTTGCTTTCCGCCCTATACTTTTGTTTACATTTGAATTGACCATCTATATGTACACTAACTAGTGGTATATTCTATTCGACATAAGGACTTTCTAAATAATTTTTAAATCCCAAAATACATGATGCACATTTTCATCTTTCTCGTTTGTTTTACCATTTCTAATCTTCTATAAGTTTGGAGGACTCAAATTCTTCTTTTACATTCTTAACTCTTTTTTTTAATCTTATAATAATACATTTTTCAAAAGTTTTGGTTTCAATTTTTAGGCGGTAATATTTATTTACAAACTTAAAAGTAACTAAATATTAACAACTATCCGTTAGAAAAAATTATAAACAAAGATTCTCTACAATACGTCTTTCTCGTATGATTGTTTGCTTTTTGTCTTTTTTGAGGTAAAAGAATTGTTAAAATAAGAAAAAGAAATTGTCATGTAATTCCTGGATGGTAATTCAAGTAGAACCAAAGTTTGTTATGTTGTATTGTTGTGTGATACAACATCTAGCCAATGAGATATAGCAATGTAAGCGGCGAGGGGGTCCAGACCAGTAACACTACTCTAAAAGCCGTCAAGATACCAAAAGTGTAGAAGTCAATGAGAATGGGTCAACATGAAGTTTAGATTCCACCCAATTACCTTTGTCAATTCTAGTTTATATAACTACAATAACACGTAGTTCAATCAATTACTTTCCTCGTCACATGAATATTGTATTTTCTCAATGAGTATATACATGTTTGGTCGACAAAAAAAGAAAAACAACGCTTATACAATACTATACGAACACCTACGCGATGCAGCGGCGATAGTAGTAGCGACGGCGTGATGATGGCAGTGATGGATAGAGGTAGTGGGGGCAGCGAGTAGTGTAGGTTTATTGTTTTAAAAAACGTGGTGTAATTATTTTAGGAAATTAAATGATATATATTCTAAATTAATTTCGCTAATGATATATTGGGTATTCAATAGTCTTATGGATAATAATGTTAGTGATATTAGTAAGGGTATTCATGGTATTTTAATGGTTTGTTTTATATATTTAGCTAAATACAAAGTGATTGGCATGCATTTTTTATATACTTATTTCTTGTTAATATTTCTATGTAGATTAACTATAGCAAACATGCATTACACCATATCGGAAATGATTTTATATGTTTATTTCGTAAGAATGGGCATTTTTAAATAAGCAAGTAATCTAGTTAAAAAATGCATATAAAAAAGGTAATGGGGAACCTTAGGCTCGGTATCACAATTAGATATTCATCGCCTCACCTGGTATGAGCCATATGATGTCGGTACAGTACCTCCATCCTAATCCCCACATGATCTGAGCACCCTGAAGGATTGAATCCGCGTCTTTAGAACTTCACATGTGAGTCTAGACTTTATTGGTAACAAGTGCCTTAAATGGAAAAAAAATTGTGTCAAGCGGGGATCAAACTTGAGATTTTAATGTCACCAAGTGCTTCCTTTACCACTAGACTTACTCTTTTGTTGTTGTTGGTAAAAAGATGAGAAGAAAGATGAATTCCACTTGCTGGATTCAAACCAGCAACCATATAAAAATGAATATAAGATTGTCTTCATTTATAAGGTTAGATATGAAACCCCTTAATATACATATATTTTAAAAATGTTTGAATAATAGATAAATCATTTAACCTCATATTATAAAACCTTCTGCCATTCTAAAAAATACGTGTCATTTAAACCGATAAACAATAATAATGTTTAAATTTAACAATACAAACGATTTTTGTTGATGATAATTTATTTAAGAATAAATATTGTTTTAACTTTATTGATCTAGTAACAAATACAGTAGTATTAGTTCATGTAAGCTATTATTTGTTTTTTATTTCAATTTGTAATGTGTATATATATGTATATAAAAAAATACGTTAAAAATCATTATAGAATATAGTAGAATTAACACAAGAAGGTAGACATGTTAATGAATGGAATAAAAACAAAACGAAATTTAAAACAAATAAAGCATTACACTTTGAAGAATTTTTTTAAATTTTTATTCTTCAATAATATTAACATGTGCCAAAAAAAAAAATCTTTTTGGTTAAATTTATATATGTCTAATAAGTTAGGTTTTTTCTATCTAAAGTCATAAATTCTTTTTAACTAAAACTAAATACAATAAATGATCACAATAGTCTATGAATTTTATTTTATTTTCCCGAACATTTAGTTGGGATACGAAATCAAGAAAATTCCACCGTATAATGGTGAAGTCTTGCACATACCCTAGACAACGAGATGTCGACTATAGGCCCTTACAAGTATTCGGAGGAAAAACCCCAAGACTTGTCATCCCTAAAGATGAAACTTATGACCTTGGATAAAACCTAAAAGTGTCTCTAACCAGTTAGACTAGTCATCATTGGCAATGGAAACTTCTTTTACCTAAAAAAAATTAAGTATAATAAATGCAAACTTTCCAAAATAAATTGTGCAAATAATAAGGATAACAAATGAAATGGCACGAGCGAACATGATTTTTCTTATAACCCCATTATTGCGAATCTATATATTATGACATAAGAGACTAAAGTTTGAAATGGTCCAATAGAATTATGAGAAATAATACACTTAAAAATAATATACAAACAAAAATTTATAAACACATATTTCATCAATTAAATCAAATCATTTTTTATATTTTATATATATTTTTTATTTATTGGTCCATGTAATATGAATTATGTGTTTGTAAATTTTTGTTTGTATTATGTTTTAAGTCTAGCTTTTTCCTCAAATTCTTGTAAAACATTCCCGATTATTTGTAGTGTGTACGCATGTCCTGTATCATGAAAACCATTAAAGCATATAGTATATAGTTATGTGTTTAGTGAAAGAGGAAAATGGACTAATTTTATATATCTATACCTCTTTTCGGTTGAGAGCCGTTGGCTCTCTCTCTCTGGTTGAGAGCCGTTAGAGGCTTTCCCAGAGAGGAGAGGAGGAGATGAGGATTCCGGTTAAGGCTTCCACTCCGGTGGATTTAACCCTATTTTTCACCCCGGGCCGGAGGTCCCTTCCACTTCGGTGGATCTGGAAGCAGCCTCTCTACCTTTGAGTAGGGGTAAGGTCTGTCTACATCATACCTCCCCATAGCCCGATTTATGTCGGGATTGGGTACCTTGTTGTTGTTGTATATTGACATTGCCACATTGGTGTGTCAAGTTTTTAAAAAAGTAGAAAATATTGAATTTTGATGACTATGATATTTTGATTTTCATAATTAAGTGTATAGTAATTTTGTGTTAACTATTTTATCCAATCACAAGTGTTTATACTTTAGTTTATTAAATACTTTTATATATATATATATAATATATATATATAATATATATATATATATATATATTATTTTAATATTATATTTATGATTACTATTTATGTTTAGTATTTATAATTTATTTTATTTTATATCTAGTATATTTATCCAACCACCTGCTTTATAATTTTATTTTTTTTGTTCTCAACCGTAACTAATGTGGTATGTTAGAGTTTAGATCATCTCAAGTTAATAAATAATTAACGGTTTAAGTTGTGATTTTTATGAGTGTAAAAATATATAAAGTTTGTACTGTTGGTATGATTTTCGTTTAGCATTTTAATATCTACAATAATACACCAACATTTTTAAAACATTCCACGTCCCTGGTCTGTTATTGTACTCAACCGAAGTTGATGCAAAAGATTGACCTTGCTTACACCAACCTTATCCACAGCCCAAATGGTTGAGTAGTAAACTATGATTAAAAATTCGTTATAGCTAGACTATGATTGTGAATTGTGATGTCAGGCCATTTTAAATTGTGTATCAACTATCAAGTCATACATAGCAATATAGGATTCATTTTTCTTTTTCTTTTTTCGATTTCTTTTGAAAGGAAGGAGGAAGGAAATAAATACATATTTTGTTCTTGTCTCTATATAACCGGAATAAGATGTAATTTGTGTATTTCATGTTTATTAGTTATTCATTTTGTGGGTATACTTTATATCGCCACGTTGTCACTGAATAATATATATATAATTATATATATACTTTTCAATTTGCGGATCTACTTTTCATTGTTTTCACATACATGAATTTGTTAACTAAGACCTGGTCATCTTGTGACTTTACGTATTCGATTCGACTTTGTTAGTGACACCAATTGGTATCGTGGTCAAAGTCCATCATCAATTATAAACCAAAAAAATGATATGGTTTCAAACCTATTTGATCATGTACTCAAATTTTATAGTTTGTGTATAAAACTCAAATAAGTCAAATAATTTTAAAAAATACTTGTATAAGGCATCGTTTTCCATGGGAGAGAGCATAAGGAATTGACAAAAATGTCCTTATGTTATGGTGGAAACATGGGAATAAAAATTAAAATTAAAATATAAGCCGACATAATGTAAAAATCATTGACTCTTATTCTTTGAAGACCATAAACACCCACTTACATTTGCCAAATTGCCCTACGAAACATGTGACTTTTCTTTCACAAGATAAGAACTCAAACCAAATATCTCATTACTATTTTCACTAAATTGGCCGATGGATTTACTCTCTATTATGACACAATTTCTTGACTGATACTTGTACTCTGCTAAGCCAAAACCCTTATGACGGTATATGTCTAAGTAATTGAATTAGTATAATTCTTATTTCGTCACATATATATACGTTCAACCCGCGCATTGGTTTTTGAATATAAACAGGTTAACATTAGGGCTGACAATGGATTGGATATTGATCCAAATCCGATCTGATCCGATCCATTTATATCACTTATTGGATCAAAAATAATATCCATTAATCCATTTAACAATCCAATGGATTGCTCCATTTATCCATTTAATTATTTGGATCGATCCATGATCCATCCGGATCGATCCGGATCGATATATCACCAAAATTGACTGGGGTCACGGGAGAAACGGCAAACTAAGGGCACGGGACACGGGTGACTGGGGGCGAGTGGTAATCGGGGCACAAGGTCACCGGGGGCACGGGGTGACCATTATACGGTTTATAGTTTCTATAATCATAATATCATATACAATATAACAAAATATTTATATTAACCAGCGGGATGTACGTGTGATGCAATGAAAGAAACGTATCTGGTAACTTTTTTAATTTTAAAGAATATCTGTTGATTTCTAATGGTGTCTCGCATTCTATTTTTTTCTTTTTCTTACGAATGTTACCGGAGATGATAAAAGAGAACGAGAAGAATATGACATATAACAACTCACTCTAATAAATCATGTTTTGCTACATAATATTAATTATCTATATTTATGTATATATATAAAGTATATAAAGACTAAAGTATCAACCCTCTCCCTCTTTTTCATATAATAACTTTCCAATTAAAAAACCATGTAAACACGTTTCAAATGACTGCTCTTGCTATGTTCACTCGAATCATCTATTTATTAACTAGCACGTTACCCGCGCAATGCGGCGGTGGTCGTGACGGCGACGATGTGGTGGTGAGGGTGACTGTTGGTGGTAGATGAGGCGTCGAGTGGTGTAGATAATTGATGTAAAAGTAATTGATGTAAAGGGTTAATGAAGATATTTTAAAAGATAAATGATTGATAGTGTAATTAAATCATTAATGTTAAGGTGGTAGTGTAAGTGAAAATACTTTAAGGGGTGTTAAGTGAAAATATTACATATTTTTCAACACTTTTAAAAATAAAATGCTATTTTTTTTATAATATAGTATAGATAGACCAGAGAATTAATACAATTCAGCAAATACAATCCCTTTATAAATCATTCGATGTCTACATCCTGTTTGGCTGTTGAAAAAAATTTGATTACTGTTAGGCCGTTGGAAAATGAAAAAAGATTATGCTATACAATTTTTTTTCCGAACAGTAAATTTGGGTTCAGCGGCATGCCTCTTCATATAACCAACTCCAATTTCAGAGGAAACCCATTATGGGAAAACCCCTGTCTCCATTTCTGGGAGCATTTTTCTCACACCAGGATTTGAACCCAAGACCTCTCAGTCTCAGCCTCCACCATATACCAATCCATCTATTGATGATTTGTTATGCTATACAATTAACCAAGGCTTTAACGTTTGACTATCGAACATCACGAAAACAATGAATCGAAAGCAACACCTTAACTCCCAATGATCATCTTAGGCATTTAATATATCTTTTTATAAGTTCGATTCTTTTCAACTCAAGTTATCTATGACGTTAATGCAAAAATATATACTTTGGTTAATATAGGTGGAACGAGTAACCGAAGTAACACAATTATAATCTAGCCAAAGAAAATAGTTTCTAAATATTAGTTACGGTAGGGATATCACGACAATGTTTTGTGATACGCATATAATGTTAACTAGTGGATGTCCGCGCGATACGACGACGACGATACATAATGTGAGAGGTGACGTGACAACTTTAATTTCAGATCAAACGCTTATGTAATAAAATGATACCATGTATATCCGTGCAAAGTATAAAAGATAATGTTCTAATAAATTTATAAAAAAAATCATTATTATCTTTTATAATTATAAATTATAACTTAAAATAAATTAAATTGAGGTAATTAATAAGATAATTGTATAAGGAATTGACTAAACAAATAGGAAAAATATAATTAATAAATTAATAAGGATCTCATAAGTATATATGTATCTAGTAGAGAAACTTAAAATCTTTACTCTCTCATAAAACACACAACTCCTTTCTCAAATAACGAACCAATAACCGTTAAATGTCTTTTTTTTGGTTTATTAAATTAAAAAATTTTCACTTGATATAACTATAATCCATTTATTGAAATTATTTACAACATATATCTTTCAATCCTTTAAAAAATACCACTTATTTTACAACAATCACTTTTACGTTAATAACTACACAGTTACTACCGTCGTCGCCACCTCCGACACTACCAGTTGCCGCCACTACCACCGCCGCTACGGCTTCCCCACCATCTCGCCCTCGTCATCACCGTTATTACTGTCGTCACCGCACTGATACCAATCAAACACTTTTTAATTTTATAAAAAGATGAACCATCTTAAAAATTTACGATATGAAAAATCCTTGACCTTTTATAAGTGTCGATTACTACAATCAATAGAATTTTCTAATCACACACTACTCATTCATTGATGATTGATTGATTACATAATTACAAAACACAAATAAACAAATATATTTACTCAAAGATACAGCCAAACAAACCAAGATATAATTTCCATATCAACACAAAATTTAAATATTAAAAAAAATACATTCAGCTCATTTTCTTCCATTATTCTTCAGTCAACGAACATAACCCCATCAACTTTTCTTCCACCTTTCACACACACATATACATACACAGTTAAACTGTATGTATTTTATTTTTCTTCCCCAGAATCATGAGCTTTTCCCACACATAAATATATTTATTGTCCATCACCTTTGTTGTTGAGAAACATGGCTCTTCGTTTAATGCCACACCATTAATCCTGTTTTCCCTCCCCTTCTCTCTCTCTCACACACACACATACCACTTCAATATCTATACCTATAGATACAGATTTCCATTTAATTAATTCAAAAAAAGCCCTCCTTTTTTTTTCTCACTTCATTCCATTTTTTACACACAAATATAATACACCGTATATTATGTATATACAATAGAATATTGCTGGTATTGGGAAAAATAAATTGATGGAGATTTTTTTCAAGAATATATTATTATTATTATTATTATTGATATTGTTAATGGTTAACTCGGTGATGACTCAGCGACTGAGTTCACAAACAGAACGCACAGCGTTGCTTAATCTCCGAGCTTCATTAGGAATTCGGGCACGATACTGGCCAATTAAATCTGACCCATGTGGAAACTGGACCGGAATTGAATGCCGGAATGGAACTGTAACCGGAGTAAACTTATTCGGGTTAAAACGGACCCGGGTCGGGCGGTTAAATCCCGGGTTTGATATTGATTCTTTAAAGAATTGTAGTAGTTTGGTTTCTTTTAATAGTTCAGGGTTTTATCTTCCTGGTGTTATACCTGATTGGCTAGGTGTAAATCTTGGTGCACTCCAGGTGCTTGATTTAAGTTCTAGCTCAGTTTTGGGACCTATTCCTTTTTCAATTGGGTCATTAAAAAACTTGAAAAGTTTGAATCTTTTTGATAATTCTTTTACTGGGAATATACCGGATTCTTTGATGCTTCTTTCGGGTTTATCAGTTTTGAATCTTTCGTCTAATATGTTAACTGGGTCGATTCCTGATTCCGTTTCGGGTCTTGGGAATATTACTGTGATTGATTTGTCATCCAATTTCCTTTCTGGGCCTGTTCCGAATGGAGTTGGTTCGCTTTCGAATCTGCAAAGTTTGAATCTTTCGAACAATAGTCTTTCCTCGAGTTTGCCTGTGGAGATTGGGAATCTATCTCGGTTGGTTGACCTTGATCTTTCGTTTAATTCGTTGTTTGGCTCATTGCCAATGGAATTAGGAGGGTTGACTAGGTTGAGGAGATTGCTGGTTCAACATAATGCTTTGGGTGGGAACTTGAGTTTGAACTTGCCGGAAATTGTTGTTTTTGATGTGTCTAGTAATAATTTTACTGGCAATCTTCCAAACCTTTCGGCATTTTCTAATACGTCTGGTTTGAGTTTAAACTTTTCAAATAATCAATTCTATGGAAGGGTTAGCTCCGGTGTACTGAATGTTGGTTTGGTTGATCTTTCTAACAACTATCTTCAAGGTTTAGAGGCTGGGACTGGGAATAGAACTTTAACTTCAAGAAACTGCTTTTTCCGGCTTCAAGACCAAAGAAGTTTAGATGATTGCAGGAGGTTTTATACTGCTAGGAATTTACCTTTTGATGGTGATTCTAGATCTCCAGTGCAACTCCCAGTTTCGGAAAAAGGCAGCAACCATTTGAAATATGTGATGGCTGGGGTGTTTGGTGGACTCGGTGTCATTGTAATTATAGTTATGATATTGGTTTTGGTAATGAAAACATGTAATAAGAAAAGTGTAAGCCAAAGAAGTGCCAATGTGGAACCTGTTCAAGAAGAAGGAAACGTTACGGTACAAGGCATCTCAGTTGACATATTGAGCTTAACGAACTCATATACATATGAGCAGATGCTGCAAGCTACAACTGGTTTTGGTGATACAAACCTTATCAAGCATGGACACAGTGGAGACATCTTTTCAGGGAAACTAGAAGATGGAGTTGCTGTTGTTGTCAAGAGAATCGATATGCGTTCATCGCAAAAAGATTGTTACATGTCGGAATTAGAGTTGTTCAGTAAGGGTATGCACAATAGATTGGTGCCTCTTTTGGGACATTGCTTAGAACATGAAACTGAGAAGCTTCTGGTTTACAAGTACATGCCAAATGGAGATCTATCGAATTCTTTGTACAGGTCTACCAGTTTGGAAGATATTGATTTGCAATCATTGGATTGGATTACAAGATTAAAAATTGCTTTTGGAGCTGCCGAAGGTTTAGCGTACTTGCATCACGAATGCAATCCTCCCCTTGTTCATAGGTACTTAAAACAAAGTTAATTTTATGTTATTAATGCCAGTGGTGGAGAATTTTAGGATATTTATCCTTCTCTTTATTTTGAATCCACAGAGATATTCAAGCAAGCAGTATCCTACTTGATGATAAATATGAAGTAAGACTTGGAAGTTTGAGTGAAGTTTGTGTTCAAGGAGTGGATAACAATCCAAATGTTATCACAAGACTGCTACGGATTTCATCGTAAGAATCATTTCTCCCATACAAATTGTATCTCAATATTTTGCATTTGTATTATACTATCTTATTGTACTTTGTTACATTTACTATTAGCATTATTATCTTTCTCATACAAGATAGTTACACTCTCTTTTCGTTCCTGGATTTGCAGGAATTCTGAACCATCGCCTTCTGGTATGTGAACATCTTTACTTTCTGATTCCTCTAAATATGTAAAATCACATACTGTGTGTGTTTAATTTTGAACTCACATCCGATTAGAAATATCATATTTACTTAAACATGACTCTTCTCTGAAATAAAAAGTAGTATGCACTTTCAAAAAAAGCACCTCCGATGGTGCTTAAACAAGTGCGAATTATTTAATAAATTAAACATTCAGAATTTGCATATAAATTCAAGATATACAATAAGCACTTAGAATGTGGAAATCCCGAAGACCTTGTGAGAAACTTATATATCTTTGTTTCACTTTTGGAACAAACAGGATCGGCACCTCCAATTTGTGCATATGATGTATATTGTTTTGGAAAAGTCTTGCTTGAGCTAGTAACGGGCAAACTTGGAATCAGCAATCCATTAGACACCTCCACAAAGGACTGGCTTGACCAAACATTGACTTTTATCAACAACTACGACAAGGAACTTGTATCCAAGATTGTAGACCAATCTCTAGTTATAGACGAAGACTTAATGGAAGAGGTGTGGGCTGTAGCCATAGTCGCTAAGTCTTGCCTAAATCCAAAGCCAGCAAAACGGCCTCAAATGGCTCATATTTTGAAAGCATTGGAAAACCCTTTTAGGGTTATAAGAGAAGAAGACTTTAGCTCTGAAAGGTTAAGAAATAATTCATCACAAAGATCTTGGAGTGCTGCATTATTTGGTAGCTGGAGGCAGAGCTTTTCAGGGAGTACGCACAGTCAAAGCCAAACAAATAAAGATAGTAACAGCGGCCCAAAGCAGTCAGGGAGAGATAACTCTCAGGGAAGTGGTGGAAATGGCAGAAGATTATCGAGTGAGATTTTTCCAGAGCCTGTAGAAATCAATGATGTCGAGAGGCAAGATGAAACTCGATGATGAAATTGGTGACAATGGTCTTGAACTATCAACAAACTTCATTAAGTTTTTGACTTTGAAGGTTGGAGCTGGTTGACGCCAGAGGGTCGGGTCAATAGAGTGAGGTAAGATTACATTAAAGCAAAAACTGGTGTGAGGCTAAATTTTTTTTTATGGTTCTGAGATTCTGTGCTTCCAAAAGCATGTAATTTCTTGTTGATGTGTGTTGTCATAGATCCAGATCCATATGAAGTTAAGTGTAAATTGCAAAGAGTGAAGATTTGTGACATAAGTTATTGGTGTAATGTAATGTGGCAGAAATCTAAAGCAAATTGCGTTGAAGGTGTATGATTGTACATTCAAATGCAAATTATTAGTGATTGAAAAAGAAAAATAAGAAATGGAAATTATTAGTGAAGTGTGTATGATTGTACATTCAAATAATTTTGAAACTTAAGTTAATGGAATCCTAAACTTAGTAAATCAGCTTGATACTAATAATTTTGATTCATTGATTGATTTGTACTGTATGGAATGGAATTTCATATTTAAAAACTTTTAAGAAAACATACAAGTTGCAAATTGAAAGGAAGGAAGTGACATAATTTTTGATGAGAGGAAAGAAAATTGGTTTAGATTTTTTCTTTTTGTGGGACAAGTTGTAAGTTAGTGACAGATTAAGTCATTTTCTCACGAGCCTTCCCAAGAATGTCAACTTCAAGTTGCCTTTGCTAGTGGTATAACTGAATTGGCTCAATCGAGAAATTGCTTATATAAATATCACAGGTTTGTTTTATTGACCAAGTCACTTTTGTCATAGCCACTAAAAATTGGGGTTTCATGGTCGGTATGGGTTTTTTTGACTCACCTATGGTGAGTTTCTTTCCATGGGAGTGGAGATGATCAGGTGGGCTCACGACAAAACAGACTTTTATAGATTGTTGGGTTTAAAGTTCTGAGATCTAAAAAGTTGTCCGCAAAATGTAAATTTGAGGTCCAACGTTGCACGGCATTGAAAATGATCCATTGAACACGGTGATTGGGTAATTGGACAATCTAAAGTTGTTTTTATTGGAGCTGGTTATGTTTCCAAAACCAAGGAAACCTCCCAAACCAGGCCAATTTGGGAGGTTAACTGGATTATGCACTTCATAGACAGCTAGTATAAGATATCATGAACTCAATATATGCAATTTGGTTCAAGATAGGAGGGTCAAACCTGCATTTCAGACTTTAGACCGACCGAGCTGTTTTATTTATATTTGTATTTCTAACGTCATTCAAAAGAAGAACGGGAAGATCCAATCACACTATTAAAGGAAAGGAGACCAATGTTGGAAATCTTCTGTAAGTAACAATCTCAAACATGTACTAATGACAAGCTATGATGGTATATCACCTCTTCTCTTCAAGTTGTAACGTGATTCACACAAGCAGAAATTTAAAGCTAACTAGCCAGTCAACAGAACCTCTCACTGGAAAGTTGGCTGCGTGCCAATAGCTTCAAACCCTTCAACATATGTGGTCCATATAAACTGCACCCATAGTATTTTTGTCTCAAAATATCATCATCTAAACAGGACCAAGTCAGTCCTCTGGCCAAGCTTCCAGCCCACATAAACCTCTCTGAAAATGGATTCACCAGACTCTTGTGAAATTCTTTTGCTGCTTCACACATAATTCCCTACAAAGATGAAAAATATGGTTGTAATAGTTGTAAGAAAACATATACATAAACTAAAACTCGTGGTGGGTTAAGTGGGAGACTTACTTCTGACATGGCTTTGATCTTCAGGTTGAGATCATTGCTAAGAATGATAACCTTTTGATCAGTAAGTTCTTCACGTAAAAGAAGGGCGGTTTCAAGGACATGAGGTTCTGTTTCTGGTGAAAGAAGGATTTCATCGTCCATGTGAATCCACCATTTTGTCTTCTCCATACATTCCTCAACCCAGTTCAATACCAAAGTAGCCTTTTTTGTGCTCGTTTTCAAGAAAGTATCTTGAATCTCTATGTCCATTAGTTCCCTCATGACTGATAAATTAATGTCAATGAAATATACCAGCCATTAATTACTACATAATAATCTTTTATGATCAATTTAATTAAAAGAAACCAGGACTGATTACCAGCTGTGGGTATGACAAGCCGAGTCCCTTTAAGGCCTTCCAGGAGTGTCAAGTGCTTCAAAGACCCAGCATTTAGCAGACTGCCGGTGTCCACAATCATGATCCAATTTTCCTTTGCTCCTCCAAGGAAGTTCTATAGCATGAACATTTCTCAATTAATTCATCTAAATTCAAATCATATAAGAGTGATTGCAATTTAAGATGTTACCAAAGTGCCAACATTGATACTTATACTCCAGACACAAAAAAATAAGCAAAGTATTAAATGTCGATAGTGATATAATACGTCAGCAAACTTACATGAGATGAATCAATGGCCTTTTGAACAGTTTGAGGAAAGTTGATGGAACTGAAACTTCCCTCCATTTTCCCTTGTCTTGATTCAGTTTCTTTTTCCGTGGTAGATAGGAATGTTTCGTCATAATAGACCAATGGATCAGCCATATCTTTAACATTCAATGATCTCTGCATAAAGACATTTTTAGTCTCTGCAGGAAAATTGAAAATGTATTTTTCTTCATCGACAGTAGGAGTCCTAACAGCTGTCTTCGATATTGTGTTGTGGCTTGATATCTTATGTTCATCTTCCATCCATCTTTTTTTAGAAGATTTCACAGAATAAGCATTTGGATCCTTGTTCTCTTTGTCTGGAGTAAATATCTCAAATTTATTTCCAACTAAATTATCCAACAGATTCATTAAAACTGATCCATTCTTCAATGCCTCCAGATCCATAGGGATTTCTTTGGCTCTTGCTGCGTCTGGAGTAAAAGCTTCTTTTTGATCTGTACATGTTTCAGCAGGTGGAACCACTAAAACTGATTCTTTCTTCATTATCTCATGATCGATCGATTCACATTTGACACACATATCGTCCACCTGGCTTTCTACACCATCAACAAGTACCACAGTAGCTGATACATCGGTCATATTTGCCTGATCCATTTCTTCAAACTTACAACCCATAGCAACCGCCGCCTCTCCTGCTCTATCTGGCTGAAAAGACACAACTCCATCTTTGTTTACACCATCAAGAAGGGCCATGGGAACTGAGCCATTGTCAACTTTCTGCTGATTTATGGTTTCACTTTCATTGCACATATCACTTTCAATGCTTCTTGCTATGTCTTGATTTAATGAATTTTTTTCATGCTCTTTGCTAAAAACCCGAGCATCTTCCACAGTATCATAACTGAGCTGTTCAAATTCAATGCTCAGATTGTCCCTCAACCAATTCAACCAATCTTCTGATTTGTATAGGCTGTCAGAAATCTCTTCTTCAGATATAGCTTCTGAGACAACAAGTGGGGCCTGAATAGAGACAGTGGCAGAGGTTTCAATGCTCAAATTATCCCACAACCAATTGAGCTGATCTTCTGATTTGTTCAAGCTATCCGATGTCGCTTGTACAGACATGAATTCTGAGACAAGTGGGGCCTCATTAGGAACAGCTGCAAAGACACTACCATTTTCGTTGCATGTTTCCCATGGAATGGAAGGCTCTAACTCTGTAACATCACAGGAAGATTTTGCGCAATTTGGCCCAGAAAATGAATCTTCAACCTCTGACACACGATTATTCAGCGCAAACTCATTGCTCAAATTATACCTCAGCCAATTCATCTCATCGTTTGAGCAGTTTAAACTGTCAGAAATATCTGACACATCTACATCGGTATCATCACAGGAAGAATATGAGTAGCTTTGCTCAGAAAACAGATCTTTAGCAATCCCATAATTTTGTAACACAAATTCATTGCTCAAATTATCCCTCAACCAATTTCTTTTGTCTTCTGGTATCTTTAGGTCGTCAGAAATTCTTGCTGCAGAATTAGTTTCTGAGACAAGTGAAGGCTCAACAAACATGGTGCTAAAGAGTTCAGCATTTCCGTTGCCGGTTTTAGATGGAGTCAATTGTTCTACCTCAGTATCATCAGAGAAAGAACTTGAACTGTCAGCCAAGCAAAACACATCTTGTTTGATGATCGTTTGATTTTGCAGCTCGAATTCATTGCTCAGATTATCCCTCAACCAATGCAACTGATCCGATAACTTCTTTCGGCTGTCACAAGACTCTGTTTCAGATATAGCTTCTGGGACAACAAATGAGGACTGAGCTGGAACAGTGGCACAGATATCAATATTTTCATAGCCTGTTTTCCAGCATTCAGCCACAGAAAACTCATCTTCTTTGACGGCCTCATAATTTTTTGGCTCAAACTCGTTGCTCAAATTGTCCTTCAACCAATCCAGCAGATCAATATTGGACTCTTCCATCATTGATATAGTTTCTGAGGTAAGTGACGGCTTAACCAGCATTGTGCTAAAGATTTCGCCACTTCCATTGCCTGTATTAGAGGGACTCAATCCTTCTACATTAGCATCATCACTGGAAGAACTTGAGCAGCCGGCCCCAGAAAACACATCCTCTTTGGTGATCCCGTGATTTTGCAGCTCGAATTCATTGTTCAGATCATCCTTCAACCAATTCATCTGATCTTCTGATTTGTTCAGGTTGCTGTAAATCTCTCTTGCAGGTATACTTTCTGGAGCAACAAGTTGATTCTGAACAGAAATTTTGGCAAAGATGTCACCGTTTTGATTGCTAATACATGAAGACTTTGAGCTGCTTGGCACCCAAAACATATCATCTTTATTGGTCCCATAACTGAGCATCTTGAATTCATTGCTCAAGTTATCGTTCAACCAATCCAACTGATTTATCACAGATTTAGTTCCCGAGGACAACACTTAATGATTTAACCGAAACAGTGCCAGAGCTTTCACCTTTTTCCTTGCTATTACAAGACATACTCAACTGTTCTGCCTCAGTGTCATCACATGAAGACTTTGAGCAGCTTGGCTCCCAAAACATATCATCTTTATTGGTCTCATAACTGACCATCTTGAATTCATTGCTCAAGTTATCATTCAACCAATCCAACTGATCTATCACAGATTTAGTTCCTGAGACAACACTTGGAGACTTAACCGAAATAGTGCCAAGAGTTTCATCATTTTCATTGACAGTACAAGACAAACTCAACTGTTCTATCTCAGCATCATCACAAACAGAATTCAAATAATTCTGCCCAGAAAACGTCAATGGATCCAACTTCGCTACAGGTGAACCATGACTCTTACTAGACAGCGATATATCTGAACACTCCAGATCATCATCCCATGAACGAGTTTCAAGTTTCTCATCCTATACAATTCGGAAAAAAAAGGAAAAACATAAAGAGACATTTCATCAAACACCTTACAGACGCAACAAATTACCTAATAAAGAATAAAGAATAATCATAACTACCTGATTAGTTTCATCTTCCCCTTCTTTAATCGTATAGATCGCAGGCACAAACTGTCCATTATGATCATATGCTTCACTAGCCGGAACCCAATGCAAGACGTAAACCCTACTAGAACCACCCAATTTCACCGTATCCCCCTCTTTTAATCTCACATTAACTCCTGGTTCAATCTTCTTCCCAGACACCCATGTTCCATGAACTACAATCATAATAAAACCAAATCAACTACATATTTACATACATATACATACACATAAACATAAATATACATATATATTCATATATTTATTAACATGAACTACAATCATAATAAAACCAAATAAACTAAATAAATACATACACATAAACATAAAAATAAATATACATCACATAACATAATATACATATAAATTCATATATTTATTAACATGAATTAGAATCATAATAAAACCAAATCAACTACATATATACATACAGGATACATACATATACATCCACATAAACATAAATATACATATATTCATATATTTATTAACATGAACTACAATCATAATAAAACCAAATAAACTAAATAAATACATACACATAAAAAAATAAACATACATACACATTCATAAATCCATATATTTATTAACATGAACTAGAATCATAATAAAACCAAATCAACTACATGTATACATACACATAAACATACATATACATTCATATATTTATTATATATATAGATACATATATATAATAAATTAAAAATGAGTAAGTAATTAAATAAAATATCAATTATAAAAATAGTTAGACTAGTAAAAACAACACTTTCAAAATAGCTAGATGGTTAATAATATGTAATTTTTTAAAAAAATATTAGGTTTGAATCATGTTTGATACGACCATATATGTGGTCAGTGAATGTTTTAAAAAGGGTTTAAAAAAATTCTCTTAGCTAAATAACACTTAACTATTTAGACAAGTAAAAATAACTTGATTATATAGAAAAGTTTTATATATACATAAATATTTTATATTTTTATCATAAAATTTAAAGGGTGAACTTTTAATAATAAAAAATATAACTTTTAATACACGCTAATGATAGACATTGGTTGTATTTTTCGGTAGAAAATGATCTTGCTAATGATCAACTTTACAATCTCATCTTTTTTAAATTCATAATTATTGATCATTTTCACATTAAAACTTTGTTATGTTCTCTCGTATGCATCTTACTAATGATGTCGCGACTCATATTCACTATCACATTCATGAAATGCGAGTTACGTTATGAAAAATCCTTTTACTTGGTTTGCTACTCGGTTGTCGGTAGATTTTAGTAACTCATACATTTATATGTTTACATTCTCTTATTTGAAATCGTGATGATAGTCTAAGATTAAGACAGACAACCTAAAAATGAAAGTTAAAAGATTCAAATTTTGTGTCAAAGAGGAAAAAGTTGGTCAACTATTAATAAGCTACCTGTATCTCGGGGTTTTCCAACAGGGTTATGGTATTCGAGTATTTTCGTAAATTCGTAAGTTTCAATCTAAACAATCGAGTTAGTAGTAAAAGTATGCTATATTGTCGTTAAAAAAATCAAATTTTGTTTTATAAGTCTTCAAATATAATATTACATTTTTTAGATCACACTAAAAAAACAAAATATAATTTTTTTACGGATGACTTTTGAATGAAACAAGCCCCTTTATTATTAAATGGTGAGATCTTAATTCGATAACGAATAATTGGTTATTTAAACCAGATCCTAATACCATAAGTCGAACAATAATGACTAAAGAAAAACTCCACTAGGCTGCTTAGTCCCCCAACAACTATAAAAATTAAAAATGAGTAAGTAATTAAATAAAATATCAATTATAAAAATAGTTAGACTAGTAAAAACAACACTTTCAAAATAGCTAGATGGTTAATAATATGTAATTTTTTAAAAAAATATTAGGTTTGAATCATGTTTGATACGACCATATATGTGGTCAGTGAATGTTTTAAAAAGGGTTTAAAAAAATTCTCTTAGCTAAATAACACTTAACTATTTAGACAAGTAAAAATAACTTGATTATATAGAAAAGTTTTATATATACATAAATATTTTATATTTTTATCATAAAATTTAAAGGGTGAACTTTTAATAATAAAAAATATAACTTTTAATACACGCTAATGATAGACATTGGTTGTATTTTTCGGTAGAAAATGATCTTGCTAATGATCAACTTTACAATCTCATCTTTTTTAAATTCATAATTATTGATCATTTTCACATTAAAACTTTGTTATGTTCTCTCGTATGCATCTTACTAATGATGTCGCGACTCATATTCACTATCACATTCATGAAATGCGAGTTACGTTATGAAAAATCCTTTTACTTGGTTTGCTACTCGGTTGTCGGTAGATTTTAGTAACTCATACATTTATATGTTTACATTCTCTTATTTGAAATCGTGATGATAGTCTAAGATTAAGACAGACAACCTAAAAATGAAAGTTAAAAGATTCAAATTTTGTTTTATAAGTCTTCAAATATAATATTACATTTTTTAGATCACACTAAAAAAACAAAATATAATTTTTTTACGGATGACTTTTGAATGAAACAAGCCCCTTTATTATTAAATGGTGAGATCTTAATTCGATAACGAATAATTGGTTATTTAAACCAGATCCTAATACCATAAGTCGAACAATAATGACTAAAGAAAAACTCCACTAGGCTGCTTAGTCCCCCAACAACTATAAAAATTAAAAATGAGTAAGTAATTAAATAAAATATCAATTATAAAAATAGTTAGACTAGTAAAAACAACACTTTCAAAATAGCTAGATGGTTAATAATATGTAATTTTTTAAAAAAATATTAGGTTTGAATCATGTTTGATACGACCATATATGTGGTCAGTGAATGTTTTAAAAAGGGTTTAAAAAAATTCTCTTAGCTAAATAACACTTAACTATTTAGACAAGTAAAAATAACTTGATTATATAGAAAAGTTTTATATATACATAAATATTTTATATTTTTATCATAAAATTTAAAGGGTGAACTTTTAATAATAAAAAATATAACTTTTAATACACGCTAATGATAGACATTGGTTGTATTTTTCGGTAGAAAATGATCTTGCTAATGATCAACTTTACAATCTCATCTTTTTTAAATTCATAATTATTGATCATTTTCACATTAAAACTTTGTTATGTTCTCTCGTATGCATCTTACTAATGATGTCGCGACTCATATTCACTATCACATTCATGAAATGCGAGTTACGTTATGAAAAATCCTTTTACTTGGTTTGCTACTCGGTTGTCGGTAGATTTTAGTAACTCATACATTTATATGTTTACATTCTCTTATTTGAAATCGTGATGATAGTCTAAGATTAAGACAGACAACCTAAAAATGAAAGTTAAAAGATTCAAATTTTGTGTCAAAGAGGAAAAAGTTGGTCAACTATTAATAAGCTACCTGTATCTCGGGGTTTTCCAACAGGGTTATGGTATTCGAGTATTTTCGTAAATTCGTAAGTTTCAATCTAAACAATCGAGTTAGTAGTAAAAGTATGCTATATTGTCGTTAAAAAAATCAAATTTTGTTTTATAAGTCTTCAAATATAATATTACATTTTTTAGATCACACTAAAAAAACAAAATATAATTTTTTTACGGATGACTTTTGAATGAAACAAGCCCCTTTATTATTAAATGGTGAGATCTTAATTCGATAACGAATAATTGGTTATTTAAACCAGATCCTAATACCATAAGTCGAACAATAATGACTAAAGAAAAACTCCACTAGGCTGCTTAGTCCCCCAACAACTATAAAATGCAATTTATAGTTAAATGAAATTATACAGTGGGTGCCATGTATGTAAATATCAAATAGTCTAAGGCTAAAGGGAGTGAGACAACATTGCAAGGGTTTGAATCATGTTTGCAAGGGGGGGAATTGTTAATTTTTTTTTATTACTTTTTACTTCTTTTTTTAACTTTTTTACACTAAAACTAAAACATATATATATAAATTACATAAAACACATTCATGATTAAATAAAGCCACATAATTTATAAATAAAACATTACAAGTCTTAATTAAAAAAAACAACACTAAAACAACTTAAACTAGACTAAAACAACTTAAACAAACTAGAATAACATAATAAAGTCCATAACGTAAATAAACTACATAAAACGATACTTCTCCCTAATGTCTCGTTGCGCCTTCTCCATGATTGATCTTTCGGGCTCACCAAGATGACTATAGTCGGTGGTCAACACTTTCAACTCCGCTAGCTTGATTTGGTCATTCTTTGCTTGAAGTTTCTTTTCCCCTAACTCCATCTTTTTCTTGCCCAAATCCGCACGCTCCTTACTCGCCTCAAACAACCCATCCAACTTCATCGAGAGACTATCAAATGTGTCTGAGTACCTAGCCACCCCTTTTCCCTTGCCGGACGAACTCGACGACCCTCATGTGCGGCTCTCCTAGCCGCGTCTCTCCCGGGCGCACGCTCTTGGAACACCGGCTCGTCCTCGGTAAACTCGTTAAGATCAATGTTCACACGTGCATCCGAACCTTTTTACACATAAACAAAAACATGTTAGCAATTTAAAAAAAAAGGACCGAAATTTTTTATAAAAAAAACCAATTAAAAAAAAAGAATTAAAAAAACCAATTAAAAAAAAACAAATACAAGTCGCATTTTTTTAAAAAAAAGGACCAAAATTTATACCTTGACTTTGTGGTTCAGTGGATCATGACGTTTTCGACCTTTTTGTGGTCGGTTCTCCACGAGTTGCCCTATCTTTCTCGGTTACATAATGAAACTTCGAACTATATCTCAACTTATCCCAAATCTCCAAATACTTAAAATGAGTCTTGTAACACCCGTCATTTTAAAAACCTGGATTTCAAAAAACTTTTGCCAAACGGCGTTTAAAACGTAGCGGAAATAGGATCACTTAAAAAAACTGCTTCATCCGTAACGGATGGTACCTTTCATTAAAGTTTGGTGTTACTAATAGCATCATCGTAATAGTCAAAGTAAAATCCAAGTTATGGCACTAACATAATTGCATCAACACTACAAGAGACGTAAATCATAAATAAAGTAGCCGAACATATGGCTATGGGTAAAGTCTAATCATAGGGAGACTAATGCTAATCTTCCTTTATTCTTCTACCCATCTCACGATCCACGCACTTCACTAGCTTATACCTGCATATCCTGAAGGACACAACATTTTCATAAAAGCAAGTGTTAGCTAATAAAATTAGCTAAGTAAGATACACACATTTTGATAAAACGTTCTTCATTTTACTTTCATAAAACTTCGTCATATTTTACTTATCAAACGTAACCACATTACATATCATCCACAACAATCATAGATCAACCCATACATCCCTTTTCCCACATTGTATCACATTTCATTTCATATCAACATATACATCATATCATCATATACCCTCTTCTTAATCAATATCTTATATCATATCAACATAGACTTACCACTTAAACATAACTTCATATCATATCTTGGCATTTCACACATAAACTTGTCACACGTATTCATATTAGCACATATTCTCACGTCACATCGTGATCTCACAACATAAAGCACATATATTTCTTTCACACATATCTTATTATCAACTTAATCAGCTTAATCAACTTCATCTCACGTCTTACATATCACACATAAACATATCGCACATATATGTATAGCACATGTAGGATATATACTCCTAATTGTGCCTATGTATCGTTCTTATCACACGTCTCAACACATCTCATTAAATCCCACATCACATTGTAATCCCACGTCTTAAATTACATGTACATCTTTCTCACATATTCATATATTTATCTTAATCAACTTATTCCCACATCTTACATCTTTAATCAGTTTACATATTACGCACTAGCTTTACAACTAGCACGATTTCCCACTTCTTAAATTTTAGGAAAAGCAATGCCATTTCCATAGTATCCCGTCATGCTTTTAACATTGGTGGTTAGTCACTCCACCCGGAAATACTAGTCCCACGTAACTATGCCGCAAGGAGCCACTCAAGCGACCACGTACGCACTAGCTTGGCATAAACTAGCACGGGTTAAGCTTAACACTTCCCACATCAATCTCACGTATTTAGCTATAGCATTTCCCACGTATTTATATCTTTCTTACTTTTACGCACTAACACTAAGGCTAGAACGATTTCCAACATTTAACACTTTACTTTAACATTAGGTATATTCATTACCTAACTAATCCCACATCTACTTTAACGTTTAATCCTACTAACGTGTACAGATCATAGCATTCCTACGTGTAACACACTTAAATCCCACATATATTTCATCATATATCATAATCAATCATAGCATCAATATAATCAACATCACAATAAATATCGTTAAGATATCATGGCAGCAACATTATGTTCATAGTACTACATATGCACATAACTACTTCATATTTAAGCGTCATCATAACATAATAAACCACTTCAGCATGCATACATTCCCACATAACCTCCCGCATAACCCGGAAAACCAACACACATAAGATAATCCAATTAAGAGGTTAATTATAGAAAACCACTTTTTGTTGTGCCTCCAGCGTGAGAAAAGTCATGTATCTTACCTTGGTACTGCTTAGCAATGAGTTACGTATGCCTTACAGTGCTTGCTAAGTGCTCCCGACAACCTAGAACGAGTATAAGATCGATCTATAAGCTAAACGAAATGTTTTGTGCAAACTGGGCATCAGGTGCGTCGCACCTCCCAAGTGGTGCGTCGCACCAATCATACAGAAAACTCAGATCAGGTATAGGTGCGCCGCACCTGCCCTTGGTGCGTCGCATATCGGGCTCCCTTTGAAAATCAAAATCCCTAATCTGGGCAGTGGTGCGCCGCACCTGGGGTGCCGACCAGCAAAACCAACTCAGTTTCTCTTCATTCACCTTCCAAACGGATCCCAAACCTCCACCACGACTTACACCCATTAAATTGACATCAAATAGGTCACAATTAAGCATTTGAAAACATCAATTAATCCTTGAATCAATTGCATAAATGAATCCTTCTTTTTGATCATCAAAACGACTCGAAACCGCAACGTTTGGTTCAAAAACACAACTGAACACACATGGATCTAATTAAACACCTGGGATTCACTTATTTACATATAAACAACATTATTCAACATTAAAGTTTGCATCTTGACATAATTAATCAACTCTATTAACGATTATAATCACGAAAACAACGTTTTTGACCTAAAACATCATGATCAAGGAACCCCAACCCTTTAGGCCGAATCTACAGGGGTAAATCCTAATTGAAAACCTGATTAACAATCAGTAGGTGATGCTATACCTGTAGGTTTGATCAACGGATCGAAAAGCACTCGAATTCCCTTCCAAAATCTCCCGAAATCAACTATAACTTGAAGATTAGATCTAAGCTTTTTTTGCAGGTGTTTCTAGGGTTTTGTAACTGATCAAAAGGGTTCTTGGTCGACCATAGGGCGCCTTATATACTGGAGACAACTTTCAATTTTACATCTAGGCCTCGCACTTCGTTATAACTCGTTTCGGCACTTAACGGCTCGTTTAACGCCTACAGAAACACTTATCGACCCTTAAATCTTATCGGGAACATTAAATGACTTCATTTATCATTATCTACTTTAATTTCATTATTTTAAATCATTTTAACACATAACTCACGTAATTCGTTTAATTCACATAAGCACATATACAACACATAGTTACTAACGGTCACTAACGACAAGTTGACGGTCAACGTCAAAAGTCAAACTTGATAAGTTTGGGATGTTACAAGTCTTGTAAGTCCCATGAAACTCGGCGAGAGCTCTCTTAATCACGTCCGCATCACTTGCACCACTTTGATGATTGTTCGCGTTGGTGAGACGAGTGTAGATTTGATTGAAGTATTGGATAAATGGACGCATCTTCCTCCATTTTGCACTAACACCTTCGGAGTCACGAGGCTTCTTTGTAAATGTGAGCAAAGCGTCCGTTATCCTCGACCAATACGTCTTTTCCTTTTGATAGTTAGCTAAAAAAAACGAAAATGCGTATTAGTTTATATATATATATAAACCGAAAGTTTTTAAAAAAAAACAATCCGAAATATATATATATATAGGAACCGAAAGTTTAAAAAAAATAACAATCCGAAATATATATACATAAACCGAATTAAAAAAAAACAATCGATATATATATATAAACAAAAAAAGTATATAAACAAGTAATACAATATATAAAAAGTTACCAAAATATGAACCCGACTTGTTGTGGCGCATAAAATGGCATAAAACCCGGCATTTGTGGTGGAACACCCATTTGTTGGATCATTTGGAACAACGCCGCGTTGGGTAGCATATTAGGATCGTTCACATCTTGTCGATTTTGATTGTTAGGACGTATAAAACGATTATTATTATTATTAAAAGGGTTGTTAAAGTTATTATTATTATTTGGAAACATGGTTAAAAAATGTAGAAAGAAAGAGATGTAGAAAAGAAAGAAAGAAGCAGAACATATATGTAAAGGTAAAAAGAAGATGTGTTTATATAAGGATGGTAATAAAATTAAAGGGTAAAAAAAATTTTAAATAAAATAGCCGTTGAACGGCTAGATTTTTTGGGAGAAACAATTTTTTGGACAACCATTTTCTATCGCCATTCTCGATTTTTTGGAGCTATCGCCTAGGGGCGGTGTTTTGGGCGATGAAGCCGGCGATCCTGGGGTGGGTTCGCGCCACTCCCCACCCTAGAATGCAAATGCAATTTAAATACACTAGTAGCATCTCTCATTTTCCAAAATCGAATATCGATAAAAATAAAATAAAGATGTCAATTAAATAAATATAAATATAATATATATATATATAAAACAAAAAAGTATATAAACAACATATGTATATATATATACAAAAAAAAAGTATATAAACAAGTAATACAATATATAAAAAGTTACCAAAATATGAACCCGACGTGTTTTGTTGTGGCGTAACCCCACCAAAACCGTAAGCATTTTGTTGTGGCGTATAATATGGCATAAAACCCGGCATTTGTGGTGGAACACCCATTTGTTGGATCATTTGGAACAACGCCGCGTTGGGTAGCATATTAGGATCGTTCACATCTTGTTGATTTTGATTGTTAGGACGTATAAAACGATTATTATTATTATTAAAAGGGTTGTTAAAGTTATTATTATTATTTGGAAACATGGTTAAAAAATGTAGAAAGAAAGAGATGTAGAAAAGAAAGAAAGAAGCAGAACATATATGTAAAGGTAAAAAGAAGATGTGTTTATATAAGGATGGTAATAAAATTAAAGGGTAAAAAAAATTTTAAATAAAATAGCCGTTGAACGGCTAGATTTTTTGGGAGAAACAATTTTTTGGACAACCATTTTCTATCGCCATTCTCGATTTTTTGGAGCTATCGCCTAGGGGCGGTGTTTTGGGCGATGAAGCCGGCGATCCTGGGGTGGGTTCGCGCCACTCCCCACCCTAGAATGCAAATGCAATTTAAATACACTAGTAGCATCTCTCATTTTCCAAAATCGAATATCGATAAAAATAAAATAAAGATGTCAATTAAATAAATATAAATATTTCGTCACACCACCACCCGCAAAAATGTCACCACCGTCACTATCTACCCTTATCCCCTCCTCCACCACCACCACCATTCTCACCACCGTATTCCCGCCAAAATCACCTCCACCGCCACCACTTTCACACCTCATTATCACCACCCGCAGGGTCGCTATCACCAGCATCATTTTAACATCCATCTTCCCTTTCCTCTCTCATCAACCTCCGCCTGCCACCGCATTCTCACTCGGCATTTGTACGTATCTTACTTATAAACCCTAATAATTCATACTATTATTTTCCATCATGTATAAAGCAATAAATATAAATATATGATATATGTATTTCTTACAATAATATCAGCAGGACCAAAGGATTGGTTAAGAGATCAAAAGAAGAAAGCAGCCAAATATGTGTTAGCTCCTATCGATGCTTCTCGAAACACTCTTCAAGCTGCATATACATTAATCAGTACTAACTAACTGCCTAATTACTATTTTATTTCTTATTACAGTTTATAATTATAATTAACTAAAGTTAACTGTGATAGTATGTTACATTTTGGTGAATACAACTTTCAGTTATATTGAAGTTGAATTTGTTTCGGATTTTGGCAGCAGGAAGTGGAATATCGCCGGAAAAGGATTTGGAAGAGGTTCAACGAATGCTTATATCGGCTTCTAGAGATTGTATTCCTAAGGAGAGGAATTCCATTGTTACTTTTCAATCCAATACTGGTGTTGAGGTTTAAAATCTCTTTGCTCCTATTTCGTTCGTTTCTAGCAAGAGTATTTTATTATTCGTTGATAGTAAATGTTGACACACGATAACTAAGTATGTATGCGTGATTAGTTAAAGGCACAAGTATGATGGCTACACACAAATAAAACGAGCAGAAAAATGAGCACACATGATTTAGTTGATTAATTCGATCAATGTGACCTGGATTCGCACATGGTTTATGTGATTTGGTAGAAAAAACCGTCTCCAAGGTGGTCTAGGGAATAAGTCTGGAAGCAGCCACAGAGATACCCGTTAGGCTGTGTATATTAGAGCTAAAGGATCAGTTTACTTCTGGTAGCCAAACAGGGATACCCCTCCATTACAGACTAGTCATGGCTGCACCCACTCTATAGAGACTTAAGTATTTAAATAAGTTGGCGTTGTTATCTTGAGGTTCTTAGGGGTTTAAGCTGTTGAGCAGATATTAGATAATAATATTATCTATTTTCAGGAAAAGGCGATAGTGCATTAGGTAATGTAGGTTTGAATGATGCTTGTAGATGTATTGATTCTTATAAAACTGATTACACTGATCCTCTGTTTCTAACATTATAGTGTCTTGGCGTCTTCACTTTATGCCAATTTCTTGTTTATCTTCAAGTGAATGGTTAAGAAGGCAATAGGATCATTCTGTATATCGCTTGAATTGATGCTTGCCTTGACTTATTGAATAAGCCGACGATGTGCAGTGCTAACATTACTCACTTGATATAGTCTTAGAATGGACGAATTAGGAAAATTGAGTTACTATATCATTTCAATTTGCAGGTGTGCACATTCAAGTTGGTATTAAAAAATGCGGCTTCATTGCTCGATGACAAGGATCCAACAAAGATGGAGGCCGAGGCTAAGCTCAGTGATCTAGAAAGGTACTTCTCAATATCTTTGCTTACAAGCAATTATATGTACAAGTGTTTGACGGAAATAAATTTGTTCACAAATCACATATTCATATTTTTCTTTACATTTGGTTACAAGCTACATGATTGTTATCTGATTGCAGGTCTTTTAGCTCTCTAAATACCGTGGCAAATGGTAGTACTGCTCATCTTGTATCTGACAGGTATGTCTTTATAAACATGGACCAGACCCATGTGGTAAAAATTGAATGTGTAATAGGGAGACTAGACATGGCTATAAAGTATGTATGTGTAAATTTGGATAATAATACATATTTTCTTCTGTTTCCTACAGACAGAAGGTGGCAGATGCACTGATAGATACCATATCTACCCTCAACAATTTTGAACAGAGTATCAAAGATTGTCTTGAGATATGACTAATTCGCTTGATTGTATATATTTCTTCTTTATAATGTAAAATTGCAAAAATTTGTTTTATCCAACTCACTTGAATTTGTTGGTTTTATTCTATCCAGAAAGTAAAATACCAATAACCATTTCATCACTTCTTTGTTGCTCTTGATAAAATTAGTAAACTCCGTAGTACTGTATTATTGCTTCTATAAAGAATCACATTAATGCCAATAAACCTATATATAATCGACTGTCTCATATGCATATCTCTGCTCATGAAGAATCAGTTCTCGAGATTGTTTGGTTGGGTGAACCAGTAGCCTGCACCAAGTACAACCGACAGCATGGAGTTCCATCTTCTGGATTATTTTGGATGGACCTCGGCAAGCCACGCAGCTTGTTAAACAGATTAAGTGGATCATGCAACAGACCATAATCAGCATCCGGGTCTCCAATTTGTGAAAGTTTCACATCAGAAAACCCTAAAGAAGGAAGCAGATGATCAGGCCAATCACTGTAGAAATGGAAGTTGGATTTGGAGAGTGAGGTGGACTGTTTATTCATGAAATCAGCTAACAAAACCGTCTGCGTGATGTTGCAATTATCAGCTATCGTCTTCAATACTCCCATAGCTTGAGAATGAGGAAGATAATATATGATCCCTTCAAGAATCCACACTGTGCTCTTTTCAGGTATGAAGCCCGTCCCCTGAAGCTTCTTGTACCAGTCATCATCTCTGATATCTGCCGCTATTCTTCTAAGCGATTTTGCAGTCAACATTAGTTGACTCGGTTCATTTATTGAGTCAATTGCTGCTTGTAACAACGTGTCTTTCATTTGCAGCACCTCTGGAAAATCGATTTCATAAACATCACTGTCATTCAAGTACTCCAACCGATATGCCCTTGTATCCATTCCTGAAATTAAACAAGCTCTATAAGCATATAGAAACAAATTAAATATTTTCAGTTTTTGTTCTTAGGAGGGGCTAGAATATAAGTAAATGCAATTTATACAATTCTGAAAAACGATAATGCAGGAAAAATGAATACCAACCTGCACCAAGAAGAACAACCTGGGCTGCACCACCAAACGACTTAATAGCAGCCTTGAGCTTCGACTCAAACCATAAAGTCCTAACTGCAAGAATCACCCCAGAAACTTCTCTCGCATTGCTCAACCTATCTTTCTTGATCTTCTCATAAAGATTTTTCAGATACGTTTCACCTGCAAACACCTCAGCTAAAGGATCATGTACAACATGCTTCCATAGTGCCCTCCCAGCTGCAGTCTGGCAAGCCGACTGCTTAACCGAGTCCCAATTATTCTCAATGGTTGCATGGAGTTCCCTTAGCGCTTCATTATACGACAACCCCGGTTGAGGCCAGTTCTGGTGATCCGGGAGAGGCCCATTCTCCATGTTAACAGTCACGTTTATGCTAATATCTAGTTTAGTTTGTTGGGTTTTGAGAGAGTAAATAGAAGGAGTTGAAGGAAGAGGGTAATGCATTTGAAATGAAAGGGGAAGTGGGGTTTATTTTGTTAAGAAATGATCATAGGTTTTAAGGGATAAGGGAAAAGAGAGCCACACACAAAATCAATGTCTCATAAAAATGCTGAATCGTATCCATGTTCTTTGCATAGGGTAGTGAACAAGTCCACGACTGCCACCCAATTTCCTTTCATATGCTCTGTTACCTTTTGCTATTCTCCTTCGAGTAAGAACTGTGTGGAGCCCATATTTATGAACCCCCCCCCCTTTTTTTTTTTTAAACATGCGGCTGTGGGTTCATACATCAGTGCATAACTTTTTATGCTAATAACTATCGACACTTCAATAGTTTTGTGTGGTAAATAATATACTAGTTTCATCTACTACCTATCTTATGTTCTCTTAGTCAAGGTTAAGCTTGTGGTCAGTTTTTAACCTGTTCCATTCTTGTGATTGCCCTTTTTATTTTCGTATCATGAAACTACTAATCTTAGCGTTGTTGCCAGTTTTAGGGATGGTTTCCCGTATTATATAACTCTTGAATCATTTTGGTCGATATTATATATCATGTCATAAATAAACAAACAAACAAACAAACAAAAGTACAAGTGACAATGCACAATGTACAGCCAAACAAGTGTTAGAATTAGGCAAAAAGACTTTTGCATGACCCACAAAGTAGATATAATTGGTCATATATTGTTATATAGAGGATCAATATATATGGTTTTCAAGAATTGTGAAATGTTGTACTTTGGGTTGGAAGTGACATTTGTTTTGTGTTATGTTAGGTTGGTCATGGTCACTGTTTTGTATTTTGGTGGTGGTGGTGTAATGTTAGCCATCCTTATTTGGCATGGTTCAGGTGGTTAGAATGAGATTGATTTCCACTTGAATTAAATGTGGACAGCAACTTTTACAAGAACCTACACCAAGGTAATTCCTTTATTTATTTCTGAACGAAATGCATTTTTGGTCCCTGTGTTATCACACAATTTGCAATCTTGGTCCAAACATTTGCAAAGTGGCGATTTAGGTGCTATAAGTCGGCCTTTTTTGCATTCTTGGTCCATTTTTAACTTTCCGTCCATTCATAACCGTTATACGCCCCATGTGCTAATCACGTGAGGGGTAGATTTGTCCATTTAATTCGTTTGGACCAGAATTGCAAAAAAAAACGAAAACCCTTTTATTGCAAAAGCATTTCACCACCACTGGCACCACTTTCCGACCACCACTAGCTACCACAACAAAATTCCCAATACCCTAACCCTAATACCATCTAATTCAAACCAAAACTTCAAAAAATTACAACTTTTTCGATTATCAATGCATAAATTAACAACTTGGCTTTCATTTGATAGCTAGTTTAGATTCATTCGATTATCAATAATCACATTATCACAGATAAATTACAACTTTTTAGATTCATCCATAAATTACAACTTTTGACTTTATTTTGATCTACCACTACTTCTGTTACTTTCGATTTCATGGATTGGAATAGTGATTGTGTTGGATCTATCACCACAAAGACACCACTCCAAATCACTTAAATAACGTTACAGTAAATCAATATACGAAGCCTAGAAGTCTGACCAAGTCTTGAAGCTGACAACGAGGTGGGGATGTTGCGACTGGTGGTGGGTGGCCGCAGTTGTAGAAACCATTCGTTTTTACGGTGATGGAAGGCGGTGGTGGATGGCGCCGGTAAATCCCTTCATCTTTTTTCCGTTGATATTTGATACCTTTGACTGATAGTGGTGCCAAACCCACCACCGTTGACACTTGACAGCCGGAAAAGTGTATATATATATATATAGATCTGATATGGTGGTCATCGCGAATAAGAGAGAAAGAGGAAGGGAGGTTGTTGTTCTTTAAGGTTTTTAGAGAGAGAGATCGAGAAGATGGCGGTTGTTGGTAGTGTTACGGCGTAGGAGAGCCACTGTAGTGGTGGGTCGCTGGCGGAAAAGGCTGCCGGCAAGTGGCGGTTGTGGTGTTGGAGTGTTGGTTGTTGCTTTCTAGTGAGAGAAAAGATGATATAGTGGAATAAGGTGGAGATTGTGATGGAGTGGTGGCTGCCGGCGATTTCCCGGCGGTTGGTCGGCCGACAGTGGTGTGGCCGGATTCTTCAAAGGGAGATAGAGAGAGAGAGAGAGAGAGAGAAGTGATGTGTTGTGGGTGTATTATTTGTTTGTATTTTGAGGTGGTGATCAAAGAGAAATAAGGGGTATAATTATTGTCTACTAACATATCCACATCAGCTTTTCTATTGAGTGGGATAAAAGGGTTTTCGTTTTTTTTTGCAATTCTGGTCCAAACGAATTAAATGGACAAATCTACCCCTCACGTGATTAGCACATGGGGCGTATAACGGTTATGAATGGACGGAAAGTTAAAAATGGACCAAGAATGCAAAAAAGGCCGACTTATAGCACCTAAATCGCCACTTTGCAAATGTTTGGACCAAGATTGCAAATTGTGTGATAACACAGGGACCAAAAATGCATTTCGTTCTTTATTTCTAGTCATAGGAGTTTGTACCTGGTGCATATAATTGAGTACTTTGAGCTGACTAGTTACATGATGTTTAAAGATAAATAATCCACACATCATTTCCCTTCCCTTATGAAAAATGATAAATCCTCTTAAATAATCATCCTAATAATCCTCTTAACTATGTGATCATGACATGTGTTAGAATCAATGGATTAGATTAGGAAAAAGACTGGATTACACTTGTCATGTTTTAAGGTTTTTATGAGGTTTTTTAAGCTATTTATCAAGAGGATATATCATTCCCCTTTTGTGCATGAAGTCAAATGCCGGATGTGCATGAATAGTTGAATTTGGGTATAGTGATCGGGAATTGTAGTGCAACTTATTTATTTGAGGTGAAAAGCTTTAAGGATATGTGACAAGGAAAAATTTGGAAGCCACCAAGCCGGCCCGTAAGAAATTCGAGATTATGAGTATCGAAACTAAAATGTGTATCGGATGCAACTTTATCAAAACTGCCTGTGCTTGGTGCCTTGGTACCATATTGACTACCGCTCAATAATGTTGTGACTGTTTAGGGCCTATTAAATATATAATGATTTACAATGAAAACTTTACTCTGTAGTACTGTTTGATTTATAGGACTATGGTCATTTCTTTCGGTTCAGAAGTTGGACTATTCACTGTTGTATGTATTTTGGGCCTGTGGGGCTTCTTCCTAATTCCCTTAATTGGGTGAAAGTACACATGTTATATGTTAGGATTTAAGCACATAAACATATAACAAATCACGAGTACACAGTGGAAAGAAACGTATATGCAATCATATTAATTAACAAAGAAGGAATCGGGTATGTACCTTTTAGCGTAAGCTTCCAATAATAAGATTATTATTAATTAGGGTTTAAAGGAAAACCCCTCTACGATCGCACACTTGACACCCCTATGATGTATGCTAGTACCCGATCACGAATTACAACCCTTTGTCTATACCCCTTGGTCGAAACCCTAAGCAAAACCGAAAACCCTTTTTCTTGCTTGTACCCGTCGAACAAAGAGAGAGGTGAGGAGAGAATTTCACAATTGATTGTATTGTGAATGTGTGTGAAAACCCTTGGAATTAGCCCTCTATTTACTGGCTTAATTGTAAGGGTTTTTACCTTGGTGATCAAGCAATCCTAAAGGCTTTACAAGCCTTAGAATTTTCGGCCCCCATGTGGTGGAATTAGGAAAGAATACTGTTATGGGTGAAATTTCAGGTGTCAATATCTTGAAGGTCCAAGATCTTGACGTCCCAGGATCTTGACATAGTAGAATATTCTGATTACTTGTTAATACTTTGCTAACGTTATATTTCAAGTATTATTATTATTTCCACGTGAGATAAGCATGCAGGTTCTAGAATATTCGATATGAAGCTAAGGAAAATGCTTCTAACGGTAAAAAGAAGATTACACACATGGGATAAATCTTCAACACGCAAAGAAGACTTAGTCTACCAAGATAATCGGACTTCAAGTTGATTTCAGCATGAGGAGAATATCTTCAACGTTCACAAGACTGGTCAAGATACGTTCCAACGTTCAACTACTGAAGACCTGGAAGATCCCTACAATATCGCATAGTTAGTTAGATCCTAGGTCTATATAAACGAAGGAGGCTAATCGATTTAGGCATTCAATCTTAATCGTATTCACAGCATTCAACACACTTGTATTCACACACACTGCTCTCATTTACTTTACACTTAGATACATCGATCAACCGAATTCCACCTTTTGTAAACATTTAACAATCATTAATAAGAGAACAAAGACAGGGACGATTGTTTCCTCCCGGGGTTTTTATGCCGGCAATCCTCAAAGGATTAAGGGCTTTTCCTCGTCAAAAAATCTCGATGTTCTTGCTCTTTACTCTTTACTTTTATCGCATTATTTACTAGATCTATACTTTTGTCTTGTTAATTACTATATCTAATATATAATTAGCATTATACTCTGTTTTTATCTTTATTAATTTGCGAATTCAATTGACCTTCATCCCTTGTTTAAGTCGACATAATCTTTTAGACATCTTTTATTTAACGCATCTTTGAATCTAAACGTATTTTACAAGCCCTTAACCTCACGAACGAAAGTTTGGTTACATAATTGATCTAAGTCTTTGACGTAAATTATTTTAGGTAATTTTTGACCAAAACAATTTGGCGCCCACCGTGGGGCAAAAGGTGCTTTCAATTAATTAAAAATCCCTTTGATTTTAATTTTTCGAAATTAATCCCGAAAATGTCGACTCAACCAACTAACTCTTCGCAAATTACTCCTGCTATTTCTTCTTCTATGATGCCTCCTCCTCCAGGACATACTTTGTATCGAATAAGCAAGAATAATACGACTCGAATTCCTACTCAAAGCAAAGGAAAAGGACCTGCAGATCAGACTCCGAGTTTCGTTATTCCTGAAGATGTTTTTCCGGAAAATTCGTCTCAGGAAGACACCAGATCTGGCCAGACACAAAGAAGGAGCTTCTACGATAAAGATGGCAATCCAGATCCCTATAATACCGGATCTAAGAATGTCGATTCTGAAGAAATTCCTAATCTGTTTACTATTTTGCAGAATCTGGATAAGACGATCAAAACGAATCAAGAATACAATCAAGCACAATTCAAAATCCTTGAATCTAGGATCTCTGAAAACGGACCACCAATAACTCCTAGAAACTTATTTTCGACCCCAACACCCTCAGCAGCTCCTGGATCCATGCCGTTTAGTACGCCGTTTCCAACTGCAACTCAGAATTTTGGGAGCAATATTCCACAAAATACTCATGCTGCTGGAACATCCGCTACTACGGGTGCAGCTTTGCATAATTCTAGTAATTATAATGCATCGTTTGCTTTTACTAACCCATCGCAGGGACAAGGACCAAACGAGTATATCGCTAGAGAATTTCAGAGGCTTAAGGATATGATCTCAAGTGTTCCTGGATTTTGCAATCCAATTCCAGAGGTCAATCCAGCATCATATCTTATCAACAGATATGGTGATAGGATCGCGAATGTTGAAATCCCAAAGAAGTTTCAAGTTCCAAACATGAAGCCATATGATGGAACCACCGATCCTCAGGAGCATATCGCATTATATTTAGAGAAGATGGAAACTGTACCTATTCCATCTAATCTAAAGGAAGCCTGTTTATGCAGAAGCTTTGGATCTACACTTTCAGGATCAGCCTTAAAATGGTTGCAGAGTTTGCCTCCTATATCTATTAACTCTTTTGCTGATTTAACCAATTTATTTTACAATCAATTTTCATGCAGTAGGACCTTTGAAAAACTGACTGATGATCTTTATAAAATTATTCAAAAACCACACGAATCACTTAGAGATTTTATGACTAGATTTACAAAAGAATCTCTTAATATTCCTAAATTAGATATGTTAACTGCTATACAAGCTTTGCAGAGGGGTCTTCATAAGGGATCCAAGTTCCAGGAAGATCTTGTAATGACGCCATGCAGAAACTTAGACGAAGCAAAAGCAAGGGCTGCAAGATTTATAAGACTTGAAGAAAATGAGTTGACTTCTTCAAAACTGGAGGCTTTGTCATATGATCGCCCAAATAGGAAAGCAGAAACTCCAGTATTTAAGCCAAGACATAAACCCTACACCAGACATGTAGATAATCAAATTAATGCAGTGGAAGAAGATGATGGGGTCGAATATCCTGCTCTGTCAACATACTGCTTTTCAGTAGGGACACCTGGCATTATAATGGCGCTTACAGATCTTGGAGACAAAGTGAGATGGCCCCAAAAGAAGAATGATTCTTATTTCAAAAAGAAGGATCCTAGCCAATGGTGTGCTTACCACGAAGACTTTGGCCACATTACTGAAGACTGCAAGATGTTCAGAAGGGAAATCTCCATTCTCCTGGCTAAAGGATACTTGACAGAATTGCTTGGAAGAAAGAAAGCTAAAGATGTTGAAGGCATGGATTTCTCCAAGACTAAGCCAACTCAGAAAGAAGATTCTCCACCTCCAGATGCAAGAGTAATCAATACAATTTCTGGCGGGTCAGAAGTATGTGGAACAACGTATTCAGCAGCCAAGAGATTTGCAAAACAAAGCAAGGCAGATAAAGGAGAAAAAAGCGTGAAGAAAGCATCGATTTCTGACTCAGATATTATTTCCTTTGAAGATGACTTCGACGACATCTTGGAACCTCATCACGACGGTTTGGTTGTTACTCTTTTTATTGCTAACCATTATGTTCGCAGGATTTTAATAGATAATGGAAGCTCAGTGAATATTATCAAGCTGGAAACATTGAAAAGAATGGATATTTCAGAAGAAGATATCACAGGGAAAGCTTCACCTCTGATCGGATTTAGTGGCAAAACTAAATATACTGTTGGTGAAATTAAGTTACCGATATATGTTGGAGGAACGAACTCAATGCAAAAGTTTTGCGTTTTCGATTCTCTTCCAGGATGCAATATAATCTTGGGAAGGCCCTGCTTATGTAGGAGCTTTGGATGTTGATGAACCAGAAGAGAAAGATGTCAAAGAAATTATTTTGGTTCCTGAAGATCCTAATATTAAAGTATTATTAGGCGCAAAGATCTCAAAAGATTTGGAAATCAAACTCACTGATTTTTTGAAAACTAGGATGAAGACTTTTGCTTGGAAACAAGAAGATATGACTGGAATATCCAAAGATGTGATTATACACAAGCTTGGAATTGAAAAAAGTTTCAAACCTATCCAACAAAAAAGAAGAAAGTTCACTCCAGGAAGGAATGCAATTATACAAGAAGACGTGGAAAGATTATTAAAGGCAAAGATGATCAGGGAAGTAGAATTTTCTGAGTGGCTGGCAAACGTGGTAGTCGTGCAAAAGAAAAATGGAAAATGGAGAGTATGTGTAGACTTTACTGATCTTAATAAAGCCTGCCCAAAAGATCCATTTCCGCTACCACATATTGATACAATGGTTGATGCAACTATTTGATATGTCCATTTATATGTATAATCCCATATCGTTTCTAAGTCATTTTACGCTTAATGATGTGCAAATTACATGTATATTCGATGCTTTGATGGTATTGTTAGTGATTGCAGGCTTAGAACAGGTAAAATGGTTAAAAATAGCTTGTGGATGGCTAAAAGATGCATTAGGATGGTTCGTGTACTAGTACGAGAAGAAACGAGTTGGAAATCACAAGTTTTGCAGAGGAAGTGGTTGAGTGCGTCGCACCTGTAGGTCGGTTCAGCAAGGGCTTTTTAGTAACACTATAAATAGAAGACCAAAACCCTCCCATTCGAGACACTTCGACTTTCAGGCGATTTTAGGGTTTCTTGAGGCAATATTCAGCAGCTTTTACCTTCTCCAAGATCTAAGGGTTGCTCAAGAGTTTCAAGGCATTCAATCATCGATTTCTTTAGCTTTTCATTGTCTTTCACACTTTGGTACAAGATGTTTATTCTTTCTTTTGCTATTTGTGACTTATTTATGATTATGTCAGGCTAAACACTTCATCATCTACTGAGATGAAATGACACAATGAATATTGGTTGCATATTATTTTGAATTCAAGTTGATTATTAAACGTTTCATCAAGATCTTAATGTATTGAATTCTTATCATTTATTCTATTGTTTGTTGATAATGTATAAATGGTTTTAATGGTAGTTAATTCCAGGAGTACATTGTTCTAGTTGATTTGGTAGAATCAATAGGTGTTAATTCGTGGTAGCGAGTTGGTAAACAACAATAGGTAAGAGAGTTCAATGTGTTAACGGTTTGGTAGAATCGATAGGTGAAATTGTTTAATCATAACAAAACAAATTAATCAGATAGGGAGATCTTAATAGGGAAGGTGGTAGCCGGATCTTTAGGATTGAATTAATTGGTTAATGAGTTCGGGTAGGGTAATGAGCTAGGAGGCCTACTAGTGAGTTCCTTGTCTTAACTTAGTTATCGGAATCAACATATTTGAATTGGCTTTAACCTTAATGCAACCAAAATGAAATGTGTCATGGAGTCGAGGTAGATGATCTTTTAAATTCTTGTTTTAAACAACAAAATTCTCTTGCGATTAATCCTACGGGATTACTAACAATCTTAACTAACTTTTGCAACGTGGCAATTCGGCCATAAAACCCCCTTATTTTTGTATCATTGTATTTAACAATTGCTTATAAAAGTCCTTGTGTTCGACCTCGTACTTACCAAGTAACTATATTGCATACGAACGGGTACACTGCCCGCAAGTGTGTAGTAGACAGTAGCTAGGTAGTTCGTGTTATAAATTTAAGACTCGAAATTACACATCAAGTTTTTGGCGCCGCTGCCGGGGACTTAAATTAAGTAGTTGTTTGTTTTGTGATTCGATCCTTCCTTGCATTCAATTGTGGGGAAGTTCTTTGTTTTTATTAGATAGATTTTATTTTAGGTTTTAATTTTGTTTTGTTTCGTTTTGTTCCAGGTACGTTTGACGTTTTGCCTTGTGGTGCTTGTGCAGGATCTTTGTAGTTGATGAACACAAGAGCTTCTGGCAAACCTTTGGTTAGTCCTTTGTCAAATCCGGGGAAAGTCAGACGTCGCTTAATTCAAAGCAACAACACGGAGACCTCTACATCCAACAAGATTGATTCTGGAAATTCAGACCAAGTCCAACAGGACTTTGATCTTTCCTTTAAAACGTCAACATCAGAAGATCAAGCGGTTAAGAACTTGAAAGATCCATCTTGGATTTTTAAATCAGGAGAAGATTTAGATTCAGACGGAGAAGAGGAAATTCAAACTCCTCAACCGAACATTCCTCTCATTCCAAAGGTTAACATCAATCAACAACCAAGAGGAATGGGTGATCGAGGAGGACAACCAGTTAATCCCAACAACCGTCCTTACGGACAAAGAAGAAGGGAAGTACCAGCCAACCGTGGCACTCCAATTCGTGCTCCCACCACCGGAATAAACTTTAGTCTTAAAGGAAATCATTTGAAGAGTGTGGAGGAGGAGAAGTTCGATGGTGTGACAAACAGTGATCCTTATGGTCATTTGGAAAGGTTCGAAAAGATTTGTAGGTTCTACAATTATGGCGAAGGACAGAATGACATAGTGAAACTTGAGCTCTTCCCACTTACTCTTTATGGAGAGGCAAAAGCTTGGCTCAAGGAACAACCGGATGATTTGTACACCACATGGGCTGAACTTCGAGAAGGTTTCATTGATGAGTTTTATTCTATAAGAACTCAAAGACAATTGGAGAATAAGATTAGAGCATTCACTCAAGATTCGGGAGAAGATGTAGTTGATGCTTGGAAACGGTACAAGGAAATGCTTAGAAACTGTCCTGGGCATAATATGAATACTGAAGCAGTAGTTGAGATTTTCTATGATGGGTTGCTTAGGAAAACTAGAAGGGAACTTGCAGGTGCATTCGGGGGTAGTTTGAACAATGTAACTCCAAGTGAAGGTTACAAGATCCTCGATGACATGGCTAAGGAGTTCTTTGTTCGTGAAGAAATTCGGGATAGGAAATCTGGAGGAAAAACAGTTGCTCGGATTGAAGAAGGTGAAGATTCAAGACTAGTTGCTGAAGTCAAAGCACTCTCAAAGCAAATGAATGAGAGGTTTGACAACCAAGATAACAGGTTCAAGAATCTTGAGAGAGATGTTAAGGTTATGGCGGATGGGTGTGATCACTGTGGAGAGTTGCATTACAGTGAGGATTGCCCGGACAAGCCAGCTAAAGATGTTAATTATATTCAGAATCAACCGCAGGGAAATTTCGGTCAGAACACCGGTTATCAAAACCGGAATTCAGGTACTACTTATCCCTCGTCTTCTTTTAATGCTAATAATTCTGGGTATGGTGGCAACAGGTTCAGCAGGTTTAACAGTCAGCAGAGCACGACTGCTGAACTGAGAGATATTGTTAAGGATTTCATCGGTGCTCAGAGACAAACAAATGAACACGTGGCTGCAGAAACTAAGAAGATGTATTCGGCATTGGATTCAGTGACTACTCGTTTGGATGGTTTGAGTCATAAGCTGGATCAAAGTACTAAGAGCACTCAAGCTACATTTCAGGATATAGAAGCTAAGCTCGAGAGGCTAGGAAATTCAAATAGGCAGCTCGGGACATTACCGAGCAATACTCAACAAAATCCTAAGCCTCAACAGAGTCCAAGGCTTCCGTCAAACGATAAAGGAAATTACAATCCTCCGAATGCTCGTAATGAGCAAGTGAACGCGATCACAACAAGAGCAGGTAATACTTATAAATCGGCTAATCCATTACCTAATGATGTTACTCCTCTTGTGCAGGAAGAAGCTGATGATTCCGTTGATGATGAGATTGAGATGGAGCCGAACTCAGCCGTGAAAACACCGGCCGTTCCATCCAAGATAGTTGAGAAACCAACCGTTGAGAAGCCACAGGTTAAGCCGTATCCACCGCATATTCCATTTCCTCAACGATTGAAGAAAGCAAAGAGCAAGGAGAATTTTAAGAAGTTTGTTGAATTGATTCAAAATGTTAATATTACTCTTCCTTTAGTTGATCTTCTTGCAGGTATGCCTAACTATGCGAAGTTTCTCAAAGAACTCATTTCGGATAAAATGAAGTTGGAAAAGGCAAAGACGGCAGTCATGAGTGCCGAGTGTTCCGCCATCATCAAGAACGAGATTCCCCCTAAGTTGGAAGATCCAGGGAGTTTTCTTATCTCTTGTTCTTTTGGTGTTTTGTTGTATAAGGCATTAGCCGATCTAGGGGCTAGCATTAATTTGATGCCTTATTCAGTTTATAAAAAGTTGTCTTTAGGTGAATTGACCCCTACTCGTATGAGCATTCGGCTAGCGGACCGATCATTCCAATATCCCATGGGGATAGCGGAAAATTTACAGATTAAAGTGGGTCATATGATTTTTCCGGTCGATTTTGTTATACTCGAAATGGAGGCGGATGTAAATGTGCCTCTAATTCTTGGCCGACCCTTCCTTATGACCGCAGATGCTATCATCCGGGTTAAGGCTAAGGAGATTTCTTTAGGTGTCGGTGATGACCGTGTAGTTTTTAATGTTGATAAAGCTCTTAAACATCCTTATTCGTGTGATGAATCTTGTTTCAGGATTGATGTTATGGAAGAAGAAGAAGAAGAAGAGGATGCTTTAGAGAAGGAGCTCATGGATATCTTGGGTATGGAGGAAGGAGAATCATTGCTATCACTTAGTGAAGAATACCAAGAGCTTGATGAAGAGATGTTGCAAGAGATCATGGCCTTGAGTGTAGATGAAACTTCACCGGATGATGAAACATTTGAAGAGATCAAGGTTGATCAAAGCACACGAGTGCTTACATCGGTTGAGAGTCCTCCCACCGACTTGGAGCTCAAACCGCTTCCGGATCATTTGGAGTATGCTTATTTAGAAGGTACATCTTTTCTTCCCGTTGTCATTTCATCTTCTTTGATGAAGGATGAAAAATCTAGGCTTATTACCGTCTTAAAGGCTCATAAAAAGGCCTTTGCATGGAAAATTTCTGATATTCCGGGTATAAGTCCAGAATTTTGTAAGCACACAATCAATTTTGTTGATAATTTTAAACCAATTGTGCAAAGACAACGAAGGTTAAATCCAAATATGAAGGATGTTGTTAAAAAGGAAATTATTAAGTTGTTAGATGCGGGAATCATATTCCCCATTTCGGATAGTTCTTGGGTAAGTCCGGTACATTGTGTACCGAAAAAGGGTGGGATGACCGTTGTTTTAAATGATAAGAACGAATTGATTCCCACTAGAACTGTCACGGGGTGGAGGGTATGTATTGATTATCGGAAATTAAATGATGCCACCCGCAAGGACCATTTCCCATTGCCCTTTATCGACCAAATGCTCGAACGGCTCGCCGGAAACGAGTATTTTTGTTTTTTAGATGGATTTTCTGGGTATTTCCAAATACCTATTGACCCTAAAGACCAAGAGAAGACCACGTTTACTTGTCCCTATGGCACTTATGCTTATAGGAGGATGCCATTTGGTCTTTGTAACGCACCCGGTACTTTTCAACGTTGTATGATTGCAATTTTTCAAGACATGATTGAAACTTCCATGGAAGTTTTCATGGATGATTTTTCGGTATTTGGTAGTTCTTTTGAGAGTTGTTTAGAGAGTCTTGATAGGATGTTGGAAAGGTGTGAACGGGCACACTTGGTCTTAAATTGGGAAAAGTGTCACTTTATGGTTAAAGAAGGTATTGTTTTGGGACACAAAGTTTCTAAGGCGGGTTTAGAGGTTGATAAAGCTAAAATTGATGTGATATCTAAATTACCTCCACCCACCAATGTTAAGTCGATTAGGAGTTTTTTGGGTCATGCCGGTTTTTACCGAAGGTTTATAAAAGATTTCTCCAAAATTGCCCGGCCAATGACCAAATTGTTAGAGAAGGATGTCCCATTTGTGTTTGATAAAGAGTGTCTTGATGCATTCAACTTGCTTAAAGGAAATTTGACCAAAGCACCTATTATGATTCCACCTAATTGGTCATTACCATTTGAGTTGATGTGTGATGCTAGCGATTTTGCCTTAGGGGCCGTTTTAGGCCAAAGGGAGGATAAACATTTCCGCCCTATTTTCTATGCTAGCAAGACCTTGAACCCAGCCCAACTAAATTACACGGTGACTGAAAAAGAGTTGTTGGCTGTTGTGTATGCTTTTGATAAGTTTCGTCCCTACTTGGTCCTTAACAAGACCATTGTTTATACGGATCACTCTGCCCTAAGGTACTTGTTTTCCAAACAAGATGCCAAGCCCCGTCTCATCCGTTGGGTCTTGCTTTTGCAAGAATTTGACATCGAGATAAAGGACAAAAAGGGGGCTGAAAATGTGGCAGCCGACCATTTAAGTAGGCTCGAAAACCCTCACCGTGAGGAGTTGCAAGAGCATGAGATTAATGATGATTTTCCTGATGAGTTTTTGATGCAGATTGAGGAAGGACCTTGGTATGCCGATATTGCTAACTATCTTAGTGCAGGTTTGCTTCCCGAGGAGTTGTCAAAGCAAGAGAAGAAGAAGTTCTTTTCTGAAATTAAATATTATTTTTGGGATAAACCATTTTTGTTTAGAGTATGTGCAGATGGCATGATAAGGAGGTGTGTGTCGGAAGATGAAACTCGACAAATTCTAGATGCTTGTCACCACGGGCCAACCGGTGGTCATTATGGACCGTCTGTCACCGGTAAGAAAGTATACGATGCTGGATTTTATTGGCCAACGATCTTCAAGGAGGCGCATACTTTGGTTGAGGTTTGTGATGTGTGTCAAAGACAAGGTAACATTTCCAAACGTGATGAAATGCCTCAAAACTTTATTCAGGTATGTGAAGTTTTTGATGTTTGGGGCATAGACTTTATGGGACCTTTTCTTCCATCGAATAGGAATTTGTATATCCTTGTTGCTGTCGATTATGTTTCTAAGTGGGCAGAAGCTAAAGCCTTGCCAACGAATGATGCACGTGTTGTCATTCACTTTTTGAAACAGCTTTTCTGTAGGTTTGGAGTGCCTAAGGCCTTAATAAGTGACCGCGGAAGTCATTTCGCGAATCACCAACTCGCTAAGGTGCTAAAGAGGTATGGTGTCACTCACCGTTTTTCAACCTCTTATCACCCGCAAACGAGTGGCCAAGTTGAAAATACTAATAGGGCATTAAAGAGAAGTTCTTTTCTGAAATTAAACATTATTTTTGGGATAAACCATTTTTGTTTAGAGTATGTGCAGATGGCATGATAAGGAGGTGTGTGTCGGAAGATGAAACTCGACAAATTCTAGATGCTTGTCACCACGGGCCAACCGGTGGTCATTATGGACCGTCTGTCACCGGTAAGAAAGTATACGATGCTGGATTTTATTGGCCAACGATCTTCAAGGAGGCGCATACTTTGGTTGAGGTTTGTGATGTGTGTCAAAGACAAGGTAACATTTCCAAACGTGATGAAATGCCTCAAAACTTTATTCAGGTATGTGAAGTTTTTGATGTTTGGGGCTAGCGATTTTGCCTTAGGGGCCGTTTTAGGCCAAAGGGAGGATAAACATTTCCGCCCTATTTTCTATGCTAGCAAGACCTTGAACCCAGCCCAACTAAATTACACGGTGACTGAAAAAGAGTTGTTGGCTGTTGTGTATGCTTTTGATAAGTTTCGTCCCTACTTGGTCCTTAACAAGACCATTGTTTATACGGATCACTCTGCCCTAAGGTACTTGTTTTCCAAACAAGATGCCAAGCCCCGTCTCATCCGTTGGGTCTTGCTTTTGCAAGAATTTGACATCGAGATAAAGGACAAAAAGGGGGCTGAAAATGTGGCAGCCGACCATTTAAGTAGGCTCGAAAACCCTCACCGTGAGGAGTTGCAAGAGCATGAGATTAATGATGATTTTCCTGATGAGTTTTTGATGCAGATTGAGGAAGGACCTTGGTATGCCGATATTGCTAACTATCTTAGTGCAGGTTTGCTTCCCGAGGAGTTGTCAAAGCAAGAGAAGAAGAAGTTCTTTTCTGAAATTAAACATTATTTTTGGGATAAACCATTTTTGTTTAGAGTATGTGCAGATGGCATGATAAGGAGGTGTGTGTCGGAAGATGAAACTCGACAAATTCTAGATGCTTGTCACCACGGGCCAACCGGTGGTCATTATGGACCGTCTGTCACCGGTAAGAAAGTATACGATGCTGGATTTTATTGGCCAACGATCTTCAAGGAGGCGCATACTTTGGTTGAGGTTTGTGATGTGTGTCAAAGACAAGGTAACATTTCCAAACGTGATGAAATGCCTCAAAACTTTATTCAGGTATGTGAAGTTTTTGATGTTTGGGGCATAGACTTTATGGGACCTTTTCTTCCATCGAATAGGAATTTGTATATCCTTGTTGCTGTCGATTATGTTTCTAAGTGGGCAGAAGCTAAAGCCTTGCCAACGAATGATGCACGTGTTGTCATTCACTTTTTGAAACAGCTTTTCTGTAGGTTTGGAGTGCCTAAGGCCTTAATAAGTGACCGCGGAAGTCATTTCGCGAATCACCAACTCGCTAAGGTGCTAAAGAGGTATGGTGTCACTCACCGTTTTTCAACCTCTTATCACCCGCAAACGAGTGGCCAAGTTGAAAATACTAATAGGGCATTAAAGAGAATTCTTGAGAAAACCGTAGGAGATAACCCAAAGTCTTGGTCTACCAAGCTTGATGATGCTCTATGGGCATTTAGGACCGCTTATAAGACACCGATTGGGACTACCCCATTCCGGTTGCTTTATGGCAAGACTTGTCATCTTCCTATTGAAATTGAGCATAAAGCCTTTTGGGCGCTCAAGAATTGCAATTTGGACCTAGTGGAGGCCGGTGAGTTGAGATCAATGCAATTAAATGAACTAGATGAACTTAGGTTGCATGCTTATGATAATTCTAGACTTTACAAGGAACGAACCAAAGTGTGGCATGACCGTAGGCTTAGAAAGAAGGATTTTAAAGCCGGAGACAAAGTTTTGTTGTTCCTTTCCAAGTATAGGTTTAAGCAACCCAAGTTGACATCTAGGTGGACCGGGCCTTATGTGATCAAACATGTTTTTCCGTCTGGTTATGTTGAATTGTTTAAATCGGATGGGACCACTTTTATTGTTAATGGTCATAGGTTGAAGACTTATCATGAAGAAGAGGAAAATGTGGGAGTCGTCTTTGACGAGCTTCCATTTTTCGAAATGAATCAATAAGTATGGCATGAGTCTAGCTAAAGACTCATTAATAAATTAAGCGCTTCTCGGGAGGCAACCCGAGTGTTTTCATTTCATTTTTCTTTATTTTGTTTCTATATTTTAAAAAAACCCAAAAACATTTGAAAAATCGAAAATACCAAAAAGATTTTTGTTTTCTTAGTTAGGTTTTGTTATTTTTCAATTTTTATAGCTTTTAATTGAGATGTGCAGGCCCAGAAGTGTTCGAGATGCGTTACGGTAAGTTAAAACGAGCCAAGGTAAGTACAAAGTGTGAAAAAGGCACAGGTGCGCCGCACCATGTAGGAGGTGCGCCGCACATGGGTGTTTCAAAATTTGGTGATTTTTTTTTTTTTTTTTTTTTTTTTTTTTTTTTTTTTTTTTTTTTTTTTTTTTTTTTTTTTTTTTTTCTTTTTTTTTTTTTTTTTTTTTTTTTTTTTTTTTTTTTTTTTTTTTTTTTTTTTTTTTTTTTTTTTTTTTTTTTTTTTTTTTTTTTTTTTTTTTTTTTTTTTTTTTTTTTTTTTTTTTTTTTTTTTTTTTTTTTTTTTTTTTTTTTTTTTTTTTTTTTTTTTTTTTTTTTTTTTTTTTTTTTTTTTTTTTTTTTTTTTTTTTTTTTTTTTTTTTTTTTTTTTTTTTTTTTTTTTTTTTTTTTTTTTTTTTTTTTTTTTTTTTTTTTTTTTTTTTTTTTTTTTTTTTTTTTTTTTTTTTTTTTTTTTTTTTTTTTTTTTTTTTTTTTTTTTTTTTTTTTTTTTTTTTTTTTTTTTTTTTTTTTTTTTTTTTTTTTTTTTTTTTTTTTTTTTTTTTTTTTTTTTTTTTTTTTTTTTTTTTTTTTTTTTTTTTTTTTTTTTTTTTTTTTTTTTTTTTTTTTTTTTTTTTTTTTTTTTTTTTTTTTTTTTTTTTTTTTTTTTTTTTTTTTTTTTTTTTTTTTTTTTTTTTTTTTTTTTTTTTTTTTTTTTTTTTTTTTTTTTTTTTTTTTTTTTTTTTTTTTTTTTTTTTTTTTTTTTTTTTTTTTTTTTTTTTTTTTTTTTTTTTTTTTTTTTTTTTTTTTTTTTTTTTTTTTTTTTTTTTTTTTTTTTTTTTTTTTTTTTTTTTTTTTTTTTTTTTTTTTTTTTTTTTTTTTTTTTTTTTTTTTTTTTTTTTTTTTTTTTTTTTTTTTTTTTTTTTTTTTTTTTTTTTTTTTTTTTTTTTTTTTTTTTTTTTTTTTTTTTTTTTTTTTTTTTTTTTTTTTTTTTTTTTTTTTTTTTTTTTTTTTTTTTTTTTTTTTTTTTTTTTTTTTTTTTTTTTTTTTTTTTTTTTTTTTTTTTTTTTTTTTTTTTTTTTTTTTTTTTTTTTTTTTTTTTTTTTTTTTTTTTTTTTTTTTTTTTTTTTTTTTTTTTTTTTTTTTTTTTTTTTTTTTTTTTTTTTTTTTTTTTTTTTTTTTTTTTTTTTTTTTTTTTTTTTTTTTTTTTTTTTTTTTTTTTTTTTTTTTTTTTTTTTTTTTTTTTTTTTTTTTTTTTTTTTTTTTTTTTTTTTTTTTTTTTTTTTTTTTTTTTTTTTTTTTCTTTTTGTTTTCTTAGTTAGGTTTTGTTATTTTTCAATTTTTATAGCTTTTAATTGAGATGTGCAGGCCCAGAAGTGTTCGAGATGCGTTACGGTAAGTTAAAACGAGCCAAGGTAAGTACAAAGTGTGAAAAAGGCACAGGTGCGCCGCACCAAGGCTGCAGAATGGTAAATCTTGTTTGTTTTGTTTCGTGTTTCTCACGTTTGTTTCTTTTGATGTTTTGTATTATAGAAACAGAAAGGAAAGGCAGTTGCAGAGTCAAGTGGCAATGAGTTTGTTCCGGGAATTCCACGTGGATACGCTTTTACCGAACCGGACCCGAATGACCACTACAAATACCGAGACGGTTCAGTTGTTTTGGGTGTGAAAAGCCACCCGGTAGAGCCGCATGAATGGTTGCAATTTCCTGGTGTGACGGGGAATGAAAGAGTGCATTACTTGAACCGACTTCAGGAGTTGCGGTATAAACATGTTTTGGAACCAAAGGTTATATCGTGGACCGATTTCGAAAAAGTGAATTTGAAAGAACCAATTCAGAAAATGTTAACTTGTAAGAATAGGAATGCTAATGGTGAGATTAAGACTTACAAGATGTGGGAAAACGTTTTTAGTTGTGATATGACACCGGTTAGAGAGTGGTGTCTTGAGTTTTTGAGTACCCTTAGGGTAGATACAAATTTGAAGTTTGATGATTTTTTTACAAGGAAAGTAATTCACTTTCGTGCTGGGGGTACTCAAAGGCATTGCACAGTCCCTGAGTTTGCCTATTTGACTGGGATGGTTTCGGGGAATGAGTTAACTGAGATTAATGCTTATGAGTTTTTGCGGGAAGGAGTTTATGATAAGGATGTGACCGGGTTTGGTAATGATAAGAGCAATAAGGATTTTTGGTTTGAGATTGGGGGTAGTGGTAAGTTGGCTATGACGGTTAGCAAGGTATCGGAAATTCAGGTACCTATTCTGAAGGTCATTCATCGTATGATTACTTATTGTTTTTTGGTTCGTTCTGATCATAATGATAAAGTTTCGCCTACTGATGTCTGGTTAATGAGGTTATTCTACGAGGGCTCTCCGTACACTTATGCTTGTGCGCCATATGTTCTGGCTAAGTATCTTGTTTCCCATAAGGATCGGGGGATAGTTTGTGGGAATTTCATCGCTCATGTTTACGCTATGTTGGGATATGATACAGCAAGAAATACCAGGGCTCTGGTTAGGATTCCTTGTGCTCGTTTTGGTTTTGGGTGTGAAAAGCCACCCGGTAGAGCCGCATGAATGGTTGCAATTTCCTGGTGTGACGGGGAATGAAAGAGTGCATTACTTGAACCGACTTCAGGAGTTGCGGTATAAACATGTTTTGGAACCAAAGGTTATATCGTGGACCGATTTCGAAAAAGTGAATTTGAAAGAACCAATTCAGAAAATGTTAACTTGTAAGAATAGGAATGCTAATGGTGAGATTAAGACTTACAAGATGTGGGAAAACGTTTTTAGTTGTGATATGACACCGGTTAGAGAGTGGTGTCTTGAGTTTTTGAGTACCCTTAGGGTAGATACAAATTTGAAGTTTGATGATTTTTTTACAAGGAAAGTAATTCACTTTCGTGCTGGGGGTACTCAAAGGCATTGCACAGTCCCTGAGTTTGCCTATTTGACTGGGATGGTTTCGGGGAATGAGTTAACTGAGATTAATGCTTATGAGTTTTTGCGGGAAGGAGTTTATGATAAGGATGTGACCGGGTTTGGTAATGATAAGAGCAATAAGGATTTTTGGTTTGAGATTGGGGGTAGTGGTAAGTTGGCTATGACGGTTAGCAAGGTATCGGAAATTCAGGTACCTATTCTGAAGGTCATTCATCGTATGATTACTTATTGTTTTTTGGTTCGTTCTGATCATAATGATAAAGTTTCGCCTACTGATGTCTGGTTAATGAGGTTATTCTACGAGGGCTCTCCGTACACTTATGCTTGTGCGCCATATGTTCTGGCTAAGTATCTTGTTTCCCATAAGGATCGGGGGAAGATTGATCATTGGTGAATTAAGAAATCTAAAATATTGAAATTTTTTTTTTTTTTTTTTTTTTTTTTTTTTTTTTTTTTTTTTTTTTTTTTTTTTTTTTTTTTTTTTTTTTTTTTTTTTTTTTTTTTTTTTTTTTTTTTTTTTTTTTTTTTTTTTTTTTTTTTTTTTTTTTTTTTTTTTTTTTTTTTTTTTTTTTTTTTTTTTTTTTTTTTTTTTTTTTTTTTTTTTTTTTTTTTTTTTTTTTTTTTTTTTTTTTTTTTTTTTTTTTTTTTTTTTTTTTTTTTTTTTTTTTTTTTTTTTTTTTTTTTTTTTTTTTTTTTTTTTTTTTTTTTTTTTTTTTTTTTTTTTTTTTTTTTTTTTTTTTTTTTTTTTTTTTTTTTTTTTTTTTTTTTTTTTTTTTTTTTTTTTTTTTTTTTTTTTTTTTTTTTTTTTTTTTTTTTTTTTTTTTTTTTTTTTTTTTTTTTTTTTTTTTTTTTTTTTTTTTTTTTTTTTTTTTTTTTTTTTTTTTTTTTTTTTTTTTTTTTTTTTTTTTTTTTTTTTTTTTTTTTTTTTTTTTTTTTTTTTTTTTTTTTTTTTTTTTTTTTTTTTTTTTTTTTTTTTTTTTTTTTTTTTTTTTTTTTTTTTTTTTTTTTTTTTTTTTTTTTTTTTTTTTTTTTTTTTTTTTTTTTTTTTTTTTTTTTTTTTTTTTTTTTTTTTTTTTTTTTTTTTTTTTTTTTTTTTTTTTTTTTTTTTTTTTTTTTTTTTTTTTTTTTTTTTTTTTTTTTTTTTTTTTTTTTTTTTTTTTTTTTTTTTTTTTTTTTTTTTTTTTTTTTTTTTTTTTTTTTTTTTTTTTTTTTTTTTTTTTTTTTTTTTTTTTTTTTTTTTTTTTTTTTTTTTTTTTTTTTTTTTTTTTTTTTTTTTTTTTTTTTTTTTTTTTTTTTTTTTTTTTTTTTTTTTTTTTTTTTTTTTTTTTTTTTTTTTTTTTTTTTTTTTTTTTTTTTTTTTTTTTTTTTTTTTTTTTTTTTTTTTTTTTTTTTTTTTTTTTTTTTTTTTTTTTTTTTTTTTTTTTTTTTTTTTTTTTTTTTTTTTTTTTTTTTTTTTTTTTTTTTTTTTTTTTTTTTTTTTTTTTTTTTTTTTTTTTTTTTTTTTTTTTTTTTTTTTTTTTTTTTTTTTTTTTTTTTTTTTTTTTTTTTTTTTTTTTTTTTTTTTTTTTTTTTTTTTTTTTTTTTTTTTTTTTTTTTTTTTTTTTTTTTTTTTTTTTTTTTTTTTTTTTTTTTTTTTTTTTTTTTTTTTTTTTTTTTTTTTTTTTTTTTTTTTTTTTTTTTTTTTTTTTTTTTTTTTTTTTTTTTTTTTTTTTTTTTTTTTTTTTTTTTTTTTTTTTTTTTTTTTTTTTTTTTTTTTTTTTTGTTTGATTTTGGTTTTTGATTTGTGTTTTTGTTTTTGTTTTTTTTTGTTTTTTTTGTTTTTTTTTTTTTTTTTTTTTTTTTGTTTCCCATAAGGATCGGGGGATAGTTTGTGGGAATTTCATCGCTCATGTTTACGCTATGTTGGGATATGATACAGCAAGAAATACCAGGGCTCTGGTTAGGATTCCTTGTGCTCGTTTTGGTTTGGGTGACTTAGCAGGGTTTGGTTTGATTTATGAGGTGGATGGTCAGGATGTTTTTATTGGTGATTTGCCTGAAGATCAGAGGCCTGTTGGGAAAAGGCGTCGGGAGGATGGTTCTAGTGCACCCAAGTTTGCGGGAGGTTCTTCTTCATCATCTGCTTTTGATTTCTCTTCTTTGCAGGGGTCGATTTTTGGCTTGGAGAGTACTACGGACATGTTGCTTGATAATGCCCGGACGGCTAATAGTATGCTTGGTCGTGTTTTGGATCAGCAGGAGCATTTTCGTCCTATGTGGCAGAGGCAGTATGAGCAGCAGTATGAGCAGCAGTACGGAGATGTGGAGGAGGATGAGCGCCCTGAGCTTCCTACCTATACTCCTCGAGAGATAGTACCTCCTAGTCAGGGTACTTTTGATTACCTTTTTCCTCAGCAGGGGTATCAGCAGGAGGAGTATACTTACCAGCCTCCCCAGTTTGATCCTTCCACCCAGGCTACAGGTTTTGGTACTTATACCGGTGCACCTCGATATGGAGGTGATTTCTTTAGTTACCATACGCCACAGGGAGACGAGGCTGGAGGTCGATCCACGATGGGTATTCCTAACATTGTTCCTAGTGGAGATTGGTTTGCAGAGGCCCGTAATCCTGATGGAGCAGATAGTGTTCCTTCCTGTTTTCCTCCTCCATGATATCTTGATGTTGATGATGGTGAGTTTGTTGATGGCGGTGCCGGTTACCTTGGGCATTGAGTCATCGTGTTTATGTTGGTTTGATCTTGGCGCTTCGGACATTGTTGGTTGCATGTTTCATTTTAGTTTTTATTTTCGTTTGGTTTGTAATTGCCTTTGTTGGCGTTACGACAATTTCCTTTTCCGTACTTAGCTTAGTTATTTGGTTTTGTATGGTTGAACAATAAGTATGGGGGGGAGGTAAATAGGCGAAAGCCGGATGAATTTTGAGACATTTTTTTTTTTTTTTTGCTTGCTTGTCCATATTTTTTTTGTCACTTTTTTTTTTTTTTTTTTTTTTTTTTTTTTTTTTTTTTTTTTTTTTTTTTTTTTTTTTTTTTTTTTTTTTTTTTTTTTTTTTTTTTTTTTTTTTTTTTTTTTTTTTTTTTTTTTTTTTTTTTTTTTTTTTTTTTTTTTTTTTTTTTTTTTTTTTTTTTTTTTTTTTTTTTTTTTTTTTTTTTTTTTTTTTTTTTTTTTTTTTTTTTTTTTTTTTTTTTTTTTTTTTTTTTTTTTTTTTTTTTTTTTTTTTTTTTTTTTTTTTTTTTTTTTTTTTTTTTTTTTTTTTTTTTTTTTTTTTTTTTTTTTTTTTTTTTTTTTTTTTTTTTTTTTTTTTTTTTTTTTTTTTTTTTTTTTTTTTTTTTTTTTTTTTTTTTTTTTTTTTTTTTTTTTTTTTTTTTTTTTTTTTTTTTTTTTTTTTTTTTTTTTTTTTTTTTTTTTTTTTTTTTTTTTTTTTTTTTTTTTTTTTTTTTTTTTTTTTTTTTTTTTTTTTTTTTTTTTTTTTTTTTTTTTTTTTTTTTTTTTTTTTTTTTTTTTTTTTTTTTTTTTTTTTTTTTTTTTTTTTTTTTTTTTTTTTTTTTTTTTTTTTTTTTTTTTTTTTTTTTTTTTTTTTTTTTTTTTTTTTTTTTTTTTTTTTTTTTTTTTTTTTTTTTTTTTTTTTTTTTTTTTTTTTTTTTTTTTTTTTTTTTTTTTTTTTTTTTTTTTTTTTTTTTTTTTTTTTTTTTTTTTTTTTTTTTTTTTTTTTTTTTTTTTTTTTTTTTTTTTTTTTTTTTTTTTTTTTTTTTTTTTTTTTTTTTTTTTTTTTTTTTTTTTTTTTTTTTTTTTTTTTTTTTTTTTTTTTTTTTTTTTTTTTTTTTTTTTTTTTTTTTTTTTTTTTTTTTTTTTTTTTTTTTTTTTTTTTTTTTTTTTTTTTTTTTTTTTTTTTTTTTTTTTTTTTTTTTTTTTTTTTTTTTTTTTTTTTTTTTTTTTTTTTTTTTTTTTTTTTTTTTTTTTTTTTTTTTTTTTTTTTTTTTTTTTTTTTTTTTTTTTTTTTTTTTTTTTTTTTTTTTTTTTTTTTTTTTTTTTTTTTTTTTTTTTTTTTTTTTTTTTTTTTTTTTTTTTTTTTTTTTTTTTTTTTTTTTTTTTTTTTTTTTTTTTTTTTTTTTTTTTTTTTTTTTTTTTTTTTTTTTTTTTTTTTTTTTTTTTTTTTTTTTTTTTTTTTTTTTTTTTTTTTTTTTTTTTTTTTTTTTTTTTTTTTTTTTTTTTTTTTTTTTTTTTTTTTTTTTTTTTTTTTTTTTTTTTTTTTTTTTTTTTTTTTTTTTTTTTTTTTTTTTTTTTTTTTTTTTTTTTTTTTTTTTTTTTTTTTTTTTTTTTTTTTTTTTTTTTTTTTTTTTTTTTTTTTTTTTTTTTTTTTTTTTTTTTTTTTTTTTTTTTTTTTTTTTTTTTTTTTTTTTTTTTTTTTTTTTTTTTTTTTTTTTTTTTTTTTTTTTTTTTTTTTTTTTTTTTTTTTTTTTTTTTTTTTTTTTTTTTTTTTTTTTTTTTTTTTTTTTTTTTTTTTTTTTTTTTTTTTTTTTTTTTTTTTTTTTTTTTTTTTTTTTTTTTTTTTTTTTTTTTTTTTTTTTTTTTTTTTTTTTTTTTTTTTTTTTTTTTTTTTTTTTTTTTTTTTTTTTTTTTTTTTTTTTTTTTTTTTTTTTTTTTTTTTTTTTTTTTTTTTTTTTTTTTTTTTTTTTTTTTTTTTTTTTTTTTTTTTTTTTTTTTTTTTTTTTTTTTTTTTTTTTTTTTTTTTTTTTTTTTTTTTTTTTTTTTTTTTTTTTTTTTTTTTTTTTTTTTTTTTTTTTTTTTTTTTTTTTTTTTTTTTTTTTTTTTTTTTTTTTTTTTTTTTTTTTTTTTTTTTTTTTTTTTTTTTTTTTTTTTTTTTTTTTTTTTTTTTTTTTTTTTTTTTTTTTTTTTTTTTTTTTTTTTGATTGCGTTGATTCTAGAACTTGTCCTAGTTGATCGTTCCGTGGTTGCTAGATGATAAAGAGGTAAATTAGGATTAAAACCGTGTTTTCTTTGTTTATTCACCCTTTGTTATGTCGTTATTGTAAACCATGTTTGTGTGCATGTGTGTTTGTAGCTAATCACAGTGGTTAGTGATTTTCCTTTGTTTAAACCCGTGTTGCACTCATTTTTAGTGCAAGAAACTTTTAGATAACCTGTTGCGCCTCACCTTTTCGTTTGTGTTAAATTCACTTAAATATTTAACCTTTCCTCTCCATACCGATAGTCGAAATCCTTGGTTGATCATTAGTTGCCTATGCTAGTTGGATGGTTTGAAGTTATCTTGGTTGTGTCGGGTTGGTATATTTCCGTTTATTGGGGGTAGATTGATGTCGTCATGATTATAGATGAAGCCTAGATTATTCTAATTAGTAAGAGTTTTGATTTGTCAACATGTTTCAAAGTTATAAAAAGGGGATACCAATTAGGCAGGGTAAAAGTAGTTCATTAAAAAAAAAAAAAAAAAAAAAAAAAAAAAAAAAAAAAAAAAAAAAAAAAAAAAAAAAAAAAAAAAAAAAAAAAAAAAAAAAAAAAAAAAAAAAAAAAAAAAAAAAAAAAAAAAAAAAAAAAAAAAAAAAAAAAAAAAAAAAAAAAAAAAAAAAAAAAAAAAAAAAAAAAAAAAAAAAAAAAAAAAAAAAAAAAAAAAAAAAAAAAAAAAAAAAAAAAAAAAAAAAAAAAAAAAAAAAAAAAAAAAAAAAAAAAAAAAAAAAAAAAAAAAAAAAAAAAAAAAAAAAAAAAAAAAAAAAAAAAAAAAAAAAAAAAAAAAAAAAAAAAAAAAAAAAAAAAAAAAAAAAAAAAAAAAAAAAAAAAAAAAAAAAAAAAAAAAAAAAAAAAAAAAAAAAAAAAAAAAAAAAAAAAAAAAAAAAAAAAAAAAAAAAAAAAAAAAAAAAAAAAAAAAAAAAAAAAAAAAAAAAAAAAAAAAAAAAAAAAAAAAAAAAAAAAAAAAAAAAAAAAAAAAAAAAAAAAAAAAAAAAAAAAAAAAAAAAAAAAAAAAAAAAAAAAAAAAAAAAAAAAAAAAAAAAAAAAAAAAAAAAAAAAAAAAAAAAAAAAAAAAAAAAAAAAAAAAAAAAAAAAAAAAAAAAAAAAAAAAAAAAAAAAAAAAAAAAAAAAAAAAAAAAAAAAAAAAAAAAAAAAAAAAAAAAAAAAAAAAAAAAAAAAAAAAAAAAAAAAAAAAAAAAAAAAAAAAAAAAAAAAAAAAAAAAAAAAAAAAAAAAAAAAAAAAAAAAAAAAAAAAAAAAAAAAAAAAAAAAAAAAAAAAAAAAAAAAAAAAAAAAAAAAAAAAAAAAAAAAAAAAAAAAAAAAAAAAAAAAAAAAAAAAAAAAAAAAAAAAAAAAAAAAAAAAAAAAAAAAAAAAAAAAAAAAAAAAAAAAAAAAAAAAAAAAAAAAAAAAAAAAAAAAAAAAAAAAAAAAAAAAAAAAAAAAAAAAAAAAAAAAAAAAAAAAAAAAAAAAAAAAAAAAAAAAAAAAAAAAAAAAAAAAAAAAAAAAAAAAAAAAAAAAAAAAAAAAAAAAAAAAAAAAAAAAAAAAAAAAAAAAAAAAAAAAAAAAAAAAAAAAAAAAAAAAAAAAAAAAAAAAAAAAAAAAAAAAAAAAAAAAAAAAAAAAAAAAAAAAAAAAAAAAAAAAAAAAAAAAAAAAAAAAAAAAAAAAAAAAAAAAAAAAAAAAAAAAAAAAAAAAAAAAAAAAAAAAAAAAAAAAAAAAAAAAAAAAAAAAAAAAAAAAAAAAAAAAAAAAAAAAAAAAAAAAAAAAAAAAAAAAAAAAAAAAAAAAAAAAAAAAAAAAAAAAAAAAAAAAAAAAAAAAAAAAAAAAAAAAAAAAAAAAAAAAAAAAAAAAAAAAAAAAAAAAAAAAAAAAAAAAAAAAAAAAAAAAAAAAAAAAAAAAAAAAAAAAAAAAAAAAAAAAAAAAAAAAAAAAAAAAAAAAAAAAAAAAAAAAAAAAAAAAAAAAAAAAAAAAAAAAAAAAAAAAAAAAAAAAAAAAAAAAAAAAAAAAAAAAAAAAAAAAAAAAAAAAAAAAAAAAAAAAAAAAAAAAAAAAAAAAAAAAAAAAAAAAAAAAAAAAAAAAAAAAAAAAAAAAAAAAAAAAAAAAAAAAAAAAAAAAAAAAAAAAAAAAAAAAAAAAAAAAAAAAAAAAAAAAAAAAAAAAAAAAAAAAAAAAAAAAAAAAAAAAAAAAAAAAAAAAAAAAAAAAAAAAAAAAAAAAAAAAAAAAAAAAAAAAAAAAAAAAAAAAAAAAAAAAAAAAAAAAAAAAAAAAAAAAAAAAAAAAAAAAAAAAAAAAAAAAAAAAAAAAAAAAAAAAAAAAAAAAAAAAAAAAAAAAAAAAAAAAAAAAAAAAAAAAAAAAAAAAAAAAAAAAAAAAAAAAAAAATTGTCATTGTCTTTCACACTTTGGTACAAGATGTTTATTCTTTCTTTTGCTATTTGTGACTTATTTATGATTATGTCAGGCTAAACACTTCATCATCTACTGAGATGAAATGACACAATGAATATTGGTTGCATATTATTTTGAATTCAAGTTGATTATTAAACGTTTCATCAAGATCTTAATGTATTGAATTCTTATCATTTATTCTATTGTTTGTTGATAATGTATAAATGGTTTTAATGGTAGTTAATTCCAGGAGTGCATTGTTCTAGTTGATTTGGTAGAATCAATAGGTGTTAATTCGTGGTAGCGAGTTGGTAAACAACAATAGGTAAGAGAGTTCAATGTGTTAACGGTTTGGTAGAATCGATAGGTGAAATTGTTTAATCATAACAAAACAAATTAATCAGATAGGGAGATCTTAATAGGGAAGGTGGTAGCCGGATCTTTAGGATTGAATTAATTGGTTAATGAGTTCGGGTAGGGTAATGAGCTAGGAGGCCTACTAGTGAGTTCCTTGTCTTAACTTAGTTATCGGAATCAACATATTTGAATTGGCTTTAACCTTAATGCAACCAAAATGAAATGTGTCATGGAGTCGAGGTAGATGATCTTTTAAATTCTTGTTTTAAACAACAAAATTCTCTTGCGATTAATCCTACGGGATTACTAACAATCTTAACTAACTTTTGCAACGTGGCAATTCGGCCATAAAACCCCCTTATTTTTGTATCATTGTATTTAACAATTGCTTATAAAAGTCCTTGTGTTCGACCTCGTACTTACCAAGTAACTATATTGCATACGAACGGGTACACTGCCCGCAAGTGTGTAGTAGACAGTAGCTAGGTAGTTCGTGTTATAAATTTAAGACTCGAAATTACACATCAAGTTTTTGGCGCCGCTGCCGGGGACTTAAATTAAGTAGTTGTTTGTTTTGTGATTCGATCCTTCCTTGCATTCAATTGTGGGGAAGTTCTTTGTTTTTATTAGATAGATTTTATTTTTGTTTTAGGTTTTTAATTTTGTTTTGTTTCAGGTACGTTTGACGTTTTGTCTTGTGGTGCTTTTGCAGGGTCTTTGTAGTTGATGAACACAAGAGCTTCTGGCAGACCGTTGGTTAGTCCTTTGTCAAATCCGGGGAAAGTCAGACGTCGCTTAATTCAAAGCAACAACACGGAGACCTCTACATCCAACAAGATTGATTCTGGAAATTCAGACCAAGTCCAACAGGACTTTGATCTTTCCTTTAAAACGTCAACATCAGAAGATCAAGCGGTTAAGAACTTGAAAGATCCATCTTGGATTTTTAAATCAGGAGAAGATTTAGATTCAGACGGAGAAGAGGAAATTCAAACTCCTCAACCGAACATTCCTCTCATTCCAAAGGTTAACATCAATCAACAACCAAGAGGAATGGGTGATCGAGGAGGACAACCAGTTAATCCCAACGACCGTCCTTACGGACAAAGAAGAAGGGAAGTACCAGCCAACCGTGGCACTCCAATTCGTGCTCCCACCACCGGAATAAACTTTAGTCTTAAAGGAAATCATTTGAAGAGTGTGGAGGAGGAGAAGTTCGATGGTGTGACAAACAGTGATCCTTATGGTCATTTGGAAAGGTTCGAAAAGATTTGTAGGTTCTACAATTATGGCGAAGGACAGAATGACATAGTGAAACTTGAGCTCTTCCCACTTACTCTTTATGGAGAGGCAAAAGCTTGGCTCAAGGAACAACCGGATGATTTGTACACCACATGGGCTGAACTTCGAGAAGGTTTCATTGATGAGTTTTATTCTATAAGAACTCAAAGACAATTGGAGAATAAGATTAGAGCATTCACTCAAGATTCGGGAGAAGATGTAGTTGATGCTTGGAAACGGTACAAGGAAATGCTTAGAAACTGTCCTGGGCATAATATGAATACTGAAGCAGTAGTTGAGATTTTCTATGATGGGTTGCTTAGGAAAACTAGAAGGGAACTTGCAGGTGCATTCGGGGGTAGTTTGAACAATGTAACTCCAAGTGAAGGTTACAAGATCCTCGATGACATGGCTAAGGAGTTCTTTGTTCGTGAAGAAATTCGGGATAGGAAATCTGGAGGAAAAACAGTTGCTCGGATTGAAGAAGGTGAAGATTCAAGACTAGTTGCTGAAGTCAAAGCACTCTCAAAGCAAATGAATGAGAGGTTTGACAACCAAGATAACAGGTTCAAGAATCTTGAGAGAGATGTTAAGGTTATGGCGGATGGGTGTGATCACTGTGGAGAGTTGCATTACAGTGAGGATTGCCCGGACAAGCCAGCTAAAGATGTTAATTATATTCAGAATCAACCGCAGGGAAATTTCGGTCAGAACACCGGTTATCAAAACCGGAATTCAGGTACTACTTATCCCTCGTCTTCTTTTAATGCTAATAATTCTGGGTATGGTGGCAACAGGTTCAGCAGGTTTAACAGTCAGCAGAGCACGACTGCTGAACTGAGAGATATTGTTAAGGATTTCATCGGTGCTCAGAGACAAACAAATGAACACGTGGCTGCAGAAACTAAGAAGATGTATTCGGCATTGGATTCAGTGACTACTCGTTTGGATGGTTTGAGTCATAAGCTGGATCAAAGTACTAAGAGCACTCAAGCTACATTTCAGGATATAGAAGCTAAGCTCGAGAGGCTAGGAAATTCAAATAGGCAGCTCGGGACATTACCGAGCAATACTCAACAAAATCCTAAGCCTCAACAGAGTCCAAGGCTTCCGTCAAACGATAAAGGAAATTACAATCCTCCGAATGCTCGTAATGAGCAAGTGAACGCGATCACAACAAGAGCAGGTAATACTTATAAATCGGCTAATCCATTACCTAATGATGTTACTCCTCTTGTGCAGGAAGAAGCTGATGATTCCGTTGATGATGAGATTGAGATGGAGCCGAACTCAGCCGTGAAAACACCGGCCGTTCCATCCAAGATAGTTGAGAAACCAACCGTTGAGAAGCCACAGGTTAAGCCGTATCCACCGCATATTCCATTTCCTCAACGATTGAAGAAAGCAAAGAGCAAGGAGAATTTTAAGAAGTTTGTTGAATTGATTCAAAATGTTAATATTACTCTTCCTTTAGTTGATCTTCTTGCAGGTATGCCTAACTATGCGAAGTTTCTCAAAGAACTCATTTCGGATAAAATGAAGTTGGAAAAGGCAAAGACGGCAGTCATGAGTGCCGAGTGTTCCGCCATCATCAAGAACGAGATTCCCCCTAAGTTGGAAGATCCAGGGAGTTTTCTTATCTCTTGTTCTTTTGGTGTTTTGTTGTATAAGGCATTAGCCGATCTAGGGGCTAGCATTAATTTGATGCCTTATTCAGTTTATAAAAAGTTGTCTTTAGGTGAATTGACCCCTACTCGTATGAGCATTCGGCTAGCGGACCGATCATTCCAATATCCCATGGGGATAGCGGAAAATTTACAGATTAAAGTGGGTCATATGATTTTTCCGGTCGATTTTGTTATACTCGAAATGGAGGCGGATGTAAATGTGCCTCTAATTCTTGGCCGACCCTTCCTTATGACCGCGGATGCTATCATCCGGGTTAAGGCTAAGGAGATTTCTTTAGGTGTCGGTGATGACCGTGTAGTTTTTAATGTTGATAAAGCTCTTAAACATCCTTATTCGTGTGATGAATCTTGTTTCAGGATTGATGTTATGAAAGAAGAAGAAGAAGAAGAGGAAGAAGAAGAAGAAGAAGAAGAAGAAGAAGAAGAAGAAGAAGAAGAAGAAGAAGAAGAAGAAGAAGAAGAAGAAGAAGAAGAAGAAGAAGAAGAAGAAGAAGAAGAAGAAGAAGAAGAAGAAGAAGAAGAAGAAGAAGAAAACGAATGTCCTGAAATAGAAAGAATAGATATTTGAAGAAAATACGAAGAAGAAGAAGAAGAAGAAGAAGAAGAAGAAGAAGAAGATACCTTTTAGAAGGTACATCTTTTCTTCCCGTTGTCATTTCATCTTCTTTGATGAAGGATGAAAAATCTAGGCTTATTACCGTCTTAAAGGCTCATAAAAAGGCCTTTGCATGGAAAATTTCTGATATTCCGGGTATAAGTCCAGAATTTTGTAAGCACACAATCAATTTTGTTGATAATTTTAAACCAATTGTGCAAAGACAACGAAGGTTAAATCCAAATATGAAGGATGTTGTTAAAAAGGAAATTATTAAGTTGTTAGATGCGGGAATCATATTCCCCATTTCGGATAGTTCTTGGGTAAGTCCGGTACATTGTGTACCGAAAAAGGGTGGGATGACCGTTGTTTTAAATGATAAGAACGAATTGATTCCCACTAGAACTGTCACGGGGTGGAGGGTATGTATTGATTATCGGAAATTAAATGATGCCACCCGCAAGGACCATTTCCCATTGCCCTTTATCGACCAAATGCTCGAACGGCTCGCCGGAAACGAGTATTTTTGTTTTTTAGATGGATTTTCTGGGTATTTCCAAATACCTATTGACCCTAAAGACCAAGAGAAGACCACGTTTACTTGTCCCTATGGCACTTATGCTTATAGGAGGATGCCATTTGGTCTTTGTAACGCACCCGGTACTTTTCAACGTTGTATGATTGCAATTTTTCAAGACATGATTGAAACTTCCATGGAAGTTTTCATGGATGATTTTTCGGTATTTGGTAGTTCTTTTGAGAGTTGTTTAGAGAGTCTTGATAGGATGTTGGAAAGGTGTGAACGGGCACACTTGGTCTTAAATTGGGAAAAGTGTCACTTTATGGTTAAAGAAGGTATTGTTTTGGGACACAAAGTTTCTAAGGCGGGTTTAGAGGTTGATAAAGCTAAAATTGATGTGATATCTAAATTACCTCCACCCACCAATGTTAAGTCGATTAGGAGTTTTTTGGGTCATGCCGGTTTTTACCGAAGGTTTATAAAAGATTTCTCCAAAATTGCCCGGCCAATGACCAAATTGTTAGAGAAGGATGTCCCATTTGTGTTTGATAAAGAGTGTCTTGATGCATTCAACTTGCTTAAAGGAAATTTGACCAAAGCACCTATTATGATTCCACCTAATTGGTCATTACCATTTGAGTTGATGTGTGATGCTAGCGATTTTGCCTTAGGGGCCGTTTTAGGCCAAAGGGAGGATAAACATTTCCGCCCTATTTTCTATGCTAGCAAGACCTTGAACCCAGCCCAACTAAATTACACGGTGACTGAAAAAGAGTTGTTGGCTGTTGTGTATGCTTTTGATAAGTTTCGTCCCTACTTGGTCCTTAACAAGACCATTGTTTATACGGATCACTCTGCCCTAAGGTACTTGTTTTCCAAACAAGATGCCAAGCCCCGTCTCATCCGTTGGGTCTTGCTTTTGCAAGAATTTGACATCGAGATAAAGGACAAAAAGGGGGCTGAAAATGTGGCAGCCGACCATTTAAGTAGGCTCGAAAACCCTCACCGTGAGGAGTTGCAAGAGCATGAGATTAATGATGATTTTCCTGATGAGTTTTTGATGCAGATTGAGGAAGGACCTTGGTATGCCGATATTGCTAACTATCTTAGTGCAGGTTTGCTTCCCGAGGAGTTGTCAAAGCAAGAGAAGAAGAAGTTCTTTTCTGAAATTAAATATTATTTTTGGGATAAACCATTTTTGTTTAGAGTATGTGCAGATGGCATGATAAGGAGGTGTGTGTCGGAAGATGAAACTCGACAAATTCTAGATGCTTGTCACCACGGGCCAACCGGTGGTCATTATGGACCATCTGTCACCGGTAAGAAAGTATACGATGCTGGATTTTATTGGCCAACGATCTTCAAGGAGGCGCATACTTTGGTTGAGGTTTGTGATGTGTGTCAAAGACAAGGTAACATTTCCAAACGTGATGAAATGCCTCAAAACTTTATTCAGGTATGTGAAGTTTTTGATGTTTGGGGCATAGACTTTATGGGACCTTTTCTTCCATCGAATAGGAATTTGTATATCCTTGTTGCTGTCGATTATGTTTCTAAGTGGGCAGAAGCTAAAGCCTTGCCAACGAATGATGCACGTGTTGTCATTCACTTCTTGAAACAGCTTTTCTGTAGGTTTGGAGTGCCTAAGGCCTTAATAAGTGACCGCGGAAGTCATTTCGCGAATCACCAACTCGCTAAGGTGCTAAAGAGGTATGGTGTCACTCACCGTTTTTCAACCTCTTATCACCCGCAAACGAGTGGCCAAGTTGAAAATACTAATAGGGCATTAAAGAGAATTCTTGAGAAAACCGTAGGAGATAACCCAAAGTCTTGGTCTACCAAGCTTGATGATGCTCTATGGGCATTTAGGACCGCTTATAAGACACCGATTGGGACTACCCCATTCCGGTTGCTTTATGGCAAGACTTGTCATCTTCCTATTGAAATTGAGCATAAAGCCTTTTGGGCGCTCAAGAATTGCAATTTGGACCTAGTGGAGGCCGGTGAGTTGAGATCAATGCAATTAAATGAACTAGATGAACTTAGGTTGCATGCTTATGATAATTCTAGACTTTACAAGGAACGAACCAAAGTGTGGCATGACCGTAGGCTTAGAAAGAAGGATTTTAAAGCCGGAGACAAAGTTTTGTTGTTCCTTTCTAAGTATAGGTTTAAGCAACCCAAGTTGACATCTAGGTGGACCGGGCCTTATGTGATCAAACATGTATATCCGTCTGGTTATGTTGAATTGTTTAAATCGGATGGGACCACTTTTATTGTTAATGGTCATAGGTTGAAGACTTATCATGAAGAAGAGGAAAATGTGGGAGTCGTCTTTGACGAGCTTCCATTTTTCGAAATGAATCAATAAGTATGGCATGAGTCTAGCTAAAGACTCATTAATAAATTAAGCGCTTCTCGGGAGGCAACCCGAGTGTTTTCATTTCATTTTTCTTTATTTTGTTTCTATATTTTAAAAAAACCCAAAAACATTTGAAAAATCGAAAATACCAAAAAGATTTTTGTTTTCTTAGTTAGGTTTTGTTATTTTTCAATTTTTATAGCTTTTAATTGAGATGTGCAGGCCCAGAAGTGTTCGAGATGCGTTACGGTAAGTTAAAACGAGCCAAGGTAAGTACAAAGTGTGAAAAAGGCACAGGTGCGCCGCACCATGTAGGAGGTGCGCCGCACATGTGTTTATTATTTTAAAAAAAACCCAAAAACATTTGAAAAATCGAAAATACCAAAAAGATTTTTGTTTTCTTAGTTAGGTTTTGTTATTTTTCAATTTTTATAGCTTTTAATTGAGATGTGCAGGCCCAGAAGTGTTCGAGATGCGTTACGGTAAGTTAAAACGAGCCAAGGTAACATTTCCAAACGTGATGAAATGCCTCAAAACTTTATTCAGGTATGTGAAGTTTTTGATGTTTGGGGCATAGACTTTATGGGACCTTTTCTTCCATCGAATAGGAATTTGTATATCCTTGTTGCTGTCGATTATGTTTCTAAGTGGGCAGAAGCTAAAGCCTTGCCAACGAATGATGCACGTGTTGTCATTCACTTCTTGAAACAGCTTTTCTGTAGGTTTGGAGTGCCTAAGGCCTTAATAAGTGACCGCGGAAGTCATTTCGCGAATCACCAACTCGCTAAGGTGCTAAAGAGGTATGGTGTCACTCACCGTTTTTCAACCTCTTATCACCCGCAAACGAGTGGCCAAGTTGAAAATACTAATAGGGCATTAAAGAGAATTCTTGAGAAAACCGTAGGAGATAACCCAAAGTCTTGGTCTACCAAGCTTGATGATGCTCTATAGGGCATTAAAGAGAATTCTTGAGAAAACCATAGGAGATAACCCAAAGTCTTGGTCTACCAAGCTTGATGATGCTCTATGGGCATTTAGGACCGCTTACAAGACACCGATTGGGACTACCCCATTCCGGTTGCTTTATGGCAAGACTTGTCATCTTCCTATTGAAATTGAGCATAAAGCCTTTTGGGCGCTCAAGAATTGCAATTTGGACCTAGTGGAGGCCGGTGAGTTGAGATCAATGCAATTAAATGAACTAGATGAACTTAGGTTGCATGCTTATGATAATTCTAGACTTTACAAGGAACGAACCAAAGTGTGGCATGACCGTAGGCTTAGAAAGAAGGATTTTAAAGCCGGAGACAAAGTTTTGTTGTTCCTTTCTAAGTATAGGTTTAAGCAACCCAAGTTGACATCTAGGTGGACCGGGCCTTATGTGATCAAACATGTATATCCGTCTGGTTATGTTGAATTGTTTAAATCGGATGGGACCACTTTTATTGTTAATGGTCATAGGTTGAAGACTTATCATGAAGAAGAGGAAAATGTGGGAGTCGTCTTTGACGAGCTTCCATTTTTCGAAATGAATCAATAAGTATGGCATGAGTCTAGCTAAAGACTCATTAATAAATTAAGCGCTTCTCGGGAGGCAACCCGAGTGTTTTCATTTCATTTTTCTTTATTTTGTTTCTATATTTTAAAAAAACCCAAAAACATTTGAAAAATCGAAAATACCAAAAAGATTTTTGTTTTCTTAGTTAGGTTTTGTTATTTTTCAATTTTTCTTTATTTTGTTTCTATATTTTAAAAAAACCCAAAAACATTTGAAAAATCGAAAATACCAAAAAGATTTTTGTTTTCTTAGTTAGGTTTTGTTATTTTTCAATTTTTATAGCTTTTAATTGAGATGTGCAGGCCCAGAAGTGTTCGAGATGCGTTACGGTAAGTTAAAACGAGCCAAGGTAAGTACAAAGTGTGAAAAAGGCACAGGTGCGCCGCACCATGTAGGAGGTGCGCCGCACATGGGTGTTTCAAAATTGATGTGATTAAAGCAAAATTACTTAAATCTTATGAATGGGTTTTGTTTGTAATTGAGGATACTTCGTTTGTACAAGTAATTTTTGCTAAAATTAAGAAATTCGGATTAGGGTTTTGAATTTAATTTAGGGGTTTCGATTGTAAAAGGTTTGGGAAGGTTAATTGATGTTTAAGTTGGTCAAAATTAGTGTTGATCTGGATTAATTTTATGATTTTGAACCAAATTGTGGTTAGGGTTTGTGGATTTTGAGAGTTGACTTGGGTTGACCTCTGATGATGTTTTAAGTTTTATATATTGTTTGAATTTTCGAGGGAAGATTGATCATTGGTGAATTAAGAAATCTAAAATATTGAAAAAAAAAAAAAAAAAAAAAAAAAAAAAAAAAAAAAAAAAAAAAAAAAAAAAAAAAAAAAAAAAAAAAAAAAAAAAAAAAAAAAAAAAAAAAAAAAAAAAAAAAAAAAAAAAAAAAAAAAAAAAAAAAAAAAAAAAAAAAAAAAAAAAAAAAAAAAAAAAAAAAAAAAAAAAAAAAAAAAAAAAAAAAAAAAAAAAAAAAAAAAAAAAAAAAAAAAAAAAAAAAAAAAAAAAAAAAAAAAAAAAAAAAAAAAAAAAAAAAAAAAAAAAAAAAAAAAAAAAAAAAAAAAAAAAAAAAAAAAAAAAAAAAAAAAAAAAAAAAAAAAAAAAAAAAAAAAAAAAAAAAAAAAAAAAAAAAAAAAAAAAAAAAAAAAAAAAAAAAAAAAAAAAAAAAAAAAAAAAAAAAAAAAAAAAAAAAAAAAAAAAAAAAAAAAAAAAAAAAAAAAAAAAAAAAAAAAAAAAAAAAAAAAAAAAAAAAAAAAAAAAAAAAAAAAAAAAAAAAAAAAAAAAAAAAAAAAAAAAAAAAAAAAAAAAAAAAAAAAAAAAAAAAAAAAAAAAAAAAAAAAAAAAAAAAAAAAAAAAAAAAAAAAAAAAAAAAAAAAAAAAAAAAAAAAAAAAAAAAAAAAAAAAAAAAAAAAAAAAAAAAAAAAAAAAAAAAAAAAAAAAAAAAAAAAAAAAAAAAAAAAAAAAAAAAAAAAAAAAAAAAAAAAAAAAAAAAAAAAAAAAAAAAAAAAAAAAAAAAAAAAAAAAAAAAAAAAAAAAAAAAAAAAAAAAAAAAAAAAAAAAAAAAAAAAATAAGTATGGCATGAGTCTAGCTAAAGACTCATTAATAAATTAAGCGCTTCTCGGGAGGCAACCCGAGTGTTTTCATTTCATTTTTCTTTATTTTGTTTCTATATTTTAAAAAAACCCAAAAACATTTGAAAAATCGAAAATACCAAAAAGATTTTTGTTTTCTTAGTTAGGTTTTGTTATTTTTCAATTTTTATAGCTTTTAATTGAGATGTGCAGGCCCAGAAGTGTTCGAGATGCGTTACGGTAAGTTAAAACGAGCCAAGGTAAGTACAAAGTGTGAAAAAGGCACAGGTGCGCCGCACCATGTAGGAGGTGCGCCGCACATGGGTGTTTCAAAATTTGGTGATTTTTTTTTTTTTTTTTTTTTTTTTTTTTTTTTTTTTTTTTTTTTTTTTTTTTTTTTTTTTTTTTTTTTTTTTTTTTTTTTTTTTTTTTTTTTTTTTTTTTTTTTTTTTTTTTTTTTTTTTTTTTTTTTTTTTTTTTTTTTTTTTTTTTTTTTTTTTTTTTTTTTTTTTTTTTTTTTTTTTTTTTTTTTTTTTTTTTTTTTTTTTTTTTTTTTTTTTTTTTTTTTTTTTTTTTTTTTTTTTTTTTTTTTTTTTTTTTTTTTTTTTTTTTTTTTTTTTTTTTTTTTTTTTTTTTTTTTTTTTTTTTTTTTTTTTTTTTTTTTTTTTTTTTTTTTTTTTTTTTTTTTTTTTTTTTTTTTTTTTTTTTTTTTTTTTTTTTTTTTTTTTTTTTTTTTTTTTTTTTTTTTTTTTTTTTTTTTTTTTTTTTTTTTTTTTTTTTTTTTTTTTTTTTTTTTTTTTTTTTTTTTTTTTTTTTTTTTTTTTTTTTTTTTTTTTTTTTTTTTTTTTTTTTTTTTTTTTTTTTTTTTTTTTTTTTTTTTTTTTTTTTTTTTTTTTTTTTTTTTTTTTTTTTTTTTTTTTTTTTTTTTTTTTTTTTTTTTTTTTTTTTTTTTTTTTTTTTTTTTTTTTTTTTTTTTTTTTTTTTTTTTTTTTTTTTTTTTTTTTTTTTTTTTTTTTTTTTTTTTTTTTTTTTTTTTTTTTTTTTTTTTTTTTTTTTTTTTTTTTTTTTTTTTTTTTTTTTTTTTTTTTTTTTTTTTTTTTTTTTTTTTTTTTTTTTTTTTTTTTTTTTTTTTTTTTTTTTTTTTTTTTTTTTTTTTTTTTTTTTTTTTTTTTTTTTTTTTTTTTTTTTTTTTTTTTTTTTTTTTTTTTTTTTTTTTTTTTTTTTTTTTTTTTTTTTTTTTTTTTTTTTTTTTTTTTTTTTTTTTTTTTTTTTTTTTTTTTTTTTTTTTTTTTTTTTTTTTTTTTTTTTTTTTTTTTTTTTTTTTTTTTTTTTTTTTTTTTTTTTTTTTTTTTTTTTTTTTTTTTTTTTTTTTTTTTTTTTTTTTTTTTTTTTTTTTTTTTTTTTTTTTTTTTTTTTTTTTTTTTTTTTTTTTTTTTTTTTTTTTTTTTTTTTTTTTTTTTTTTTTTTTTTTTTTTTTTTTTTTTTTTTTTTTTTTTTTTTTTTTTTTTTTTTTTTTTTTTTTTTTTTTTTTTTTTTTTTTTTTTTTTTTTTTTTTTTTTTTTTTTTTTTTTTTTTTTTTTTTTTTTTTTTTTTTTTTTTTTTTTTTTTTTTTTTTTTTTTTTTTTTTTTTTTTTTTTTTTTTTTTTTTTTTTTTTTTTTTTTTTTTTTTTTTTTTTTTTTTTTTTTTTTTTTTTTTTTTTTTTTTTTTTTTTTTTTTTTTTTTTTTTTTTTTTTTTTTTTTTTTTTTTTTTTTTTTTTTTTTTTTTTTTTTTTTTTTTTTTTTTTTTTTTTTTTTTTTTTTTTTTTTTTTTTTTTTTTTTTTTTTTTTTTTTTTTTTTTTTTTTTTTTTTTTTTTTTTTTTTTTTTTTTTTTTTTTTTTTTTTTTTTTTTTTTTTTTTTTTTTTTTTTTTTTTTTTTTTTTTTTTTTTTTTTTTTTTTTTTTTTTTTTTTTTTTTTTTTTTTTTTTTTTTTTTTTTTTTTTTTTTTTTTTTTTTTTTTTTTTTTTTTTTTTTTTTTTTTTTTTTTTTTTTTTTTTTTTTTTTTTTTTTTTTTTTTTTTTTTTTTTTTTTTTTTTTTTTTTTTTTTTTTTTTTTTTTTTTTTTTTTTTTTTTTTTTTTTTTTTTTTTTTTTTTTTTTTTTTTTTTTTTTTTTTTTTTTTTTTTTTTTTTTTTTTTTTTTTTTTTTTTTTTTTTTTTTTTTTTTTTTTTTTTTTTTTTTTTTTTTTTTTTTTTTTTTTTTTTTTTTTTTTTTTTTTTTTTTTTTTTTTTTTTTTTTTTTTTTTTTTTTTTTTTTTTTTTTTTTTTTTTTTTTTTTTTTTTTTTTTTTTTTTTTTTTTTTTTTTTTTTTTTTTTTTTTTTTTTTTTTTTTTTTTTTTTTTTTTTTTTTTTTTTTTTTTTTTTTTTTTTTTTTTTTTTTTTTTTTTTTTTTTTTTTTTTTTTTTTTTTTTTTTTTTGATGATGTTTTAAGTTTTATATATTGTTTGAATTTTCGAGGGAAGATTGATCATTGGTGAATTAAGAAATCTAAAATATTGAAATTTTTTTCTGAAAATCGATAAGGTGCGCCGCACCTTGTTAGTGGTGCGCCGCACCAAGGCTGCAGAATGGTAAATCTTGTTTGTTTTGTTTCGTGTTTCTCACGTTTGTTTCTTTTGATGTTTTGTATTATAGAAACAGAAAGGAAAGGCAGTTGCAGAGTCAAGTGGCAATGAGTTTGTTCCGGGAATTCCACGTGGATACGCTTTTACCGAACCGGACCCGAATGACCACTACAAATACCGAGACGGTTCAGTTGTTTTGGGTGTGAAAAGCCACCCGGTAGAGCCGCATGAATGGTTGCAATTTCCTGGTGTGACGGGGAATGAAAGAGTGCATTACTTGAACCGACTTCAGGAGTTGCGGTATAAACATGTTTTGGAACCAAAGGTTATATCGTGGACCGATTTCGAAAAAGTGAATTTGAAAGAACCAATTCAGAAAATGTTAACTTGTAAGAATAGGAATGCTAATGGTGAGATTAAGAGTTACAAGATGTGGGAAAACGTTTTTAGTTGTGATATGACACCGGTTAGAGAGTGGTGTCTTGAGTTTTTGAGTACCCTTAGGGTAGATACAAATTTGAAGTTTGATGATTTTTTTTACAAGGAAAGTAATTCACTTTCGTGCTGGGGGTACTCAAAGGCATTGCACAGTCCCTGAGTTTGCCTATTTGACTGGGATGGTTTCGGGGAATGAGTTAACTGAGATTAATGCTTATGAGTTTTTGCGGGAAGGAGTTTATGATAAGGATGTGACCGGGTTTGGTAATGATAAGAGCAATAAGGATTTTTGGTTTGAGATTGGGGGTAGTGGTAAGTTGGCTATGACGGTTAGCAAGGTATCGGAAATTCAGGTACCTATTCTGAAGGTCATTCATCGTATGATTACTTATTGTTTTTTGGTTCGTTCTGATCATAATGATAAAGTTTCGCCTACTGATGTCTGGTTAATGAGGTTATTCTACGAGGGCTCTCCGTACACTTATGCTTGTGCGCCATATGTTCTGGCTAAGTATCTTGTTTCCCATAAGGATCGGGGGATAGTTTGTGGGAATTTCATCGCTCATGTTTACGCTATGTTGGGATATGATACAGCAAGAAATACCAGGGCTCTGGTTAGGATTCCTTGTGCTCGTTTTGGTTTGGGTGACTTAGCAGGGTTTGGTTTGATTTATGAGGTGGATGGTCAGGATGTTTTTATTGGTGATTTGCCTGAAGATCAGAGGCCTGTTGGGAAAAGGCGTCGGGAGGATGGTTCTAGTGCACCCAAGTTTGCGGGAGGTTCTTCTTCATCATCTGCTTTTGATTTCTCTTCTTTGCAGGGGTCGATTTTTGGCTTGGAGAGTACTACGGACATGTTGCTTGATAATGCCCGGACGGCTAATAGTATGCTTGGTCGTGTTTTGGATCAGCAGGAGCATTTTCGTCCTATGTGGCAGAGGCAGTATGAGCAGCAGTATGAGCAGCGGTATAAGCAGCGGTACAGAGAGCAGAGTATGAGCAGCAGTATGAGCAGCAAGTATGAGCAGCAGTATGAGCAGCAGTATGAGCAGCAGTATGAGCAGCAGTATGAGCAGCAGTATGAGCAGCAGTATGAGCAGCAGTATGAGCAGCAGTATGAGCAGCAGTATGAGCAGCAGTATGAGCAGCAGTATGAGCAGCAGTATGAGCAGCAGTATGAGCAGCAGTATGAGCAGCAGTATGAGCAGCAGTATGAGCAGCAGTATGAGCAGCAGTATGAGCAGCAGTATGAGCAGCAGTATGAGCAGCAGTATGAGCAGCAGTATGAGCAGCAGTATGAGCAGCAGTATGAGCAGCAGTATGAGCAGCAGTATGAGCAGCAGTATGAGCAGCAGTATGAGCAGCAGTATGAGCAGCAGTATGAGCAGCAGTATGAGCAGCAGTATGAGCAGCAGTATGAGCAGCAGTATGAGCAGCAGTATGAGCAGCAGTATGAGCAGCAGTATGAGCAGCAGTATGAGCAGCAGTATGAGCAGCAGTATGAGCAGCAGTATGAGCAGCAGTATGAGCAGCAGTATGAGCAGCAGTATGAGCAGCAGTATGAGCAGCAGTATGAGCAGCAGTATGAGCAGCAGTATGAGCAGCAGTATGAGCAGCAGTATGAGCAGCAGTATGAGCAGCAGTATGAGCAGCAGTATGAGCAGCAGTATGAGCAGCAGTATGAGCAGCAGTATGAGCAGCAGTATGAGCAGCAGTATGAGCAGCAGTATGAGCAGCAGTATGAGCAGCAGTATGAGCAGCAGTATGAGCAGCAGTATGAGCAGCAGTATGAGCAGCAGTATGAGCAGCAGTATGAGCAGCAGTATGAGCAGCAGTATGAGCAGCAGTATGAGCAGCAGTATGAGCAGCAGTATGAGCAGCAGTATGAGCAGCAGTATGAGCAGCAGTATGAGCAGCAGTATGAGCAGCAGTATGAGCAGCAGTATGAGCAGCAGTATGAGCAGCAGTATGAGCAGCAGTATGAGCAGCAGTATGAGCAGCAGTATGAGCAGCAGTATGAGCAGCAGTATGAGCAGCAGTATGAGCAGCAGTATGAGCAGCAGTATGAGCAGCAGTATGAGCAGCAGTATGAGCAGCAGTATGAGCAGCAGTATGAGCAGCAGTATGAGCAGCAGTATGAGCAGCAGTATGAGCAGCAGTATGAGCAGCAGTATGAGCAGCAGTATGAGCAGCAGTATGAGCAGCAGTATGAGCAGCAGTATGAGCAGCAGTATGAGCAGCAGTATGAGCAGCAGTATGAGCAGCAGTATGAGCAGCAGTATGAGCAGCAGTATGAGCAGCAGTATGAGCAGCAGTATGAGCAGCAGTATGAGCAGCAGTATGAGCAGCAGTATGAGCAGCAGTATGAGCAGCAGTATGAGCAGCAGTATGAGCAGCAGTATGAGCAGCAGTATGAGCAGCAGTATGAGCAGCAGTATGAGCAGCAGTATGAGCAGCAGTATGAGCAGCAGTATGAGCAGCAGTATGAGCAGCATATGAGCAGCAGTATGAGCAGCAATATGAGGGCTTGGTGAATTATTATAATTATGTTCTAATGTCTAATGGTTATGTTTTAGTTTTCTTTTGGTTTTGTTTTGTGCATTTTAGAAAGGTAGCTATTCATGTGCATACGCTGGCAGTAAGTTCAGCGTCCATTCATTTTGAGACGATTCTACCGAGCATAAGAACATTACCAAACATCCGGCAAGTTCTCCATGATCTTTTCTTCTTTTGTTTTTGCTTTTACCTATTTCCCATAGATTGTCTTTAGTTCATTGTACATTGAGGGCATTGTACAACTTAAGTATGGGGGGGAGGTAAATAGGCGAAAGCCGGATGAATTTTGAGACATTTTTTTTTTTTAACTTTTGCTTGCTTGTATATAGTTTTTTTTGTTTTTTTTTTTTTTTTTTTTTTTTTTTTTTTTTTTTTTTTTTTTTTTTTTTTTTTTTTTTTTTTTTTTTTTTTTTTTTTTTTTTTTTTTTTTTTTTTTTTTTTTTTTTTTTTTTTTTTTTTTTTTTTTTTTTTTTTTTTTTTTTTTTTTTTTTTTTTTTTTTTTTTTTTTTTTTTTTTTTTTTTTTTTTTTTTTTTTTTTTTTTTTTTTTTTTTTTTTTTTTTTTTTTTTTTTTTTTTTTTTTTTTTTTTTTTTTTTTTTTTTTTTTTTTTTTTTTTTTTTTTTTTTTTTTTTTTTTTTTTTTTTTTTTTTTTTTTTTTTTTTTTTTTTTTTTTTTTTTTTTTTTTTTTTTTTTTTTTTTTTTTTTTTTTTTTTTTTTTTTTTTTTTTTTTTTTTTTTTTTTTTTTTTTTTTTTTTTTTTTTTTTTTTTTTTTTTTTTTTTTTTTTTTTTTTTTTTTTTTTTTTTTTTTTTTTTTTTTTTTTTTTTTTTTTTTTTTTTTTTTTTTTTTTTTTTTTTTTTTTTTTTTTTTTTTTTTTTTTTTTTTTTTTTTTTTTTTTTTTTTTTTTTTTTTTTTTTTTTTTTTTTTTTTTTTTTTTTTTTTTTTTTTTTTTTTTTTTTTTTTTTTTTTTTTTTTTTTTTTTTTTTTTTTTTTTTTTTTTTTTTTTTTTTTTTTTTTTTTTTTTTTTTTTTTTTTTTTTTTTTTTTTTTTTTTTTTTTTTTTTTTTTTTTTTTTTTTTTTTTTTTTTTTTTTTTTTTTTTTTTTTTTTTTTTTTTTTTTTTTTTTTTTTTTTTTTTTTTTTTTTTTTTTTTTTTTTTTTTTTTTTTTTTTTTTTTTTTTTTTTTTTTTTTTTTTTTTTTTTTTTTTTTTTTTTTTTTTTTTTTTTTTTTTTTTTTTTTTTTTTTTTTTTTTTTTTTTTTTTTTTTTTTTTTTTTTTTTTTTTTTTTTTTTTTTTTTTTTTTTTTTTTTTTTTTTTTTTTTTTTTTTTTTTTTTTTTTTTTTTTTTTTTTTTTTTTTTTTTTTTTTTTTTTTTTTTTTTTTTTTTTTTTTTTTTTTTTTTTTTTTTTTTTTTTTTTTTTTTTTTTTTTTTTTTTTTTTTTTTTTTTTTTTTTTTTTTTTTTTTTTTTTTTTTTTTTTTTTTTTTTTTTTTTTTTTTTTTTTTTTTTTTTTTTTTTTTTTTTTTTTTTTTTTTTTTTTTTTTTTTTTTTTTTTTTTTTTTTTTTTTTTTTTTTTTTTTTTTTTTTTTTTTTTTTTTTTTTTTTTTTTTTTTTTTTTTTTTTTTTTTTTTTTTTTTTTTTTTTTTTTTTTTTTTTTTTTTTTTTTTTTTTTTTTTTTTTTTTTTTTTTTTTTTTTTTTTTTTTTTTTTTTTTTTTTTTTTTTTTTTTTTTTTTTTTTTTTTTTTTTTTTTTTTTTTTTTTTTTTTTTTTTTTTTTTTTTTTTTTTTTTTTTTTTTTTTTTTTTTTTTTTTTTTTTTTTTTTTTTTTTTTTTTTTTTTTTTTTTTTTTTTTTTTTTTTTTTTTTTTTTTTTTTTTTTTTTTTTTTTTTTTTTTTTTTTTTTTTTTTTTGTTATTCTTATTTTGTCATTTTCTGCAGGTTTTGTTTTTTTTTTTTTTTTTTTTTTTTTTTTTTTATTTTTTTTTCTTTGTTTATTCACCCTTTGTTATGTCGTTATTGTAAACCATGTTTGTGTGCATGTGTGTTTGTAGCTAATCACAGTGGTTAGTGATTTTCCTTTGTTTAAACCCGTGTTGCACTCATTTTTAGTGCAAGAAACTTTTAGATAACCTGTTGCGCCTCACCTTTTTCGTTTGTGTTAAATTCACTTAAATATTTAACCTTTCCTCTCCATACCGATAGTCGAAATCCTTGGTTGATCATTAGTTGCCTATGCTAGTTGGATGGTTTGAAGTTATCTTGGTTGTGTCGGGTTGGTATATTTCCGTTTATTGGGGGTAGATTGATGTCGTCATGATTATAGATGAAGCCTAGATTATTCTAATTAGTAAGAGTTTTGATTTGTCAACATGTTTCAAAGTTATAAAAAGGGGATACCAATTAGGCAGGGTAAAAGTAGTTCATATAAAAAAAAAAAAAAAAAAACGAACTTGGACTGTCAGTTGGTATTTCCTTCATTTTTGTCAAATCAAGTTAAGTTGGTAGTTAGTTTAAAACCAACAAAAGGATTCTTGAATTGTTCATATTTTCGTTTGAAGTTGGCAATGTTCGTTTAAGCCAACATTGGTAAGACATGGTGGTTAGAAGTCGTTTGAAGGTAGTACACCACAATGGTGTCGGTTTTTATCGGTCTATTGGGGGAGTAGTGTCGGGAGAACGTCTTTTGGACTTTGGATAGATGGCAACTAGTGATATGGGTTGTGTTGGACTAGACTATTTGTAAAACTTTGTTAATTGTTTGTGTTATCTCTTTTTGACACCGATTATATCCAGAATTTCCATACACAATTGTTAATGACCCTTGTAAGCCTTCAGAAATGTACATTACAACCGTTTAATTACCTCTTTTGATAGACGTTTATGGTGCTTGTGCCGTGACGATGAAGGAACGATTCTAGTACAAGCCTATGGTTAAAATATATGCATCACGACTAGGCTTTGAGTGATTGATATAATATTTCAACCCAGTAGTTTGTTAGATGGAGAAAGTTAGTTGAGATGTTCTTCTTTCATTTGATTAAAGTGCTTAGTCGTGTTTTCGAGGCTTGTAGATCATTCGAAGATTGTCAAACATTTCAATTTTCATTTAAGATTAAAACTGCTTAACCACTCTTTCTTGTTTTCCAACTTTCGTGGTTTAGCTTCTTTTTGATTATTGTCATGTGTCTGCAATTGAGAACCAAGGGAAAGTTTGTTTTGAAATCTGAATTTGCTTGAGGACAAGCAAAGCTTAAGTATGGGGGAATTTGATATGTCCATTTATATGTATAATCCCATATCGTTTCTAAGTCATTTTACGCTTAATGATGTGCAAATTACATGTATATTCGATGCTTTGATGGTATTGTTAGTGATTGCAGGCTTAGAACAGGTAAAATGGTTAAAAATAGCTTGTGGATGGCTAAAAGATGCATTAGGATGGTTCGTGTACTAGTACGAGAAGAAACGAGTTGGAAATCACAAGTTTTGCAGAGGAAGTGGTTGAGTGCGTCGCACCTGTAGGTTGGTGTGTCGCATATATTGATCAGGAAGTTGGCCAAATTTTGCAAGAAGGGAGTGCGCCGCACCTGAAGGGTGGTGCGCCGCATAAGTTGATCAGAAAAGTTGGAATTCTGAGAAAGAAGCGAGGTGCGACGCACCAATCCACTGGTGCGTCGCATAAGTTGATCAGAAAAGTTGGAATTCTGAGAAAGAAGCAAGGTGCGACGCACCAATCCACTGGTGCGCCGCATATCGGGGTGGTTGAAGATTTTGATACAAGGCAGGTGCGCCGCACCTGGCAATTGGTGCGCCGCACCTGAAGGGTGGTGCGCCGCATAAGTTGATCAGAAAAGTTGGAATTCTGAGAAAGAAGCGAGGTGCGACGCACCAATCCACTGGTGCGCCGCATATCGGGGTGGTTGAAGATTTTGATACAAGGCAGGTGCGCCGCACCTGGCAATTGGTGCGTCGCACCTGTAGGTCGGTTCAGCAAGGGCTTTTTAGTAACACTATAAATAGAAGACCAAAACCCTCCCATTCGAGACTTCGACTTTCAGCCGATTTTAGGGTTTTCTTGAGGCATTATTCAGCAGCTTTTACCTTCTCAAAGATCTAAGGGTTGCTCAAGAGTTTCAAGGCATTCAATCATCGATTTCTTTAGCTTTTCATTGTCTTTCACACTTTGGTACAAGATGTCTATTCTTTCTTTTGCTATTTGTGACTTATTTATGATTATGTCAGGCTAAACACTTCATCATCTACTGAGATGAAATGACACAATGAATATTGGTTGCATATTATTTTGAATTCAAGTTGATTATTAAACGTTTCATCAAGATCTTAATGTATTGAATTCTTATCATTTATTCTATTGTTTGTTGATAATGTATAAATGGTTTTAATGGTAGTTAATTCCCGGAGTGCATTGTTCTAGTTGATTTGGTAGAATCAATAGGTGTTAATTCGTGGTAGCGAGTTGGTAAACAACAATAGGTAAGAGAGTTCAATGTGTTAACGGTTTGGTAGAATCGATAGGTGAAATTGTTTAATCATAACAAAACAAATTAATCAGATAGGGAGATCTTAATAGGGAAGGTGGTAGCCGGATCTTTAGGATTGAATTAATTGGTTAATGAGTTCGGGTAGGGTAATGAGCTAGGAGGCCTACTAGTGAGTTCCTTGTCTTAACTTAGTTATCGGAATCAACATATTTGAATTGGCTTTAACCTTAATGCAACCAAAATGAAATGTGTCATGGAGTCGAGGTAGATGATCTTTTTAAATTCTTGTTTTAAACAACAAAATTCTCTTGCGATTAATCCTACGGGATTACTAACAATCTTAACTAACTTTTGCAACGTGGCAATTCGGCCATAAAACCCCCCTTATTTTTGTATCATTGTATTTAACAATTGCTTATAAAAGTCCTTGTGTTCGACCTCGTACTTACCAAGTAACTATATTGCATACGAACGGGTACACTGCCCGCAAGTGTGTAGTAGACAGTAGCTAGGTAGTTCGTGTTATAAATTTAAGACTCGAAATTACACATCAAGTTTTTGGCGCCGTTGCCGGGGACTTAAATTAAGTAGTTGTTTGTTTTGTGATTCGATCCTTCCTTGCATTCAATTGTGAATACAATGCACCTACTATTTATTTATTAATAGCATTAATTTGTTTTTTTTTTTTTTTTTTTTTTTTTTTTTTTTTTTTTTTTTTTTTTTTTTTTTTTTTTGAATTTTTTTTTTTTTTTTTTTTTTTTTTTTTTTTTTTTTTTTTTTTTTTTTTTTTTTTTTTTTTTTTTTTTTTTTTTTTTTTTTTTTTTTTTTTTTTTTTTTTTTTTTTTTTTTTTTTTTTTTTTTTTTTTTTTTTTTTTTTTTTTTTTTTTTTTTTTTTTTTTTTTTTTTTTTTTTTTTTTTTTTTTTTTTTTTTTTTTTTTTTTTTTTTTTTTTTTTTTTTTTTTTTTTTTTTTTTTTTTTTTTTTTTTTTTTTTTTTTTTTTTTTTTTTTTTTTTTTTTTTTTTTTTTTTTTTTTTTTTTTTTTTTTTTTTTTTTTTTTTTTTTTTTTTTTTTTTTTTTTTTTTTTTTTTTTTTTTTTTTTTTTTTTTTTTTTTTTTTTTTTTTTTTTTTTTTTTTTTTTTTTTTTTTTTTTTTTTTTTTTTTTTTTTTTTTTTTTTTTTTTTTTTTTTTTTTTTTTTTTTTTTTTTTTTTTTTTTTTTTTTTTTTTTTTTTTTTTTTTTTTTTTTTTTTTTTTTTTTTTTTTTTTTTTTTTTTTTTTTTTTTTTTTTTTTTTTTTTTTTTTTTTTTTTTTTTTTTTTTTTTTTTTTTTTTTTTTTTTTTTTTTTTTTTTTTTTTTTTTTTTTTTTTTTTTTTTTTTTTTTTTTTTTTTTTTTTTTTTTTTTTTTTTTTTTTTTTTTTTTTTTTTTTTTTTTTTTTTTTTTTTTTTTTTTTTTTTTTTTTTTTTTTTTTTTTTTTTTTTTTTTTTTTTTTTTTTTTTTTTTTTTTTTTTTTTTTTTTTTTTTTTTTTTTTTTTTTTTTTTTTTTTTTTTTTTTTTTTTTTTTTTTTTTTTTTTTTTTTTTTTTTTTTTTTTTTTTTTTTTTTTTTTTTTTTTTTTTTTTTTTTTTTTTTTTTTTTTTTTTTTTTTTTTTTTTTTTTTTTTTTTTTTTTTTTTTTTTTTTTTTTTTTTTTTTTTTTTTTTTTTTTTTTTTTTTTTTTTTTTTTTTTTTTTTTTTTTTTTTTTTTTTTTTTTTTTTTTTTTTTTTTTTTTTTTTTTTTTTTTTTTTTTTTTTTTTTTTTTTTTTTTTTTTTTTTTTTTTTTTTTTTTTTTTTTTTTTTTTTTTTTTTTTTTTTTTTTTTTTTTTTTTTTTTTGCTGAAGCTGAATTTAGAGGGATTGCTAAAGGCTTAGCAGAAGCATTATGGCTAAGAAAACTTGTGTCTGAAATAGGATTTTGGATCAACTCAACAATTAATTAGGGAAACTAATTAAAAAAGTAGATGATTTATACAAATGAATGTAAAAATTTTAATGACGTATCAAGTTAAGTTGTCAAATAACACGAGATTAACGGATGAAAATAATTGACTTTTAATTTTGAATAATAAAAATTACTCACAAAGTAAAAATAAAAGTTGTTCCTTGCGGGCGCAATCATAAAAATGCATCGAAAAAAACGAGGTGATAGTGGTGTATCCTCCAAATATTCTTGTTGAAGTTGTTTCGTTTGTCTGTCTGTCTGTCTTTCTTGTTTCTTCAACGGAAGTAAGGAAGGAGGGTTTCTTTCTTCATCAACAACTTTTCATTTATTTCACGACGCCTTTCACACTAACAAAACCCAGTTGGGATCAAAGGGAAATCAAAGGGAAAGGGAATGGGGGAAGTGAAGTGCTGTGAGACGGAATTCGTGCTGTATTTGATGGTGATCGTGGGGCTAGTGGTGTTTGCAGGTCTGATGGCAGGTCTAACCCTTGGACTCATGTCTTTAGGCCTTGTTGACCTTGAGGTCCTTATGCAGTCTGGTCGCCCTAAAGATCGCATCCATGCCTGTAACCTTCCTTCTTTCTCATGTTTTCATTTCCACAATTGTTTGTGTTATTTTATTTTTTTGGTGATGGATTAAGATATCAGTTTTTTTATTTATTTATATTTTTTGTTTTTTGGTTCAGTTTTCACTTTTTTTATTTATTTATATTTTTTGTTTTTTGGTTCAGTTTTCACTTTTTTTATTTATTTATATTTTTTGTTTTTTGGTTCAGTTTTTTAATTTTTAGAAACTAAAACCGTTGAATTTGGTTTTGCTTCGGTTCGATTTGTCAGTTTTCTGTTTGTAGAAAACGAAAACCAAACCCTCGGTTTGGTTTAGTTTTCAGTTTTTCACTTTTTTTATTTATTTATATTTTTTGTTTTTTGGTTCAGTTTTTGCTCACCTTACATCTTACTTGTAATTAAAGAAATTTTATACTATAGGTTAGTATGTTTTCTTATTCAAATATAGAGATGACAATGAATCAGATATTGTTATATTCATATCCATCTTCATATAACTTTTTTTATCATCCATATTCAAATTTTGTCCATACATATCCATATCCAATGAATAAGATAAATTAATGGATATCCATTGTATTTCCTTTAAAATACATTTGCAACAAAACAACACTTGAAATGTTGTAAACATGTTACCATATATACATTCTTTGTTTCAACATTTTACAATCAAAAATCATGATTTGTTTTTAATATATAACCAAGAGTCACTAATTTCTTTAGTCTCTATAACCAAAACAAAGAACGGGTTCCAAACATGTTACAATCCAAACGTTTCATGACTCGAGAACTCTCGTATGTATACTTATTATTATTCGGTGTCATCCACATATAAAATAAACGTATTAAAAATCATTTACATGTATTCCGAATAAACAATTTCGAGACATGTGAAAAAGTTTCTGGGTCGCGAATAGGATTTTGGATCAACTCAACAATTAATTAGGGAAACTAATTAAAAAAGTAGATGATTTATACAAATGAATGTAAAAATTTTAATGACGTATCAAGTTAAGTTGTCAAATAACACGAGATTAACGGATGAAAATAATTGACTTTTAATTTTGAATAATAAAAATTACTCACAAAGTAAAAATAAAAGTTGTTCCTTGCGGGCGCAATCATAAAAATGCATCGAAAAAAACGAGGTGATAGTGGTGTATCCTCCAAATATTCTTGTTGAAGTTGTTTCGTTTGTCTGTCTGTCTGTCTTTCTTGTTTCTTCAACGGAAGTAAGGAAGGAGGGTTTCTTTCTTCATCAACAACTTTTCATTTATTTCACGACGCCTTTCACACTAACAAAACCCAGTTGGGATCAAAGGGAAATCAAAGGGAAAGGGAATGGGGGAAGTGAAGTGCTGTGAGACGGAATTCGTGCTGTATTTGATGGTGATCGTGGGGCTAGTGGTGTTTGCAGGTCTGATGGCAGGTCTAACCCTTGGACTCATGTCTTTAGGCCTTGTTGACCTTGAGGTCCTTATGCAGTCTGGTCGCCCTAAAGATCGCATCCATGCCTGTAACCTTCCTTCTTTCTCATGTTTTCATTTCCACAATTGTTTGTGTTATTTTATTTTTTTGGTGATGGATTAAGATAGGTTTTAGAGTATTTATTTATATAAATGTATATATAATAAGTAGTTGGTAGAAATTAAGTAGGTAATATTCCTTAGGCATGTGTTTGCTATAATTGCTTTCTCAACAACACCAAGTAAGGGAAATTTATTAAGTAGTAGTAGTAGTAGTAGTAGTAGTAGTAGTAGTAGTAGTAGTAGTAGTAGTAGTAGTAGTAGTAGTAGTAGTAGTAGTAGTAGTAGTAGTAGTAGTAGTAGTAGTAGTAGTAGTAGTAGTAGTAGTAGTAGTAGTAGTAGTAGTAGTAGTAGTAGTAGTAGTAGTAGTAGTAGTAGTAGTAGTAGTAGTAGTAGTAGTAGTAGTAGTAGTAGTAGTAGTAGTAGTAGTAGTAGTAGTAGTAGTAGTAGTAGTAGTAGTAGTAGTAGTAGTAGTAGTAGTAGTAGTAGTAGTAGTAGTAGTAGTAGTAGTAGTAGTAGTAGTAGTAGTAGTAGTAGTAGTAGTAGTAGTAGTAGTAGTAGTAGTAGTAGTAGTAGTAGTAGTAGTAGTAGTAGTAGTAGTAGTAGTAGTAGTAGTAGTAGTAGTAGTAGTAGTAGTAGTAGTAGTAGTAGTAGTAGTAGTAGTAGTAGTAGTAGTAGTAGTAGTAGTAGTAGTAGTAGTAGTAGTAGTAGTAGTAGTAGTAGTAGTAGTAGTAGTAGTAGTAGTAGTAGTAGTAGTAGTAGTAGTAGTAGTAGTAGTAGTAGTAGTAGTAGTAGTAGTAGTAGTAGTAGTAGTAGTAGTAGTAGTAGTAGTAGTAGTAGTAGTAGTAGTAGTAGTAGTAGTAGTAGTAGTAGTAGTAGTAGTAGTAGTAGTAGTAGTAGTAGTAGTAGTAGTAGTAGTAGTAGTAGTAGTAGTAGTAGTAGTAGTAGTAGTAGTAGTAGTAGTAGTAGTAGTAGTAGTAGTAGTAGTAGTAGTAGTAGTAGTAGTAGTAGTAGTAGTAGTAGTAGTAGTAGTAGTAGTAGTAGTAGTAGTAGTAGTAGTAGTAGTAGTAGTAGTAGTAGTAGTAGTAGTAGTAGTAGTAGTAGTAGTAGTAGTAGTAGTAGTAGTAGTAGTAGTAGTAGTAGTAGTAGTAGTAGTAGTAGTAGTAGTAGTAGTAGTAGTAGTAGTAGTAGTAGTAGTAGTAGTAGTAGTAGTAGTAGTAGTAGTAGTAGTAGTAGTAGTAGTAGTAGTAGTAGTAGTAGTAGTAGTAGTAGTAGTAGTAGTAGTAGTAGTAGTAGTAGTAGTAGTAGTAGTAGTAGTAGTAGTAGTAGTAGTAGTAGTAGTAGTAGTAGTAGTAGTAGTAGTAGTAGTAGTAGTAGTAGTAGTAGTAGTAGTAGTAGTAGTAGTAGTAGTAGTAGTAGTAGTAGTAGTAGTAGTAGTAGTAGTAGTAGTAGTAGTAGTAGTAGTAGTAGTAGTAGTAGTAGTAGTAGTAGTAGTAGTAGTAGTAGTAGTAGTAGTAGTAGTAGTAGTAGTAGTAGTAGTAGTAGTAGTAGTAGTAGTAGTAGTAGTAGTAGTAGTAGTAGTAGTAGTAGTAGTAGTAGTAGTAGTAGTAGTAGTAGTAGTAGTAGTAGTAGTAGTAGTAGTAGTAGTAGTAGTAGTAGTAGTAGTAGTAGTAGTAGTAGTAGTAGTAGTAGTAGTAGTAGTAGTAGTAGTAGTAGTAGTAGTAGTAGTAGTAGTAGTAGTAGTAGTAGTAGTAGTAGTAGTAGTAGTAGTAGTAGTAGTAGTAGTAGTAGTAGTAGTAGTAGTAGTAGTAGTAGTAGTAGTAGTAGTAGTAGTAGTAGTAGTAGTAGTAGTAGTAGTAGTAGTAGTAGTAGTAGTAGTAGTAGTAGTAGTAGTAGTAGTAGTAGTAGTAGTAGTAGTAGTAGTAGTAGTAGTAGTAGTAGTAGTAGTAGTAGTAGTAGTAGTAGTAGTAGTAGTAGTAGTAGTAGTAGTAGTAGTAGTAGTAGTAGTAGTAGTAGTAGTAGTAGTAGTAGTAGTAGTAGTAGTAGTAGTAGTAGTAGTAGTAGTAGTAGTAGTAGTAGTAGTAGTAGTAGTAGTAGTAGTAGTAGTAGTAGTAGTAGTAGTAGTAGTAGTAGTAGTAGTAGTAGTAGTAGTAGTAGTAGTAGTAGTAGTAGTAGTAGTAGTAGTAGTAGTAGTAGTAGTAGTAGTAGTAGTAGTAGTAGTAGTAGTAGTAGTAGTAGTAGTAGATAATCTTGATTATCTGGTGCTTAATGCTGTAGTCCCTTCCGATATTTCTGGATAAACTTGTTCCTCCATGGGCTGCAGTTCTGATATCTGTGACACTGATCCTGATGTTTGGAGAGGTTGGTAATTTTATATAAATTTAACAGGGTTATACTTTTTTTTAGACAAGACGTGTTCTTGTTTTACTACTTGATCAACTCAGCTTGCATGCAACTTTCTTCTTATAGATATTGCCACAAGCAATTTGTACACGTTATGGTTTGACTGTTGGGGCAACGGTGGCACCTTTTGTCCGTCTCCTCTTATGGTTGTTCTTCCCTATTGCTTACCCTATCAGCAAGGTAATTACTTTATTATATCATCAAATACCTGTGTGTAATTATGTCTTTAAGTAACAATAATAAGAATCTGGTGTGTGGTTTATGTAATTTTAATTAGGTACTAGATTGGATGTTGGGCAAGGGACACGCCGCCCTTCTGCGGAGAGCAGAGTTGAAAACTTTTGTGGATTTTCACGGCAATGAGGTAGTCTAAAGAACTAATGACAGTTAAGAAGTTTAACCTCGAAAATATCATTGTTTTATGCATCGTTTGTGTTTAGGCCGGGAAAGGAGGAGACTTGACTCATGACGAAACAACTATTATCGCTGGAGCGCTTGAGTTGACTGAAAAGACAGCAAAGGATGCCATGACCCCTATATCGAAGGCATTTTCACTTGACCTGGATGGAACTCTTACGTTGTGGGTTTATATCTTCACAGAGTTCATATCATATCATAACTAGGTCGGTTTACTCATGTTCTGTGTGCATTAATCTGATTTCTTGTGCCTGCACAGGGATACCTTAAATGCAATTATGACCATGGGTCACAGCAGAATTCCCGTTTATTATGGAGACCGCACAAATATAATTGGAATTATCCTGGTATATTTTTGTTTATGAGATGCTACCCATGTTCCATACATTACATTCTATATAATTAAATCTGCTTGTCAATTAGTAAATAAGTTCCTATATTCACTAAAACCATCAAAGCATGGGTTGACTAGGGAGTCATTTAACATATTAACAGTAAACAATTTAAAAGAGAATATATCAAGTATTCGTAACGGTGATCAACTTTTGTAACACTACTATTGTTTGAGGCTTTGAGCTTTTGTCCATGCTTATTACATGCAGGTTAAGAATCTTTTAGCAGTTGACCCGGATGATGCAGTTCCTCTAAGAAAGATGTTATTAAGGAAAGTTCCAAGGTAAGGAATCTACGATCTCATTTAATGTTATCTTGATTTATATAATTTTTACCAAATTTATGAGTTGTATCTTCGTGGCTACATCTAAGCATAACATACCCCATTGTAACTATTTTATCTTTTGTCGATTCAACCTTCAGGGTTACAGACAACATGCCTCTTTATGATATCTTAAATGAATTCCAGAAAGGGCACAGTCATATCGCTGTAGTGTACAAAGATCTGAACAAGAAATTAGACACACTGAAAAAGCCCAAGGAGGGAGACAGTAAGATAACATATTTAACTTGACATCTCTCTATATATTAGCCGCCGCTATTCCTAACAAGGAATAGAGTAAGGCCTTTTACCGCTCTAAATCTAAACAGGAAAGCATTTAGCTATAGAAAGAGCTGAAACCATTCTAATTAAAGAGCTTAAATTGAACACCACTATTCATACACATTCAAATCTAATACCTCTTTCCTCTTTTCTTTTCTTTTTTTTTTTTTTTTTCAATTTGAAGAGAGGACCTTTCATATTCTATTAATTGCATATCGACTGACCCAAAATCTATATTGTTTGTGTAGAATAAGGATCAACATGAACGCGTCACAGGAGAATCTTCTTGATCCTCACGATTCCCCGATCCCATTACTTGCTGGTTCAGATACTACTACAGCAAAATAACAAGGTCCTGTACTCCTGTAGCTTCACATACAACTGCTATGATGCCTTTAGTTCGGTGGGCTTTCTTGTAGGTAAATCTTCTACTGAATGTAGCAATTTATACTTTATGTAGCAAGAGTTCTGAATGCCTACCCTTCTTTTATATGAATTTCAGTTCGTGTAGCAAATATGATGGTGTATTATATAAGAATAGATGTCTATTATAATGTAAATCATTGAATTCTTTTCAAAGGCAGAGATTTTCTTCAACTTAAAGATATGTTGTAATTTTTCATGAGAGTCAAAAGCGTGAAAAAATTGGTATGCTGTAACTCTGTAAGTTTGATCCCCATCTCATGCAGGCTTGGTTCGATGTACTATTCTTCTTCAAAAACAGAAAAAAGGACCTGCAATTTTGCCCAAGGCTGCTTTTTTGAGTTTGTAATGAACTTAAAAGGGTTATCATTTTTCAATTTGGAAAGAGGACCTTTCATATTCTAATTAATTGCATATCGACTGACCCAAAATCTATATTGTTTGTGTAGAATAAGGATCAACATGAACGCGTCACAGGAGAATCTTCTTGATCCTCACGATTCCCCGATCCCATTACTTGCTGGTTCAGATACTACTACAGCAAAATAACAAGGTCCTGTACTCCTGTAGCTTCACATACAACTGCTATGATGCCTTTAGTTCGGTGGGCTTTCTTGTAGGTAAATCTTCTACTGAATGTAGCAATTTATACTTTATGTAGCAAGAGTTCTGAATGCCTACCCTTCTTTTATATGAATTTCAGTTCGTATAGCAAATATGATGGTGTATTATATAAGAATAGATGTCTATTATAATGTAAATCATTGAATTCTTTTCAAAGGCAGAGATTTTCTTCAACTTAAAGATATGTTGTAATTTTTCATGAGTCAAAAGCGTGAAAAAATTGGTATGCTGTAACTCTGTAAGTTTGATCCCCATCTCATGCAGGCTTGGTTCGATGTACTATTCTTCTTCAAAAACAGAAAAAAGGACCTGCAATTTTGCCCAAGGCTGCTTTTTTGAGTTTGTAATGAACTTAAAAGGGTTATCATTTTTACAAAAAAATGATTGATGAACCTAAAACATAGACCTAAAGATATGCCTAATGTCTTAGATGTTTGGCACATGTATCATGAGTTTTGTGTCTCTTAATTTTTACCATTCATCATGCAATGTGTCATCATCTTATTCTTAGGCTTATTTTTAGGCACACCAATTAGGTCTATTAATCATTTTCCGTTATCAAATTGACTAACACACCCCTTCATCTTCATTCATTTCAAACATGAAGTACGAGAAGAATACAACTACAACTGCTCTCTTTCATCTTCAAATTTAAATTCCAAAACAACTACGACCTCATAACATGAACTTTGGTAAAGCATTCAATAAACCAGATTGCTAAGTTTGGTAGTTTTGTTGCTCGTTGGCACCAAAGATTTATGGTTGAATAGATGGTCATCGAAACCATCTCCAAAATGGTATAGTGGTAAGGAGGTTTGTTTCTTCACAAGTAGTCTCAAGTTTGAGTCTTATTCTAGCCATATTTGGTGGTTGCGACATGTATTTAATTTCCACCTATGGTGGATCTAGGTGAGTTTTCTCCTAGGTAATAGGGGTTTGTCATCGAGGGATTTAGATTGGGATTTAATCTGCTAGGGGACTCTCGAGTGCAGATCTTTTTAAGACAACGTATGCTAGACCTCCCGATATTTGCGAGTAATTCATGCCTTCAGGAAAAAAAAATGGTCGTCGAAATATATTTAGTGTGAGACAAAGATGAGATGTAAGAATGCGTTCAATTTATTTATTTATTTATTTTAGAACGGCGTGTTAGTTGGTAAGTGGTTTGACGCGTTATTTATTTATTTATTTATTTATTTATTTATTTATTTATTTATTTATTTATTTATTTATTTATTTATTTATTTATTTATTTATTTATTTATTTATTTATTTATTTATTTATTTATTTATTTATTTATTTATTTATTTATTTATTTATTTATTTATTTATTTATTTATTTATTTATTTATTTATTTATTTATTTATTTATTTATTTATTTATTTATTTATTTATTTATTTATTTATTTATTTATTTATTTATTTATTTATTTATTTATTTATTTATTTATTTATTTATTTATTTATTTATTTATTTATTTATTTATTTATTTATTTATTTATTTATTTATTTATTTATTTATTTATTTATTTATTTATTTATTTATTTATTTATTTATTTATTTATTTATTTATTTATTTATTTATTTATTTATTTATTTATTTATTTATTTATTTATTTATTTATTTATTTATTTATTTATTTATTTATTTATTTATTTATTTATTTATTTATTTATTTATTTATTTATTTATTTATTTATTTATTTATTTATTTATTTATTTATTTATTTATTTATTTATTTATTTATTTATTTATTTATTTATTTATTTATTTATTTATTTATTTATTTATTTATTTATTTATTTATTTATTTATTTATTTATTTATTTATTTATTTATTTATTTATTTATTTATTTATTTATTTATTTATTTATTTATTTATTTATTTATTTATTTATTTATTTATTTATTTATTTATTTATTTATTTATTTATTTATTTATTTATTTATTTATTTATTTATTTATTTATTTATTTATTTATTTATTTATTTATTTATTTATTTATTTATTTATTTATTTATTTATTTATTTATTTATTTATTTATTTATTTATTTATTTATTTATTTATTTATTTATTTATTTATTTATTTATTTATTTATTTATTTATTTATTTATTTATTTATTTATTTATTTATTTATTTATTTATTTATTTATTTATTTATTTATTTATTTATTTATTTATTTATTTATTTATTTATTTATTTATTTATTTATTTATTTATTTATTTATTTATTTATTTATTTATTTATTTATTTATTTATTTATTTATTTATTTATTTATTTATTTATTTATTTATTTATTTATTTATTTATTTATTTATTTATTTATTTATTTATTTATTTATTTATTTATTTATTTATTTATTTATTTATTTATTTATTTATTTATTTATTTATTTATTTATTTATTTATTTATTTATTTATTTATTTATTTATTTATTTATTTATTTATTTATTTATTTATTTATTTATTTATTTATTTATTTATTTATTTATTTATTTATTTATTTATTTATTTATTTATTTATTTATTTATTTATTTATTTATTTATTTATTTATTTATTTATTTATTTATTTATTTATTTATTTATTTATTTATTTATTTATTTATTTATTTATTTATTTATTTATTTATTTATTTATTTATTTATTTATTTATTTATTTATTTATTTATTTATTTATTTATTTATTTATTTATTTATTTATTTATTTATTTATTTATTTATTTATTTATTTATTTATTTATTTATTTATTTATTTATTTATTTATTTATTTATTTATTTATTTATTTATTTATTTATTTATTTATTTATTTATTTATTTATTTATTTATTTATTTATTTATTTATTTATTTATTTATTTATTTATTTATTTATTTATTTATTTATTTATTTATTTATTTATTTATTTATTTATTTATTTATTTATTTATTTATTTATTTATTTATTTATTTATTTATTTATTTATTTATTTATTTATTTATTTATTTATTTATTTATTTATTTATTTATTTATTTATTTATTTATTTATTTATTTATTTATTTATTTATTTATTTATTTATTTATTTATTTATTTATTTATTTATTTATTTATTTATTTATTTATTTATTTATTTATTTATTTATTTATTTATTTATTTATTTATTTATTTATTTATTTATTTATTTATTTATTTATTTATTTATTTATTTATTTATTTATTTATTTATTTATTTATTTATTTATTTATTTATTTATTTATTTATTTATTTATTTATTTATTTATTTATTTATTTATTTATTTATTTATTTATTTATTTATTTATTTATTTATTTATTTATTTATTTATTTATTTATTTATTTATTTATTTATTTATTTATTTATTTATTTATTTATTTATTTATTTATTTATTTATTTATTTATTTATTTATTTATTTATTTATTTATTTATTTATTTATTTATTTATTTATTTATTTATTTATTTATTTATTTATTTATTTATTTATTTATTTATTTATTTATTTATTTATTTATTTATTTATTTATTTATTTATTTATTTATTTATTTATTTATGTATAATTATTATTTACCCTCTACGTAGTATATATATATATCTATTTATTTATTTATTTATTTATTTATTTATTTATTTATTTATTTATTTATTGGGGGTGGTGTTCATGACATCTTGGAAGCATCTTGGCTTAGAATTTCGGATAAAAGTTTTTGATAGGCTCGCTAAGTCGTCTAAATAAAGCTTATTGACTTTTCTAACATGTCAATTACACATCAAGATAAGCTAATCCAAATTAAGGTTTTAGGTAAAATAAAACAAGTATTAAAGTAAAACAAATAAAACAATAGGTTTCTCTTCACTGAACATCACTGTGCATCATAAAAATCATCGTGCATCAATTGCTTCGTGAATCTTCGTGCATCAATTTAACCATGATGTAAGGGTCAAGATCTTGTCCTATTTGTTTTACTTTAATACTTGTTTTACAGTACCCAACCCCTCCAAATTAAATAGATGAATTTGCTAAATTAATTAAATAGATGAATTTGCTAAATTAAATGAATGTAAGAAACTTCATTTCTCCACAACATATATCCGACTATCCGAGTAAACTCTTCAATTAAATGTTGAATAATCAATCTTAGGAAACAAAAAATTTGTAAAGCCATTAATTGGAAAATAAATAGTAATAACAATTTGTTTGACACATATAAACAAAGACTTCAATATTTATTTCGTAAGATACTTCATCCACTTAATTGAACTTTGAACGAAATGCATTTTTGGTCCCTGTGATATCACACCATTTGCAATCTCGGTCCAAACTTATGCAAAGTGGCGATTTTGGTGCCATAAGTCGGTCTTTTTGGCAATCTTAGTCCAAAACTAACTTTCCGTCAATTTTTCTTTGTTAGTGAGGCCATGTGCTAGACACATGATGGGTAGTACTGTCTTTTCATACAAAAAGGACCATTCTTGCAAACTAACTCAAACTTTTTTTTTCTTTTAATATTTGTTCATTTATTAATCATCATCTTCAAACAACAATTTTTTTTTCCTGAGCTTCAAACAATTTGTTGAAAATTAAACCCTCATGTAACTATTACCATATATATCCAAACAAACACTAATAACAATTATAAAATAAAAATTATATCTTTTCTTTTTGGAACGAAAGTTATATAACTATATTACATCAAAAATGAAGATCCATATACAATTCATACTGTTGCTTATTGGAATTTTTCACCACATCCGCATAAGAACAAGAATTTGGTACATTTGAAGATGGACTATGAGAGGTCGGAGGGGCCTGAATCTTAACAACATCATTTCCATCATTCCTATAAGGGTGTTCAACCCTTTTGCCTTTGAGAAATTTCATAAGATCAACATAGAGGCGAAAGTTCCCAAACCAAATAGTCCGCAGGTTATCCACCAACGAATCCAAACAGGCCACATTACTAAACCTAGCAAAACCAAAACGCTTGCCCTGTTTGGACAATTTCTTGGCCACATACACATCAACAATATTACCCCAGGCCCGACATCGTTTCCAAATCATCGCTGGGGTTACATCCTTAGGAAAGTTTGTGATAAAAAGAGAAATGGCACTGGAATTAGAACAGTTAGAATTAGGGTTTACCCGGTTGTAGAGGCGAGATGTGTTTCCATTCAACAAGTTAGACTGTTGAGAGTTAGCATCCCTTCGTTGACGACGACCCTTAGAAACTTTTTGCCATAGATCTTCTTGTTGATTGGATGTTCCATCTTTCTGCTCGTTATTGTTATTATTAATTTTATGGTAATCGCCCATACCTACCGACCTTCATTAACTATTAATCCAAAGATTTAAAGGGATAATGATGATGATGATGATGATGATTTGTTATTGTTGATAATGATATGATGATTTTTTTTTCTTTTTTTTTTGTTGGAAAATGGGTATATAAAGGGTAGGTGGGAGAATCAATTGTTCTTGTGTTTGTTGCAAATATGGTCCTATGGACATTAAGTGGACGAAACTACCCCGCATGTGACAGGCACATGCAGGCAATAACGGTGGAAATTAGACGGAATGTTAGTTTTGGACCAAAATTGCCAAAAAGACCGACTTATGGCACCAAAATCGCCACTTTGCATAAGTTTGGACCGAGATTGCAAACGATGTGATATCACAGGGACCAAAAATGCATTTCGTTCTTGAACTTTTATAGAATATAGTCAGCACATTTGATATGTCATGTGAACTGTCATCCCCAAGTCCATCATCATCTACAATTGGTTATATTTATTTTTAAATTATAGTAAAATTTGAAATGATAGTATCAGCATGATTGTTTGTAGCAATATCATTTTTAAAATCTGTTATTTAACTGAATAAAATATTATGAAGCTACATTTTTTTCTACTTTTGTCCTTTTTATTTAAAATAAAAGCTAGAACAAGTAGGCTATATTAAAAAGCACTCAAGTGGACTGAAATGCATAAACAAGTATACCATCAGAGACCAAAATCTTCAAAAATCAAACCAAATTAATTAGTTTTCATTAAACATTTACTTGGCCTAATCTAATCTAATGAATCAAGAAACAATAATTTTTCAATCATCCAACAAATTAAATTTGTAATATTACAACAACAAAAAAAGTTACCTAGTAGACAATCAATAGCTCTTCCTAGGCATGCTTTTTCTTCTACTTCTTCTTGGCTGATCTTGAGTAGTAGTAGTAGTAGTAGCAGTAGAAGATGTTGCTTCTACTTTGACAACATCTTCATTTGACTTTGGTTTCTTTGACTCAGGTTCTTGTTGTTCTTCTAAATTTTGTTGATTTTCTTCTTTGACTTCTTCAGTTGTTATTATCTCCACAATCTTTCTTGGCCTACCTCTTTTTCTTGGTGTAATTTGTTCTCCACTTACTGAAGATGACTCTGCTATTCCAACTGATAATTCTTTTGTTTTCTTTGCTATCTTCTTCTTTCCCATCTTATAGCTTCCTTTTTTCTGCTTTAAAACCAAAGCATTGGTCTTGAAAACACAGCCCCACAAAAAAAGATTCAATCTTTTTTCATGCCCACATGGAAAAATCAATACAAAATCAAAATCTTGAAGTCATAACCATGCATGTGTTGTAAAGCAAATAATGGTTTGGAGAAGATAAAAGAAAAGACAAGTAGCTAGAAGGAGGAGGATATGATATGAAGATGAAAAAAAAAATATATGTAATGATAAGTGGAGATGGTGAGAGTAGTAGTAGTACTACCTCATATCCTTATTCCTTAGACTTTATTTAGTGATTCTTCTACTTTAATATTTGTTTCTAATAAACAAATTCCCACTAAAATAGTCACAGCAACTTGTTCAACAATATGTGTGACTATGAATGATATTCTGTTTTAATAATATAAGACCCCTTTTACTAATTAGATATACATCTTTAGTCCTCGTATTGTTTCATGACTATTTTTTTGGATTCACAACCTTCATGTTAAAAAACTGCATCCGCTAATCCATTTATAACATTCATGTTGAGCATATATGTTTGATTTGTCATCCCCCCTTGTCCTAAGAACATAAAATGATACCCATCCCACCTTGTATAGTTGTATGCTTACTGTATGTAATTTGTAAAGTCAAAATAAAGAGAATAGATGGAAGAAAAATTAACACGGTCTTGAAAAATTACATGCATTTAAAGCAGTTGTACTTGTTCAATTAGTTGTGAAATGTATAAAACTATCATTTCCATATATAATGCATGGTACCTATATTTATAAAGTCAAAATAAGAGAATAATGAAAAAAAAACCCGATCTTGAGGAATTACATGTATTTAAAACAGTTGTACTTGTTTAATTAGTTGGTGACATGTATACAACTATCATTTCTATATATCAAATGCACGATGCCTATAAAATATGTTTGCAAAAGAATTTTAAGATGATTAGTCAATATTATTCTTTAGGGTGATGAATGTGGGCATCAACAAGGTCCATCAGCATGTGTCATCTCCATCCTTTATTTTTGATAACTTTTGACACGGGTCATTGGCAAAGGAAATCGGCATAAGGATGTCAATAGAGAGAAAATCGACATGTCAAAGTTGGATTGGAGATTTGCACAATAGAAGTCTTTTAAGCTAAGTGATTGCAGTGCTAAATTTTAACAAGACAAAGTTTGACAATGGAATAACTTGTATTAACAAAATTGTACAAAAAACGAATAGCAACTCGTCACGCAAGTGAGTTACTATTCACAAAAAAATTGTGCAAAAAACCAAATAAATGAAAGAGAAAAAACCCAAAGAATCCGATATGGCAAAAATCGAATAGTTATACGAAATTTAAATCATCCAATAGAACAGTGCTACTAGCTGTGGAACTGTTCATAACCATTACAATTAATGGTATTGTAATGTAATATGGGAAATGATAAATCCTCTTAATAAATATCTTAATAATCCTTCTAAAAACCTTAAACCATGACAAGTGTAATTCACTCATTTTCTCTCCTAATTTCATCCTTTGATTTCACCAAGTGTCATGATCATATAGTTAGGAGGATATTTAAGAGAATTAGTTAGGAGGATTAATCATTTTCCATGTAATATATATCACAAAAACGATACTAATGTACTTTGTGCATTGACATGCTAATATGCTATACAAAGGTACAATTTGTTTATAAAGGACAACTTTTGTCAAACAGATATTGATGAGGTATGAAAATGTAAAGATATATAGATTTAGGGAGTATGACAGGAGTCAGTGTCTCAGTCTGAGGTAATATGTCCCGTTGCTTGCATCTCGAACCCGTATAGCAGCTGTAGCTGAGTTGGCGCACTCTTCTTTAATTTGTATCTCATCAGTCTCAACGTGAACTAGCCAGTGTGAATATACTTTTGTCTGTGCCTTTTAGCCGTTTTTCAACCGTAAGATGCACGCGACTTATGTGAAAGATCATTTAATCCAATGGTTAATATATAAATGAATTGTGTAAGATGCTGCAGTGATTGGAGCATGCATGTGATTCAGGCTCAGTCAGCTTGCTACCTTGTGAAAAAGTGTAAGAAGTGGACGACCCCCACCAAAAATATTTAATTAGTATAATATATTTGATATATTTTTTTTAGTTTAATTTTTTTTAGAACAGCGAAGGGTCGGACCACGGGTATCCGGACTGAATACCGTGGGCCTACCCGATCCCCTCCCCGCCCGATCCACCCGGTAAATTCAACTCGCTCGCCAAGAATATTGGCTAGTAACAACGCTCGAGATGGGATTCGAACGTGTGACCCGTGCTACAACATCCGGGGTGTCCAACCACTGCGCTAGCAAGTGAAGGACTAATGGATATTATATTTATATATATACTAAATCAAATCATAAGAACTATAGTATAGCTCGGTTAGCTTTTGGTTGGCTTAGTTTTAACCTTTGGTTGGCTTAGTTGGCGTAATTACCATCAAATATATGGCCAAATACAAAACCACCAAAAAACAACATTACTGATATCATATCATACATATATATACATACAGATAAAATTTAACAATCGTCGGGAACAACTACCGCCCGTAACCACCCCAAGCCTCCGTTAATTGCAGTCGACGATCACTGAGAAGAAACGACGCCGTTAAGAAACAACAAGAACGACCATCTGTCTCCTTTCACCGCCAGGAACAATCAACGCCGGTTACAACCGGGGTTCTCATTTTCTTCATTGACGGCCATTTGCTTCTGCATCATCTGCCCCTGGGCGAGCGGTGTCGGATCCGGCAAACCAACTCCCCTTCCTGTTGACGTCATTACTGGCAATAAGAGCCGGAGACACCGATCAAGAAAAATGCCACAACCGCGGTAACCACCAACGAAAACAATCACCGATGAATTCACTATTCTATTTCCATATGCGTCACCATAGACACCAAAAACCGTCAATAATTAAAAGAAGGGGGGGTAATGTCAACAACAAAAATCTACAACAAATTTTTTAGGTAAAAAAACTAAGGCAATAAAAATGATTTAATTTTCAAAAAAGGAGGTGTTGTTTTGATGATGAGAATGATAGTGTGGATGAAATGAAAAAAACTTACTAACATAAATGATTTATCTTCTAACCAAATAGCCTAATAATCCTCCTAACTATGAGATGATGACATGTGGAAAAATCAGGGGCAAGATTAGGAAAGAGAATTAGTGGATACCACATGTCACCTTCTTAATGTTTTAGGAGAATTATTAGGCTATTTGGTTAGGAGTATTTATCATTTTCCTTAAAAAAAAAGGCTTAATATTGTTAGATGATTTACTTACAGGAATGATAGTTTTTTTATTTATTGAGATTATTAGAGAGAGAAATAAACAGAGCGAGAGAGTGAGTGCTACAAATGACTTGGAATGTAGAGAAAAATTTAAAAGAAAAGAGGTTCACTATTCAACCCACTGTTTTGTAAATGCAAAGATGTTAAATGGTTGAATGCTTGAATGGATGCCAAGTTTTCTAGCCCACTGCCACGTTCCTTTTACCTCATATAATAATAACTTTATAAATAACTTTATGACTTTATATTTTGTTTCTTTTTGGGGAATGTTAATCAATTTGATTGATATTTCATTTATTAATTTTGATTTCACAAAAATAGAAATTTATCTATTTTAATCGACATATGTGGTCACATGTTTTTGTTCTTTTAAATAATACATTTAGTGGGTATTTTTATACGGTGTAAATTTTAAGTTATGGAAAAAACCCGTGGCAACGCACAACTCGCCTACGTGGCGAATTACTATTCGTCTACGTGTAAAACTTTACCAATCGCATCCCGTCCGATCTTTTTATTACGGGTTATTTATTGGTTTTTTGCACAATCTTTTTCCTTTTAGGTTCTCAAACAATATATTGCAACTTTTTATGCCTATATCCCGTACCATTACCATTATTTGGATTTTGTCACATCACATCCCGTTTGGGCTTTCTATTACGGGTTACTTATTGGTTTTTTTCACACTTTTTTTTTTGGGTTTTTATATTGCAACTTTTTAATTTTTTTTTTTTTTTTTTTTTTTTTTTTTTTTTTTTTTTTTTTTTTTTTTTTTTTTTTTTTTTTTTTTTTTTTTTTTTTTTTTTTTTTTTTTTTTTCTTATTTGTGGTTTCAACTAATATATTGAAAACTTTCATTCGACTTTTTTTCTTTGTGCATATATTTTATTCGATAACTATTTGTGGTATTGCTTCAAATAAATATATATTTCATATGGTAAAAGTTTTAAGCTAACATATATAGCGACACACCATAAGTAACAAAATGTAATCACGATAACTGACACTCCACAACACTCAGATGGAAGCTAATGTGGTTCTGTCATTAAATAAATGTATATATTTGAAACAAACTTATCTATGATAGAATGATTTTTAATTAAGCGGTTGGAGGTTTAACACAATTACTCTAAAACAACACAACCATTTCAAAGCGAAAATTGAGATCCCGCAACGCGGGGCTCGAATTATAGTAGTTTTAATTATTACACATGTTACAACTAAAGAATAAAATTAAAAATTGATGACACGAAAACAATTGTTAAGAGGATGAGATAAAAAAAAATATATCATTACCCTTATTTTATTGTCATTGTTTTCGACTTAACTATCCTTATTGTCAGATTATTTAAAAAGTTGAATATGTTGAAATCAATTTGGGTAAAAAGAATGTATCCTAGTTAGCTTTATATACATGCCGCAACAATAAAGTTTTGATGCGATAACTAAATGTTTATGTGATGACGACTACAAGACCATGTTATGTGCAACAACCTGCGTAAACCACAATTATGAAGCCACATACATGACAAACCAAACTTATCTAGGCGTACATGTTACACACAAAGTTAAAATTTGAAAAAAATGGAATCTAAAAATTTTAAAATATGGATTCGGTTTAGTTGAGAGAATTCAATAGAATCCGTCGAAGAAATTGGAATGTAATTTATGTCAAATGATAAAATAAACTCTAATCAATTTTTTTGTAATTTTTCCTCCAGCAAAATTTCTAAAGTTTTTGTTGTTACTTTATTAAAAAACTAGTTCTTTACCCGGGCGTTGCCCCGGAAAACTTAACGATACGTAAAACTTGTAACGCGTATAAGGTGGTTGATACATATAAACGATAAACGTATATTACAATAGCGTATCATAAATGTAAAAAAGTACAACACGAAAAAGAAAAAGTGGTGCAAAAGTCTTTTTAAAAGATACAGATAAACTCTTAAAATAATTACACTGTCATTTTTTACGTCAATTAACTTTACATTGATAACCTACACCACTAGCATTACCCAAACGTTTGGTGGTAAAAGTTAGGAACACCTAAAGTTTACTATAAGAGATCAAAAAGTAAAAATAAAAAAAAGGTGGTCAAAGTTGGAAACTCAAAAACTTAGGTGGTAAAAATAAAAAACCTTAAAAGTTTACTATAGCTAAGATGTCTTAAATTGTTATATATAATAATGATTGTACTTTAATTATATATATATATTAACTTTTTGCTTTATATTTGAAAGAACTTTTTACTAGTAAACCATTCATACGTAATTCACAATTAATAATCATTTGTCATACATTACAAACCATTCATACAAACAAATCCCACAACATGCATCGAGTTTGTTCCAGACAAACCAAATATACAACTTGCTATGTCCTTTTAAAACTACAATTGGTTCAAACAAACAACTACAATGTTATTTTTTGTTGGAAGGTGTGAATCATTTGATCGCAACAGGGGATATAGCTTACGTTGTCTTAACCGGGTCCGCGCTAGAGAACCCCTTCACCCTCAATACCTAGTAGGAGAAGAAACTCCCAACTACAATGTCATTAACGTACATCAAAAAGCTTCGACATAAGTACTATAGTAACTTCAACATAAGCTACAACTACCTTAATCATTCTCTTAACTTTCATACATCACAAACCGTACCCAATCTTCCCTTTCTTCTTCTTTCAAATCCCAAAAAGTAAGTACACTATCAGATCATTTTTCATTTTATGAATTGCCTTAAACCTTTCCAATTGAGACAGTGATGTCACTTTTTCAAGCTCCAAAGTTAGCATATCGGTTTCTTATTTAGTTCAACTTCAAGTTTTATACCTTAACTCAATTCAGCCTACGATTCTTTGAGAAGTTTACCAAAAAACATAACTACATCATTAAAATTTTCAACCATAGGACTTGTTTGAGATGTTCTCTTCCTTTTCTTACTAGGAATACTTGAAACTTCTCCAGCTTGAACACTTGTAATGGTACGTGTCGTGTGGCTACCTTTCATCGCTTTATCAAAACTATCATGCGAGACTTCCTCTAGTTCCCCAATATGCTCTTCCATCTCGGTAGAAACTTTGGCTCTATTTCCTTCAGCTTGATCTTTTCCGAAAACTACACATAAATTTTCATAGTGGGGAAGTTTTTTATTTTTCCATTTTGCTGCCTCTTTATGACTCTATATTCATTTTTTTTTTTTTTTTTTTTTTTTTTTTTTTTTTTTTTTTCTTCCTATTTTTTTTTTTTTTTTTTTTTTTTTTTTTTTTTTTTTTTTTTATATTTTTTTTACTGTAAACCATTCATATGTAATTCACAATTAATAATCATTTGTGATGCATTACAAACCATTCATACAAACAAATCCTACAGACATGCATCGAGTTTGTTCCAGACAAACCAAATATACAACTTGCTATGTCCTTTTAAAACTACAATTGGTTCAAACAAACAACTACAATGTTATTTTTTGTTGGAAGGTGTGAATCATTTGATCGCAACAGGGGATATAGCTTACGTTGTCTTAACCGGGTCCGCGCTAGAGAACCCCTTCACCCTCAATACCTAGTAGGAGAAGAAACTCCCAACTACAATGTCATTAACGTACATCAAAAAGCTTCGACATAAGTACTATAGTAACTTCAACATAAGCTACAACTACCTTAATCATTCTCTTAACTTTCATACATCACAAACCGTACCCAATCTTCCCTTTCTTCTTCTTTCAAATCCCAAAAAGTAAGTACACTATCAGATCATTTTTCATTTTATGAATTGCCTTAAACCTTTCCAATTGAGACAGTGATGTCACTTTTTCAAGCTCCAAAGTTAGCATATCGGTTTCTTATTTAGTTCAACTTCAAGTTTTATACCTTAACTCAATTCAGCCTACGATTCTTTGAGAAGTTTACCAAAAAACATAACTACATCATTAAAATTTTCAACCATAGGACTTGTTTGAGATGTTCTCTTCCTTTTCTTACTAGGAATACTTGAAACTTCTCCAGCTTGAACACTTGTAAAAAAAAAAAAAAAAAAAAAAAAAAAAAAAAAAAAAAAAAAAAAAAAAAAAAAAAAAAAAAAAAAAAAAAAAAAAAAAAAAAAAAAAAAAAAAAAAAAAAAAAAAAAAAAAAAAAAAAAAAAAAAAAAAAAAAAAAAAAAAAAAAAAAAAAAAAAAAAAAAAAAAAAAAAAAAAAAAAAAAAAAAAAAAAAAAAAAAAAAAAAAAAAAAAAAAAAAAAAAAAAAAAAAAAAAAAAAAAAAAAAAAAAAAAAAAAAAAAAAAAAAAAAAAAAAAAAAAAAAAAAAAAAAAAAAAAAAAAAAAAAAAAAAAAAAAAAAAAAAAAAAAAAAAAAAAAAAAAAAAAAAAAAAAAAAAAAAAAAAAAAAAAAAAAAAAAAAAAAAAAAAAAAAAAAAAAAAAAAAAAAAAAAAAAAAAAAAAAAAAAAAAAAAAAAAAAAAAAAAAAAAAAAAAAAAAAAAAAAAAAAAAAAAAAAAAAAAAAAAAAAAAAAAAAAAAAAAAAAAAAAAAAAAAAAAAAAAAAAAAAAAAAAAAAAAAAAAAAAAAAAAAAAAAAAAAAAAAAAAAAAAAAAAAAAAAAAAAAAAAAAAAAAAAAAAAAAAAAAAAAAAAAAAAAAAAAAAAAAAAAAAAAAAAAAAAAAAAAAAAAAAAAAAAAAAAAAAAAAAAAAAAAAAAAAAAAAAAAAAAAAAAAAAAAAAAAAAAAAAAAAAAAAAAAAAAAAAAAAAAAAAAAAAAAAAAAAAAAAAAAAAAAAAAAAAAAAAAAAAAAAAAAAAAAAAAAAAAAAAAAAAAAAAAAAAAAAAAAAAAAAAAAAAAAAAAAAAAAAAAAAAAAAAAAAAAAAAAAAAAAAAAAAAAAAAAAAAAAAAAAAAAAAAAAAAAAAAAAAAAAAAAAAAAAAAAAAAAAAAAAAAAAAAAAAAAAAAAAAAAAAAAAAAAAAAAAAAAAAAAAAAAAAAAAAAAAAAAAAAAAAAAAAAAAAAAAAAAAAAAAAAAAAAAAAAAAAAAAAAAAAAAAAAAAAAAAAAAAAAAAAAAAAAAAAAAAAAAAAAAAAAAAAAAAAAAAAAAAAAAAAAAAAAAAAAAAAAAAAAAAAAAAAAAAAAAAAAAAAAAAAAAAAAAAAAAAAAAAAAAAAAAAAAAAAAAAAAAAAAAAAAAAAAAAAAAAAAAAAAAAAAAAAAAAAAAAAAAAAAAAAAAAAAAAAAAAAAAAAAAAAAAAAAAAAAAAAAAAAAAAAAAAAAAAAAAAAAAAAAAAAAAAAAAAAAAAAAAAAAAAAAAAAAAAAAAAAAAAAAAAAAAAAAAAAAAAAAAAAAAAAAAAAAAAAAAAAAAAAAAAAAAAAAAAAAAAAAAAAAAAAAAAAAAAAAAAAAAAAAAAAAAAAAAAAAAAAAAAAAAAAAAAAAAAAAAAAAAAAAAAAAAAAAAAAAAAAAAAAAAAAAAAAAAAAAAAAAAAAAAAAAAAAAAAAAAAAAAAAAAAAAAAAAAAAAAAAAAAAAAAAAAAAAAAAAAAAAAAAAAAAAAAAAAAAAAAAAAAAAAAAAAAAAAAAAAAAAAAAAAAAAAAAAAAAAAAAAAAAAAAAAAAAAAAAAAAAAAAAAAAAAAAAAAAAAAAAAAAAAAAAAAAAAAAAAAAAAAAAAAAAAAAAAAAAAAAAAAAAAAAAAAAAAAAAAAAAAAAAAAAAAAAAAAAAAAAAAAAAAAAAAAAAAAAAAAAAAAAAAAAAAAAAAAAAAAAAAAAAAAAAAAAAAAAAAAAAAAAAAAAAAAAAAAAAAAAAAAAAAAAAAAAAAAAAAAAAAAAAAAAAAAAAAAAAAAAAAAAAAAAAAAAAAAAAAAAAAAAAAAAAAAAAAAAAAAAAAAAAAAAAAAAAAAAAAAAAAAAAAAAAAAAAAAAAAAAAAAAAAAAAAAAAAAAAAAAAAAAAAAAAAAAAAAAAAAAAAAAAAAAAAAAAAAAAAAAAAAAAAAAAAAAAAAAAAAAAAAAAAAAACTTCTCCAGCTTGAACACTTGTAATGGTACGTGTCGTGTGGCTACCTTTCATCGCTTTATCAAAACTATCATGCGAGACTTCCTCTAGTTCCCCAATATGCTCTTCCATCTCGGTAGAAACTTTGGCTCTATTTCCTTCAGCTTGATCTTTTCCGAAAACTACACATAAATTTTCATAGTGGGGAAGTTTTTTATTTTTCCATTTTGCTGCCTCTTTATGACTCTATATCACATTATAACAATAAAATTACATACATCAAAATTGGAAATGTTGCTACCGAGATTCCCTCAAGTTGAAAACAACTTGAGGGGTCAAGTTAGAGGAATCGTGACCCTTGGATTATAATCAAGGGTCAAGATTCAAAGTTAATCATTGAATCTTGGCCCTTGATTTTAATCCAAAGGTCAAGATTTCCCTAACTTGACTCAAGTTAGGGAGGTAACTTGAGGGAATCCTCATCCATGGTAATACCTCAATGTAAGCATCTCATACTCCTAAAGATGTTATGCTCACACAATTGTTCTCCTTATCATAACCAAACCCACTTGTACTATTGAACATATTAAAGACACCTTGCCAATCTTTTTTCATTGTTTTGAAACACCTTTGAGTCATCATAATATTTGTTATTGTAAGTCCCAACTCAATAGATGGTACTACTGAAGACACCTCTATGTCGATGGTGGAGTTACTTTGCAATATATGCGCTGAACTGGAGACGACCAGTTGCAGTGTGTATATACCAAGTTCTAGATAGATTACTTATTTAAATGACAATAAGTAAAGAACAATGCAATAATACAAATAACTTGTAAGATAACTTGATGAGACAATATGTAATTTTCAATGTGTAATTTATTTATTGATGTTAAATAAATTACAAGGTTGTTGCGGAACCAAGATAATACAAGAATGTAAATATCCTAACAACCTATGAAATACAGTTGATCTACACTCGGAATTTCTCAAGACAATCGAAACACTTAAAGTTGTGAAATGTTCCTTTTAGCGATTGAGAGAAGATTGCACAAGTTCACCAAGAATATTGCAGGTTTGCAAAGTGTGAAGTGTTGTATGTTTTTCACTTGATATTCTTGTTGTGCAATGACTTGTATTTATAGGCAAAGTTAACATTGGGATGTTAACTTTGGCCGTACAAATGTGGTTGAGATCATTTAAGGAATAGCATTTAATTCCTTAAAAGCAGTGTAAAGTCGCATGATAAAGCAACTTTACTCAACCACCTTTATGTACCTTTTATTACTTAAATAATAAGATAAGGCTTATTATCCGGGTAAAGGTACATAAAGCATAAAAGTCAATTCCTCGTAATCAGTGTAAAGCTTTGTAAGAGCTTTCCACTGATGGTCTCCAGTTTGTAACTGACTAGAATGTCAACTGGGCTTCGCTGCCATTGCCATTCTCTATCTTCCATTTGTTGTCTTCGACTTCAACTGGAATGATTCTCAACTTGGTCAGTTCTCAACTGGAGGAAGTCTTCAGTTGCGTTGACTGTACGGTGCAACTGGACTTCAATATATTTCTCGACAAATCATCTAGGTCTCCAGTTTCACTGGACAGTTTCACTGGGTCTCCAGATGCAACTGGAGACTGACCAGTTTACCAGGTGAACTGGTCCTAACAGTTATTGACAAAGTATCGCTCTCATAAACCTATCTATTCAATATTGAGTGTCGACTTATCTTTGACAAAGTGTATCAAATATGTGGTTTATCAACTTGGTATTCGATAACTAACATGTAAAGACATTCAATAAGCCAACAAATAATCAATGTTTGTCTACTCTGCTTACATTTTCGGGCTGTTTAACTAAGCTAGGCCATGTCCTGTCTACAAAATTTTTATATATTACACTTGAAAACCAACTAATTATTTCACTGTACCCCTTTAACAATGTGTGTATGTGTATATAATTGAAAACGAGCTATTTGATGGAGCATTTATACTAGTTGAGAAACATAACTAATAAAACAACTTACAAATTCTATGATGATAAAAGAGGCGGAAAAAGCAAATCGGTAACACATAAAAATATTAGATGAGAAAAAGAAATGAAAAAATAAAGAGGATAAGAGAGCAAATTTTTGGAGATAAAAAGAAAAGACAAATTTACCTTTTTGGAAGAAAAGTGTAGATCTGATATTTTTATATGAAGCTTTTGATGAGAACATCATGAAGAAGAGAGGAGATGGAATATTATATGTTACAACTAGGGTTTAATGTCTGAATTCCAAAGGAATTAGAAATTTTCCATCCATATATTGTAGAAATTATAGATTATGTGATTTAAAGAATTTGATGGAAAATTCATAATTCCAGTTTCATCCATTTTTTGAACCAAACTTGGAAAAGAGTGAGATTCTAATTTCAATATCTAGAAATTCTTAAGAATTCCGTGAATCAAACACTCCATAAGGGTCGAACCCATGATTTTAGGGAAAAACCCCAAATGCATGTATGAGCCATGCTAACTTCATTTGCCAATTTACAATTAGTTGACCGATATTAAAAATATTTTTACTGACGTTTTCATTTAACAAATAGAGATTTAATATAAAGATCTGAAGAAAACCCCCCTCCCCTTTGGATTCCATATCTCTTTTGACTCTATATAATATATAAGTTTCGAACTTGGAATAAAGAAAAAATACTCAATCTGGAGCTCGTGCCCAATTAAAAAATCTTTTCAGGTTTGAGTCAAACTCGATGTAAATGATAGTATATTGAGTATTCGAGTCGAACCCATCTATAGTAGTAACCTTACCTTGTTACACACTCGTACGTATAATGATACCTTAGTTATTATACTAAAACGAAATGTCAATCGACATTAAACAAGTACAAAAAAGAAAATCTGATAAATTTATTGAAAATTTTTAAATAGAAAAAGTTACTAACTTACTATAGATAGTTTGAAAGTATACATAGAAACATACGGATATAAAGTGCAATAAGACCACACCCTTCAATTTTCAACGCGCTCTCTCCTATGATTCCGTCCCGTAATTTAACATCGATTGACCAAAAATTCAAACTTTCCATTTGATCTGATACTAAAAAAATACATACAAAAACAAATTAAAAAAAATAAGTTTATATATATTTTGGAGCAAATAACATTTCAAGATTAATTGGGTTTTTTATGTTAATGGCATTTAACATCGATTGACCAAAAATTCAAACTTTCCATTTGTCTGATACTAAAAAAATACATACAAAAACAAATTTAAAAAAATAAGTTTATATATATTTTGGAGCAAATAACATTTCAAGATTAATTGGGTTTTTTATGTTAATGGCATCAATGCGGATTGAAGTGGCTGCATCTTCTTCACCATTTCATTATGTGTCTCTTAGAGACCATAATCACATCAAGGGACATAAGGGTTATATTCATTCGCAAGGCGTGCGCAAAAATGGTGATCAAGACAACGATGATGGTTCTTGGTTGCCTACGAGTAGCCACAACTCCACGGTAACGTCTGAATATGAGGGCCCGAATCATCATCATCAAAAAGTGCAAAACAATGTTGATGACGATTCGTGGCTTCCTACTGTTAATGAAAGAAATGGCAAGTATGGGACAAACACGAATGAAACGCAAAACGATACTGATTATTCGTGGTTGCCTTCTCCTTTCATTGATAACAATAAAAACAAACCGAAATTTGATGGTAATCTTAAGAGTAAGAATAAGAACGCTAGCTCGACCACAAACAGGCATTAGAGTTATAACAACAAAAGTGGCTCGACTAGTTATAGTAGTAGTAGTAATAATCACTACTAGAAACAGGGCTATTCTTGACCCGCAATGCGCGTCATAAATGGCTCAGATGACGCGCAAATGCGCGTCAAGGAAGGACCAGTCATAAATTTTCATGACCCGCATTTGGGCGTCATCCGTCTATGACGCGCACTTATGACACGCATTTATGACTCCTTTTTATGACGTGCGTTTTTGCGTGTCATAACCTATTTATTTATTTTTTTTAAATAATTTTTTTCAGTTCCTAATTTTCTATTAAATGAGAATTAAAAACCTGATAATACAAAATTAAAAACACAAATATCAAAATAACGCATTTCATATATATATATAATGTACACTTCAACTACTTCCTACTACTAATTCACTCATAACTTCACACATAGACTATAACTTTGTTACAATGGAGCTCGAACCATCCTGACATAGGTACAGAGTGATCAACACTAGAAGGCGAGTCTATCATTCAACCGTATACAACATTTGAAAAGTCAGATACAACGCTAGGTACAGAGTGATCATAGCAGATGCAGTTGCAACTGAAGCTGCTGAAAGGTTCGGATCCTGGTAAAAACGCTTAAAGACAATGCACCTTCGATTTCCTCCAGTTTTCTTAGCTACAAATGAAACAACAAAGTAATAGTACCATGAACCAGTATGCAATAAATTTCATCGTGTCAACTTATATTTGAATAATACGATGATACAAACTGAAATATATATACTACGCGAATCGTGTTAACACGAGCACTATAAAAGATTGGATTAAACTGTTAGCAGAAGGTGCACTGACCAGTTTCTGCTTCGGATGGATCCAATCCAAGATAGCGTTTATGGGCCCTAGCTTCTTCTAGCTTTTTAGCCTTTCTTTCTTCGAATGTAGGTTCACCTCTGGCCTCTAAACAATAGATAAATGACAAGGTGCAAAAAAATCAGCAGCAACATATATGTTTGTTGTAAAATAAATATATACATAAACATATATATATATATATATAAATATATATATATATTCACAAATATATATACCAAGTTAGCACACCTGTTCCCCGTCAGCCCGTAAATCCGATAATATACTTTTCAACTGGCTATTCTGGGAAGACGACGATGAAGAACCCGACGCGGCATTAACTCGTCTAAACCCGAAGCTATTTTTCGCAACAAACCTTGAAGTGCATTTGTAGCAGAAGTTAAATTCTGATTTAATGTCCTTACGTCGCTAGTCGATATCATAACCAAACACCCTCAAACCGATATGTAACCGAAAGCAAATTCAGTTTACACAAACCGATCCGAAATCCGAATTCGAATTCGCTATGGTTTCAATTTGAAACTGAAAATTAAACTTCGGGTAAAACAAAACCAAAAAAAGGGAAAAGAATACCTTGGGAGTTCAATTGATTACGCTGGGCTTCAAGGCGATTAAGATTATGGGTCTTGTTGCGAAGTTGAATCTGAGCATCGTGTATGTTGTTGTTTGCTTTTTGAATCTGATGATTGATTCATTGCTGCTGCTACTTGTTCCTCTGTGTGTAGAATCGTAACATAATTTTATCATACAACTTAAATAATTCAGATTAAAACATATGATATATATATGTATGTATCTATATACGAACCGTCATCGAGGGGAATGATTTCTAAACAACTATCAAACAAACTATCAAGAATAATGAAACCCTAGTTATTTTCAATTGAATTAGCACAGATCTATAACTTCTCATCATCAGATCTATGTAATCGAAAATTGAAAGATTTTGACTATAACACGAACGATTTTGGGGCTTCGATTTTGTGTAGACGATGTCGTTCGATTTTGGGGCTTCGATTTTGTGTAGACGATGTCTTCGATTTTGGGGCTTCGATTTTGGGACTTCGATTTTGGGGCTTCGATTTTGTGTAGACGATGTCGTTCGATTTTGGGGCTTCGATTTTGGAGCTCCTCTTCGATAGATTTTGGGGTTTTGGGGTTCGTTCTGGATCTGATTGAAAAAAAGATAGGGTTTTGTTTTTGGGGTTTTTTTAGCTTTATATATGGGGAACAAAGATGACACTGTAGCCCCGTGTTACCCTACCTTTTTTTATGACACTAAAAAATGCGTGTCATAAACCCTTCAGATTTTACAAATTATGACAGTATTTTTATGACTTCTCACTTTGCGCGTCATCTATTAGCGTGGGTCATAAAAAGCGGGTCAAAGATAGCCCTGTTTCTAGTAGTGAATAGTAATGGCAGTCCGCAAAAGAAATCAAGGAATGGTCATTGGGCGTTGGCACGAGAGGTTGTCTTTTCGTGTGAGCAAGAAAGCCAAAACAAGGAGACTATGAAAAAGACTTCGGATTCTTCAAGGTTTCAACAACTCGGTTCTCCTTCGAGATCTAGACATGTAGTTGAATCTCCGACTTCTGGTGGGGTTTCTTCTCTTCTTCAAAGATAGAAAGATTTGGCTGAGACTAAGAACTCAAACAAAAATGACAATGGTTCTCCTTCTAATAACCGAAACAATTTAGAATCACAATATAAAGAGAAGAAAAACAGTTTTCCTTCTAATAGTCTTAATGACTCGAATGCTGGTTGGGATTCTGATGCAAGTCGTACTAGAAGGCTTTCGGCACCACTTCCAAGTCGGGATGCCAGTGATTCAAATCTCGGTGGTGCAGAAAAGGAAAAGATTCGGGTGGTTGATATTGTCAAGAAGTTGTCTAGAGAAGAAGAACTGGCTGCTTCTCATGGTGGAAATGGGAATGCATCATTGCCTCCTATTCGAACCACATTAAAACATAGACAGATTGAAGGAGAATAGAAAGGTTTCAAGGGCGTTAAAGTGTCAAAACATCTAGTCCGAGGACGACAAGCTTTTAACAATTTTCTAATGCAAATGGAGCGTGATAAACTTCACGAACTCAAATGGTTGGTGGAACGTAAATCTGTTTCAAAGTTTTCACATCGAGGCAAAATTCAGGTACTAACTTGTAGCATATATATCTTCCCTCAGTTTACATTTATTTTCTTCATAATCCCAAATTCCCTTTTATGTTGATGTTTTTATAGGCTTCGCTTAGATTTAAAATCCTGCGTCTTGGAGTTGAACCCGAACCAAAAACAGATGTCAAAAGGCACAGACGTTGCATTTCAAAAACACTTGAGTCTGATAATCGCTTAGACATCAGGAATCTAAGGTAATTCTTTCCATTTTCACTTGGACTCACTTTTATATGATATTATTGTATTAAAAGTTTAAAACTATATAAGTGACATGAATATAACTTGAAATTTAGGGAAAGGTTTAATTGTGAGGTTGAGATAGGAGCAACCGATTCAAGGAAAGACAAACGAAATGTGATCAAGAACACTTTTAGTGAGGAAACTCCGTTCACCAGCCCCACGAAAACAGAGGTGGATGTTAAGACCAAGACCAACACTGACACCAGCCACATGAAACATAAACAACAACCAAAACCAAAACCAGAGTCAATGGCCCCGAAGCAATCTACACCATACCCGACAATTTCTTGTAAAGATGTGGTTCATGAAGCCAAATTTGTTGACAGTTCTTCCCATTTCATCAAGCCCAAGGAAGAGAAGCAGTATAAATATTGTAATAAGTATGATTTTTATGAAGATGAAAGTCGATTCGTGTCACCTAAAGAATCATCTAGTCCAGATAGAGGGGTTTGTGATTCAGAAGAGACTAGCTACACTAGTAAGAAACATGTATATGAAAACTTTGATGCTTGGACGACAAGCGAATATTCTCACCCACAGAGTGTCTTGGATGAAGAAGAATCTTATGATATGGAGATGTATGACCCAAATTATGATTGGATCAGTGACATTTCTCGCCCAAAAAGTGATTGGGAAGATATGAGACGATTAAGGTATCAAGAGATGTCATTAGGAAAGGCAGACATACAACGACTTCTTCAAAGGCAAGTTATCCATTCTCCATTTCTAATTGATTATAACATAGTTGAAATCATATTAAACTTGATTGGTATATAATGAACCTTATTTGTAAAGAGATTTATTTCCACAGAGTTTCAGTTTCTAAGACGTCACTTTTTTTTGCTGATGTTTCTGCAGAAGAAGTGTGTCAAGCTTTCTAGGAAGTAGTCTACGTGACGTAATAGACCAGCTAATGGTGAGTCGCGTCCAACAATCTCATGTTCCGGTAGAAAATCTGGTGGTAGGGGGAGAGAAAGAAGAGTCAAGGAAAAAGAGTCAACAATCTCATTTTAGTAACACCCTTATTGGTTTTTACGTCAACCTCTCTACTTTTTTTTGTTCACCGATAGTTCAACAACATAATTTGAGGTACTTTTTTTTTGTTTACTTTAATTAATATGTTGATAAACTAGGCCTAAAAGCTAATATCGTTTAAGGCCACCAAAAACTTTAAGCCGCCACTGTTTATCTCTTCTGTTTTTTATCAAGTTGGTTACTTTTAGAATTAACTTTTGTGTACTCTATATAGGACTCATTGTCTCACAAATAGTTTAGTCATTGCACACCATCAACTAGATATGTACCTATTTGTACATAGTAGAAATTCTTTGCCTTCTGACCCGTTCTTACCTACTATAACCCATTCAGCCATTCTTACCCGTTCTTTCATACCGTACCCAAATGATCCATTTTTATACATGCTTTATAATTCATTCCAATTATGACTAATTCTTACCAACTATGACCCATTTGTTAGCATTATGACTAAGAATGGCTCGTGATGGGTAATAACTGGCATAATGGGTAAGAATGACTCGTAACTGGTTAAAATGAGTCATATTTGATTACCATGGCTCATAACGGGTAAAAATGGGCATAAAGGGCGTTGATACATGCAATGTATCAAAGCCAAAAGCTGTGCAAGAAGTGTCAAAAGTTAACTCATGCAGTACAAGGAGATGCAGCACAAAGATGAAAGAATTATTAGTCAAAAGTCTTATGCATTGTAATATGTTTTGATAAGTTAAGGGACCAATGTTGACAATATGTATAAGTTAGTGGCAGAAGTCAAAAGAGGCGGTTAGAGTCAAAGTGTATAGATACAAAAGTTATATGTATAGGTGTAGGAGTATATAAACTGAAGTTAGTTGTAAATATCATATTCAAGAAAATATATGAAAATAATTCCAAAATGATTCTCTCTCAATTTCTCCATAATTTCAGTTTCTTTATATGGTATCAGAGCTTGATCCAATCATAAGGATCATCGATCCATCATCTATATCATCTTCTTCAGATCGTCGGGAAAATCTCTCTTTTCCGGCCACCGGAAACCTAAAATTTCCAAATTTCATCGAAAACTCCGTCTTGAAACCCTAATTTTTCAATTTTTCTCAAATTCAACAATCACAAACCCTAATTCTTCATTCTAAATCTTCAAAATGCCTGATGCAACACCAAATCAGGATGATAACATTGAATCAATTCATCATCCACTCTATTTGCACCAAAATGATCATCCAGGGCTTGTATTAATTGCAAAGAAACTAACTGGATCTGATAACTTCAGCTCATGGAAGAGATCGATGCTTATTGCTATCAGTGCAAGGAATAAGCTAAAGATCTTCAATGAAGAGTACAAAGAACCGCCTGCCACTTCTACACTCAAGCCTATGTGGGACAGAACGAATGACATGGTAATTTCCTGGATTCTCAATACTGTATCTGATTCAATTAGTAACAATTTGAGTTTTATCAATACTGCTTCTGAATTGTGAAAAGAGTTGAATGAACACTATGCACAATTAGATGGCCATAGGATTTACCAAATCACTGCTGACATAAGCAATCTTAAGCAAGAAAACACTAGTATTGAGGTTTATTATCACAAACTTAAAGGCCTTTGGGATGAGTTGGATGCTCTTGAAGCACCATATGCTTGTACATGTAAATGCACTTGTGAGAATGGGAAAACAAATGGTGAAAGGGATCAAAGAAAGAGGTTACTTCAATTCTTGATGGGACTTGATGAGGGTTATTCTAATATTAGAGGCCAAATCTTGTTACAACAACCTTTACCCACTGTCCCTAAAGCCTATGCTATGGCTAGATAAGAAGAGAAACAAAAGGAGGGTATTCTGCCCAAACCCCTCACCATACCAACTGCCCTAGCTACTTACACTGCATCCCCAACATACAAACAAACTACTCATCAGCCATACAAGAAACACTCCTACACTGCAAAACCAATTGAAAGGAAAAGCCCATTTAAGAAAGGAGTGTTCTGTGGACAATGTCAAAAAGAGGGGCATGTGAAGGAGGAATGTTATCAGATAGTGGGCTTTCCAGTTGGCCACCCTCTTTATGGAAAATTCAAGCCAAACTTCCCATCAAGGTCTCCCAATGCCACTGTGAACTCTGCAATCACCCATGACTCTCCTTTCCAGCACAACACTGAACTCCCTGCACAAACAAACTCAGATGAACCAGCACTGCACAGTAGGATGGATCAGTTGCAGAACCAACTAAATCAGCTCATGCTAATGATGCAGCACACTGCACACGGTGATCAAACTCCATTCCTCTCTCTTGCTAACATGTTTTACTCATTCATATTTGCCTGTACCTATCACTGTGTCATGGCTTGCATTTCTGACCTCAAAGATGCCTGGATTCATGACAGTGGTGCAACTGATCATATTTGCAACACATTGTCTAAATTCAAAACCATTTGTACTTGTAATCCCATCACTGTGGCCTTACCCAATGGACAAACTGTAACTGTCACTCAAACTGGCACAGTTGAATTACAGCCTCACATTATTCTCCATAATGTTTTCTATGTGCCCAATTTTGCTTATAATCTAATCTCTATCAGAAACCAAAGTCCACCAAATCTAGTATCACCTTTACTCCTGATGCTTGTTACTTGCAGGCCCATGATGGGATGATTCTCATTGGCTCAATTCTACATGGGCTCTACATTTACACACCTCCCATCTCTCACTGCAATTCTGCAATTCAGTCCACCATCAACAATTCTCATCTTTGGCATGCTAGGCTGGGTCATCCATCCTTCCATGTACTAAAGAAAATTACTTCCATTTTTCCTCTTGTACACTGTAATGATATGAATAAGTGTACCATTTGTCCATTGTCAAAACAACATAGTTTACCTTTTACTTTGAGTTATTATCATGCAACTGCTTTATTTGATTTAGTGCATATTGATGTAAGGGGACCATATAAACATGCAACTATAAATCAATGCAAGTACTTTCTCACAATTGTAGATGATTACTCCAGGGCCACCTGGGTATATCTTTTACCTAATAAAACTCATGTTTCATCTACCCTCAAGCTTTTTCACTCTTACATCAAAACTCAATTTAAAACAACCATCAAAACAATTCGCAGTGATAATGGTACTGAGTTCACCAACCATGATATCACATCTTTCTTTCATCACCATGGAATAATCCATCAAACCTCTTGCCCTTACACACCCCAGCAAAATGCCAGGGTGGAAAGAAAGCACAAACACCTCTTAGAATTAGCCAGATCCATTCAATTCCAAGCTAATTTTCCAATTCACTTATGAGGTCATTCTATACTTGGTGCCACCTACTTAATAAATAGACTACCCAGCAGCATTCTTCACTTTAAAAGTCCATATGAAATTCTTTACAAATCTCAACCTTCTCTCACTCATCTCAGAATTATTGGGTGTCAATGTTATGCTTCCATCCACCCTTCTGACAAGTTTGCTCCAAGAGCAATCCCCTGTGTTCTTCTAGGGTATCCCCATAATCAAAAGGGTTACCTCTTGTACAATCTAGAAACCCATACCTCCTTTGTGAGCAGACATGTCATCTTCCATGAAACTGTCTTTCCCTTTCATCTTACTCCATCTTCAACCTCAACATCCAAATCTACATCCACCACACCAATCTACTTTCCACCACCACCCATAAATTCCCCTGTCACTACAACTTCACAACCTTCATCTCCTTCCATCTCTACTTCTGACACCTCACCATCTCCTCCACAATCTTCTAACTCCAACACATCCACTTCTCAATCACCTCCCAACAACTCACCAATCTCTCCTCTTTCCCCTCCTCCTCCACCACCACCTCACAAACCTTCCAGATATTCCAATAGACAAAGATTCTTTCCTGTCACTTTAAAGGATTTCTCTTGTCAATTACCAAAAGCAAAAATCAATTATGTATTTTGTAAATATCCACTCTCCAATTATCTTAACTATTCAAACCTTGCCTTTAATTCTCTTCACCTCATTAATTCAATTGACAAAATCAATGAACCAAAAACCTACCTCCAGGCATCCAAAGATCCAAAATGGATTGAGGCCATGACACAAGAAATTCAGGCTCTTGAAAACAACAACACATGGACTTTAACAACCCTTCCCCCTGGTAAGCATACCATTGGATGCAAATGGGTGTATCGAATAAAACATACAAAGCCATATTAGTGGCTCAAGGGTTTACTCAACAAGAGGGTGTTGATTACAAGGAGACCTTTGCTCCAGTGGCCAAAATGGTCACTGTCAGAACCATGTTAGCAGTTGCAGTCCAACAGGGTTGGCTCATTGAACAACTGGATGTAAACAATGCGTTTTTACATGGTGACTTGCATGAGGAAGTGTACATGGTTGTCCCAAAAGGTTATCATCTTAACCTGCCTCCAAACTCAATCTGCAAACTTAATAAATCCCTATATGGCCTCAAACAAGCCAATAGGCAGTGGTTTACCAAGCTCACTACCTTTCTTTCCAAACTTGGCTTCAAACAGAGCTATGCAGACACTTCTTTATTCACCTACTCTTCTGCATCAGATTTTCTTGCACTCCTTGTATATGTAGATGATATCCTTCTTTGTGGGAATTCTCAAACTCTTATTGACTCTGTAAAATCTCATCTTCACAATCAGTTTAGCATTAAGGCACTTGGTTCCCTTCACTACTACTTGGGAATTGAATTTTTAAGGAACTCTAGTGGATTGGCAATGAGTCAATGGAAATATGCAATTGATCTCATCAAACATGCAAAAATTGAGGATATGAAACCTGCAGCCACTCCCATTGATCCCACCATTAAACTCACTCCCCAAACTGGTACACCACTTCCAGATACAACCCTTTACAGAACCTTAGTAGGAAAACTGATCTACCTTACAATCACTCGACCTGATCTTGCCTTTGCTGCACAATTTCTAAGTCAATTCACCCATTCACCCACTGAAGACCATATGAAAGCATTAATCAGAGTGATCAGATACATTAAACTAAATCCTGGCCAAGGTCTCTTCTTTCCTGCACTCAACAGCCTTGAACTACTTAACTATTGTGACAGTGATTGGGCTAGCTGCCCAATGTCCAGGAGATCTGTTTCTGGATATGCAATATTCTTAGGAACCAGCTTAATTTCCTGGCAATCCAAGAAGCAAACAGTGGTCTCACGCTCTTCTACATAAGCTGAATACAGAGCTCTAGCAGACAGTACATGTGAAGTAACTTGGCTCTCCTGTTTGCTCAGAGATCTTGGTATCTCTATTCCCACCCTTGTGCTCATGCTGTGTGATAATGCTTCAACCATTGCTCTTGCATCTAATCCTGTTCATCATGCCAGAACCAAGCATATTGAATTAGATTGCCACTTTGTCAGAGACAAAATCAAATGTGGTCATATAACACCTCTGTTTGTACCATCCAAAAGGCAGATTACTGATATACTTACTAAAGGCCTTCCAAAAGCATTACATTATGCCTGTCTTTCCAAGTTGAGTTGTTGTAATCCTTACAACATCGCAGCTTGTGGGGGGGATGTTGATACATGCAATGTATCAAAGCCAAAAGCTGTGCAAGAAGTGTCAAAAGTTAACTCATGCAGTACAAGGAGATGCAGCACAAAGATGAAAGAATTATTAGTCAAAAGTCTTATGCATTGTAATATGTTTTGATAAGTTAAGGGACCAATGTTGACAATATGTATAAGTTAGTGGCAGAAGTCAAAAGAGGCGGTTATAGTCAAAGTGTATAGATACAAAAGTTATATGTATAGGTGTAGGAGTATATAAAGTAAATATCATATTCAAGAAAATATATGAAAATAATTCCAAAATGATTCTCTCTCAATTTCTCCATAATTTCAGTTTCTTTATAAGGGTATGAAGCGTTTTGGTGAAAGTATAAAGTTTTACGGGTAAGAATGAGTCATATATGGTAAAGAATGGGTCATAATTAATAACAATGGGTCATATTGGATAAGAATCCGGCGTTGTGGCTGAGAATCTGTAAAAATGGGCCATAACAGGTGGTGAAATTAGCCAGACATTAATCCTTGTTTTATCAAGAAATACAATTTATAAATTTCAAAGGCAGTGCAAGTGTGCAACTCTTTACTTGAATCTCTTGTACTATCATTTATTTTCCTCGATTGATTTATTATGGTCCTTTATTTTTAGAAGAAAACTAAAAACTAAGCAATCATCAAAATTTAAATAAACAAGTAATTTGGTCATATTACTGCATGGATGGAGAGACGAAAAGTGAAAACAATTATGACCAAGTAATTAAACATTTTCATTAATAGGACAAAATGAAAAGAAATGAAAGACCACATAGAACATACGTAAGTTAAAACGACTATATTAAATATTTTAAAATACTACATTAATATTTTTGATTTATACACTCATTGAAAATCTAAATTAACAAACAGTTACTGTATAATTAATATGTTGAAAAAAATTTAATTAATTAAATAGAGAAAATTAAACAACGTTTTCTCAAGTTGATGAATACAATTACAAAGTGTAATAATTATAAATTAAGTATTTAGTTAAAAAAATTTAAGCTAAAAAGTGTAAGTTATTGATGAAAAATTTTAAAAAACAGTATAAATTTATGAGACTTGTTCTATAATCTGTTTATATAAATAAAGTTATAATTAAGAGTAAAAGTCAATTTGAAAAATTAAGATTTATGATTAGTTGATAAGTTATTAGCCCAACTCTCTGTTTTATATAAAAATTTTTTTGGCATCTTCATTAGAAAAGGTTAAATATACACACTCGATCTAAAGAGGAAGTAATTATATAATATGTAAAGTTAATATAAGTTATTTATTATTTATAATTTATGTTATTGTTAACAAGTTCATGTACATGTTGACATAATTTCTTTTATTTCATTTGAACATTTTTTTTTAATTTTCAAAATGAGACATGTATCACGGATCACGTTAGTCTTTATACTATTCAAACCTCATACGAGTCTATGATAATTATTATTAAAAATTATTGAATACCACCAACGTTAATATTTAATCTCACTGCATCATGCGGATATTATGTTTGTTCTACCATATAAATTACATATGGTTCAATTATCATCAAAAAAAATATATATTAGTTACATATGGTTCAATTATCATTAGAAAAAAAATATTAATTTTATCTTCGAAAAATGGGTTACTTTTATCGGTGAAAGAAACAATTTATAAACTTTGAGTAAAAAGATTGAATTTTTATGTACCAAGAGTGTTTGTAATGGTTCACACCACCACACCAGGTGGTGTGACACATCAGCACCACACAATACCACCCAGCAACCACACCACATCCGTAACAATAACCATACCACACCATATTTTTATATTAAAATATAACACTTTTCATTTATTAATAAAAACATAACAAAGTTAGATAACTAAAATAAAACTTTAAAATAGTGATAAAATTACAATACTTTGAAAGTAAAACAAACTATCTTAAAAACATAAAATAAATCAAACTAAAAGCAAACTACGATGTATAAAATACTATTACAATATAACTACGAACTCATGTCGGTATAGTAATTGAAATATATGTTGAAAAAATTGATTTTTAAAATATAAACAGATACATGCTACATATAGATTTGAATATATAAAGAAAAACATTGTATTAAATAAAATTTATATCACTCTATCTACCAATCTGTAAAATTTAGAAAAAGAAATATTTTTTATTAACCCATTTAATGAGTTCAATCTCAATTAACAAAAGCAGAGGTTGAAAAATAAATAAACAATTGAAATACAAAAGTTAGCTTACACAAAAAAGTAAAGGACGGCGAGCATCTTCAGCGTCTACCATTCCACCTTGGTTCTTCCACCCCGTTAGGACGTCAATGTTGTAATGGCACCACCCCAGGTCGTTGGGGTCGTATCTTCCACTTTGACGACACCATAGCCCACTACAGGCACTGTAAAAGTCAACAGAAATAAGCCAATACAAATTTGACTTATTGAGATTAAGACAAAACCATGTAAACTAAAATTTCCAAACTAAATTAAGCCAAACACCTTGTTGAAACTAAAAAGACAAACAACCCCGCATAGTTGAAAATTTCAACTTGAAGGGGTGGATTATTTGTAGTACAAGGGGGAAAAAAAGTACAACTTCTTCCTTCTTCTCCGGCCACCTTCTTCTCCGGCGAACACCACCCACGACCACCACACCTCCTCCTTCTTCCTTCTTCTCCGGCGAACAACCACCACCACCACCTCCGGCGACATCTCCGACGACTTTCCGGCGAGAATCAGGTTCGTTTTCGGGTGGATACGGTACGGGCCAGAGGCCCTTATCCGTTCTAAACTGACCGTCAAGGGACGCATATGGGAATCGTATGGATTTGATGGGCGGCGATCCAAGAGATGGTGACGGTTTGCTACGGTACGGGCGAAACCCTTGCTGCCGGCGCCGACGCCGTGGTTGGGGTGGTCGGAGATGATGGTGGCTGGTGGTGGTTGTCTCGCCGGAGAAGAAGAAGGTGGTGGCTGGCGGCGGCAGTCTCGCCGGAGAAGAAGCAAGCTGCTGGCCGGAGAAGGAGAAGGAGGAAGAAGGAAGATCTGAGCCGTCCAAAGCTTTGATCCAACGGCTGGAGATTGTACTTTTATACTTTTTTTTACCTTTGTACTACAATTATCTTTCCTCTCAACTTGAATTCATAACCTTTTGGATGTTAATAATATTTTGTTGGCCCTTAAAAAAACAAAATTGAAATCATAGCATGTTTAAATCAGAAATTATTCGGCCGGCTTTGTACCTTATTAGTTACTAGTTATTAACTTATTACCCATTCATTAATGACTTATTTTAGTAGAAAATAACGATTTCTATAAGCAGGGATGCAATCTAATATGCATTAAGGAAGCCGGCTAAAACAAATTTAGGATCATAGTTAAGGTAAACATGGTTTTAAACTTTTAATATAAGTCATACTTTCATCATTCTTAATCTTCTGCACACTCTCAAGTCATCCACCCTAATCCTATATGCAGTTTTCTATCTTCTGTTTGAATAGGGTAAGCGATCCGCCACTCCCTACACATCCCATTGCATCTCTACACATCTGTATATATATATATGTATATGTATATAGTTTTATACTAAGAAAGCTTTGTATCTTCTGGAATGTAATTTTGGAATCTGGGTGTTGAAATAAGAAAAAAAAAAGAAGAAGAAGATATTGATTAGTTTTTGTGTGGCTGTGTTTTCTTTTTGTTAGTAACCATAAAAAAGCTTCAATCTTTTTTGTGGGTTTAAGTAGATTTAAGGCTATTTGGTGGGGTATATGAAAGGGAGTTGTGGAATCACTCTTGGGTTTTATTGGATCTTTACAAGTGTTGAGCTATCATCCTCAAGGTGGCCTAATGGTCAGATGTCCGTACATAAGGTTCAAATCTCTTTAGGTAAAAAAACATCTTGTGTTCCCAAGGTAAGGATTCAGAAACGGTCACGCCGACCTGAGTAAAAGACTCGCCCTCTCCGAATAACTTGAATAAGAAAAATGCCCTATGGTTACTGTTTTATAAGTGTTGAGTTGGAGTTGTTGAAAGATACTTGTTTGAAATTTGTGTGGACTGTAAACATTGTAAGTCATTCAAGATTATCTTTGCCACTAGTTCTTGATTTCATTTTATTTTATTTTTTTTTGGCCCTGTTTTTAGCGACTTATTCAATTTTGGTGGCTGCCTGTTGTTCACATTTGGCCTCATTAGTCACTTAACCTCTTTCGCACACATTAAACTAGTAGTAAAATTTGTTTATAGTATTAAGCTAGTGGTTGAACATAGACCAGAAATTGTTGATTAGGTCCTTGGTTTCTGGTGTGTACCTCCCCTAGTTCAAAATTTTGGATTGTTCATCTTATTTTATCTATATTTCTTATTTGTCTTATTTACATCATTACATGTTGCCTGTGTATTTGTGTATATATTATATGTGGTTTGATTACTAACAGGGGAGCAGCTATATGGGGGCCGGGGGATGTAGGGATATATTGTTTTCGTGTAGAAAAATTTCGATATACTAGGTTTCGACCCCCCTCTTAATAGCGTTAGGGGAAAAAAAAATTAGATCCCGACCCCCACTCAAAAATTTCTAGCTTCGCAACTGATTACTAATAAATATATAGAACTCTGCAAATAATTTGACCAAATGGTTGTGTCACTGTGTTGCATGCCACCTTTTTTTTATGTATCATTGCAACTCCTAATAAGACTTTCTGCTGCTTAATCTGAAAATTCTTCACAAGTTGGAAATTTAGATAGCAGTTTCTCGGTTCATTCGTTCTTAGATTGATCAGATCAAACTTTAAGTTTGTTTATTGTGTTTTTTTCTGGGATTCCTCTGCAAATTCTTTTCTATGTGTGTTTGAAGATTGAGGGCTAGTTTTCCATGAAAGTATAGCTCTAGCAAACATGGAGAACGATTTGTATGAAACGGTGAAGAAGAAAGACAGCAAAGTGACTAATAATGGGCTTCAGATTATTAAGCACCCATCTTACCAAACTTATGGTAAACGATTATTATCTTGGTTCGATATACGTGTATTCTATGTTAGAATATGCAATTTTATGGTTGATGGAGGCACCCCTGCATATCTTACTCTCAACCTTATACCTTTGGATCCTGATACGGTTCTTGAAGTTAATGGTAGAAGATGTACCCTTCATTCAGAAGGTAGTTCTTGTCGTTTAAAAAGGAACCGAGTAGATACGAAATTTGAAGAAGTTACTTTCGTGAGTACATACAACATAAAGTTATCCGGTAATGTGAAATTCGAGGTTTTTAATGGGAATGATATTATTCTCTCTGGTGCTTTGGACATATCGAAGGAAAAGAATGGTGATACTGGGAAGTGGAGTATGAATTGTGAATCAATGATCTGTGGAAGTAATGGATTTTTCAAGGATAAGCGTACGGTGGTTTGTGATTCATTGCCACCAATGATTGAAGTTTATGTTGCTGGATCGTTCTCTGAGACACCAATTATTTTGATAAAAACGTTGCAGATTAATCTCAAGAAGAAGCAAAATAGAACGGGAACGTTGAACACAATCCCTGAGTACGAAACTGATGCATATCAAAAAGATGTTGCACCGGGATTTGAATTTCAGGTACTTTTTGAAATTCAAGATAGACATATAAATTTTGGTTTTTATACCTGTATCTTTTTTTAACTTACTGATTAAAAATCTTTTTTTTTTTTTGTTTTAATGTAGATGGCAGGAGTTAGACAATATAAACTCGGAAATGAGGAGAATTATGACAGCAATGCTTACTGGAGCCAGACAGAATACATGGAAGGTGAAGATAGTGCACTCTCATGGTTCAGTGCTGGTGTTAGGGTCGGTGTTGGGATAGGCCTTGGCGTTTGTCTTGGGGCTGGTATTGGAGTTGGTCTTGTTGTTCGAATGTATCAATCTACCACCCGAAACTTTAGAAGGCGGCTTTAGTAATTCCTCGTTTCCTTATTCTGTTTCCTTTTAGTTTTTGATCATATGGTATGGAAGATGTAGAAACTAACTTATATGGCATAAGTTTATAATTCGAAGAATTATGAGGTGAATTTAACCCAAATTCTTGCCACAAGGGTGGCGTATTTACCCTCGGGTCAATTTTCAGTATTCATAAGCGTATGTATTTCGGTAGTGTAGAATAACTACTTTATTTCTACGTTTGCAGACGTTGAATCGGAATGACTAATTATGTGAGGGTTATATTGTGATCCATTGCCGGATCGTATTCAGGTCCATGGCTAGGAGAGGTAAGGTGTTGAGTATGTTGGAATAAATTATATGATTCGTATATATAAATGAGTAAATAATGAAAATATGATTAGAGATTACATACCCGATGATCCAGTGGATGAATTGAACAGATTAGCCATTAGGATTGTCGGGTTCCCAAATTAAGATGATTGTATTATAATGGGATTGAAGGATTTAGTTATGTGTTTTTTGTTATATCCTTTTGATGAGAGAATTCACATATATATAATAGGTGTGTAGCGCAGTGGAAGCGTGATACACTATCTGTAATCATTCTACACTATCTGTAATTCTCTTACATCAGAGAATTACAATTAATGTATATTGTAAATGTATCACTCTACACTATTTGTAATACTCTTACGTCAGTCGACGTTCCAGTAAATAATGGAACCGGAGTATTTACACATTTAATCCTGGTGTTTAATATATGTGCTTTATTAGTCTCTCAAGTTCCAATCACCTAGTGGGAAACCCTATACTACGTCTATAATAGTAAATACGCCCATCGTATATTTACTAGACATAGGGATTTTAGTTATCGTCAATTATCATATCATGTAGGATAAATGATCTGTGACGGTCACATTTAATGTGGTTCCAACAGAGTAGGCTGACATGTGGGCAAGCCTAACTTACGCTGACACTTGGCAGTCTGTGATTGGTCCCAATAACATCACACTGATGATTGATCTAGTGTGAGGAGGATGACAAGCGATGCGTTAGCTCTACATGTACAATGGTGATCGAGATTGGCTCATGTAATACTAAGAGTGACAATAGTGATTTGTTGATGAGCTTTGGGTTACTGTGTCCGAATTTAAAGTCATGCCCATTTAGTTTATCGTTTCAAAAATTTAAAAGTAAATCCAACCCGTTTAATAAATGCGGTGGTCATGTCGACCCAATTACATGATACAAAGTGATACTGTAAATTTAACAAAGCATAAAAGGGTTGACAAAAAGTGAAAATGTTGTAAAGGTCGGCTCAAATTTAAAGGTATAAGAGTATAAGACCCATTCATGAAGTTAACGACTACCCAAACAAGGTCATCTTTGTTTTGGGGTAGTTTCAGTTTTTCAGATATTGTCTGTTAATTACAAATATCTTTTGGAGTTGTCGATAAGGGTATCAATCGTGTCGTGTTTATGTTAACGGGTTGCGTCGTTGCGGGTTGACATGTTGGTTGGTTTGTATATTTTAACCCAAACCCAATTCACTTAATAAACAGGTTAATTGTCTCAACTAATGGAAATCATGTTAAATTTAAACATTGATGATATAGATAATAAGTTGAAGTGTTTTATATTTTGGATACACACAATAAATCTGTTGAAGTGTTTTATATTTTTTGGATACGCAAATCATATTATTTGGGTTTTTTTTTTCCCTTTTGTTTTTGATTATTTATTAAACTAGTCCTAATACCAGTATGATGTACGGTAGCTATATATATTGTATCATAAAGAAATTTGAATATGCCTCGTACATGATTCGTGAGTATGAAATAAATTGTGGTTAAAGTAAACCGATGATCGAAGCTAAGTTATAATAAACAGTAATGATAAATATAATATATGTTTAGTTAAAGTTTTGGATTTACCTTAAATTTTTACAATCACATCAAAATCGGAACTTGTAAGCATAGTGGATGACGGACAAATAGCCTTGTGATTTCGGATCGTAAACTCAATTTTTTTAAGTCTTCATGTTAATAACTTATTATTATTATAAGTAATAGGAGTTGAAGAATTGAGAATGAAAAGAGACAATTTTATTAATGAGAAAACGATCAATCAAATAAGGTTATAATGTGTTTTGTATCTATAAGCCAAGAGTTAGAGTTTAATTCTAAGTCTAATAAGGAAATTGAATCTATATACAATTAAAAAAGCTAATTTAATAAAATAAATAAATTAAAAAGATACGTGTCGATCAAGGATTACGCCACGTGTCGTTATACAATTAAAAAAGGTAATTTAATAATATAAATAAATTAAAAAGACACGTGTCGATTAAGAATTACGTCACGTGTCGTTTCAAGAACATCTCAATCTTGTTTTAGTTTATTAGTAGATATGGTTATGGTTATAGATGTTTGGTTTAGATTAAAAATAAAAAATAAAACGATAAGGACTCAGATTATTTTTTATAGTTTTTAGTTTTTTACAAACCCTAAAAGGACTCGGATTGTTTTGGTTCGAGAGTTTGAATCACCTTATCGCCGAATCGCCGATTAAGAGCTTGGGCTGATTTTCAGCGCCTTTACTTAATTATGATATTGGGCTTTTTAGTCCAGTAGCCAGTAGCATACTGCATACGTCATACGACAGAGGAAATATAGCATGAGTCATTGAGTCATTTTTTAAGCAAAAAAATTAGTCTAGTAGCACAAAACAAACATATAGTAGCATAATTGTAACTAGTCTAGTAGCACTTAAACAAGGGCAAGTTGTTAAAAAGACAGTTAATTATTTTTTTCTTAATAAAGGGCCTAATTTTACGATAAAAAAAAAGAATCATTAATCAATAAAAAAAAGAGTTAATTACTTAAATAGTACCTAACGTTTGCTCGATATTGCTGGTTTCATACCTTACCTTTAGTTATTACGCGGATTATACCCAAAGTTGTCAAAATTTCACTCGGACCATACCTGGACCCAAACGCCGTTAGCTGACCGTCAAAATACCCCACGTGACTTGCACGTGAGGGGTAAAAATGTAATGTTGCGTTTCTTAATTACTTAAATGGTACCTAACGTTTGCTCGATATTGCTGGTTTCATACCTAACGTTTAGTTATTACTTTTTTTTTTGAAAGGTGAATTTCGTTTGAAGCTTCGTGTCGCGATTCGACAGTGGGAGGTTAGTATACGTTGTCTTAACCGGGTCCGCGCTATAGAGCTCCTCGAAAGTAGAAATGTATTTCAAATACCCGATGGGGGAAAACTCCTTACTAATCCGCCCAAAGACACGATGATTAATAGGGGTAAACCCTTACCTCCTCCAAGATCTTAACATACTTGGTATCGAATCTTGAAGGAGGTATTAATCGTCGTGCCTTCGGGCGGATTAGTAAGGGGTTTTCCCCTCATCGGGTATTTGAAATAGGCATTTGTGCTTCGAATGAGCTCTCTAGCGTGGACCCTGTTAAGACAACGTATGCTAGACCTCTCGCTGTCGAATCGCGACACGAAATTTCAATCAAATTCACCTTTTAAAAAAAAGTAATAACTAAACGTTAGGTATGAAGCCAGCAATATCAAGCAAACGTTAGGTACAATTTAAGTAATTAAGAAACGCAACATTACATTTTTACCCCTCACGTGTAAGTCATGTGGGGGTGTTTCGACGGTCAGCGAACGGCGTTTGGGTCCGGGTATGGTCCGAGTGGAATTTTGACAACGTTGGGTATGATCCGCGTAATAACTAAAGGTAAGGTATGAAACCAGCAATATCGAGCAAACGTTAGTTACAATTTAAGTAATTAACTCCAAAAAAAGATGCACGGCGGAACACTGGCAAGAAGTTGTTGGATTTTGACTAAATGATATCAAATGTCCTTGACAGCAACACCAACAATGATTATCGACTACCTCAAAACGGTAAAGACGTCCCTTACCAAGCATACACCCATGATCTATTCCCATATCAATCGATGAGAAAGAGTAGTTAGAAGAAGTTGCCTATTAGACAAGGGCATCTCCAATGGTAAAAAACGAATGACTTATTTTGAAGAAATAATCTTTTATAAAGGTTGATACCATTTAGTACAAAGGTGCTAGGTCCAGATTTACTGGACCCACTCCAGACTTGAAGACTGGAGCGGCACTGAAGATTTGTCCAGAAATAATAGAAGACCAGTGAGCTGTTTACTTGTACAGGAATCTGGATTACACTCGGACCGTTTGAGTTCCACACTCTCTCTCCTATATAAATACCCACATTCACTTTTATTTTCATTTACTTCGAAAATCATTTACTCCCAATTCTTCAAATTCCTTCATTTACTCCATTTTTCATTCAATTTCCAATCATCAATCTCTCTCATATTTACTTCATAAAATCCTCATAAACCCTAAATTTTCAGTTTCATATCATCTATCTACCAAATAAAATGGCCCCTCGACAAACAACTTCTGCCAAAAATCTTCTCGCTGCTGAAATATGCTCCTGTTGCCACCATAGAAAAGGCACCTCATATTACTTTAGAGGCAAAGGCGATCAGAATAAATATGAATAATTGGATGGCTAGACTCTCCAGTGACTCATGCTCCCACTTCTCTCATTGGACGACTAAATGCCTTTTTCCTCAGTTGTCCACTCTACGGTGCTCTTACTCTCAATCCCGGAAAAATGTATCACGATTACTTATGTGAATTTTGGTACACTGCTGTGTATGTTGAAAACACTCAATCCATCAACTACACATTGCAACAAGGCACCAGGGCCTTAACTCTCACTGCTGACTCTCTTAGAGATATTCTTCAGTTGAATTATTCGGCTAATTTTGGGGGGCCATTGATTGTCATTGGTTTGTTTGGACGGTTTGGGAGAGTTTCAATGGGTTATCGGTTGGAATATTCTTGGTCTTTGGGAATACTTCGATTGGTCAAGTTTTTGGGGAATGTATTGGATTGTTCAAAGGAAGTATATTGTTATAGACATTGTTCATCATTGTAAGAGGGTACCTACTAGTAGAGTAAAAATGGTTCAATAAAGAAGAAAAAATGAAAAACAAAAAAACAAAAAAACAAAAAAAACAAAAAAGAGAAAAAAAATGAAATAAGAAAAAAAAGGAAGAAAAGAACTTGGGCTACTAGTAGGTGCTTCTCATTTTTATATGTCAAAAGAATTGTTGTATCATGTGGTTCATGAATAGAATGGAAGATTTGGTTGTTCCTAAGTTGTTTGAAGTTGATATACCACAATGGTGTCGGGTTTGCGTGTTACTTTTGAGGTGTGTTCAAGGGATAGCATCTTATGGGTTGGTGGCAATCAATGGTAAGGGTTTGATTAGACTATTTTGTACATAACTTATACTTTTGTTATTTCCTATCACTAACCTAAATTTCCCAAATCCCATTGTAAATACCCTTAGCCTAACTTTACAACCGACTTATATGCCACATTTTGATGATGTACTTGGTGCTCACGCCATGTCGGTGAAGCTATGATCCTTGTTCAAGCCTATGGTAAGATATGCATCACGACCGTGCAATGAGTGATTATTCATATATATTCAACTCCAATAGTAAGTTCGTTGGAGTAGGATGATTTTGATAGGCTCATTTGTTTCACTTTTGCTTTGTCGTGTTATTGAGGCTTGTGGATTGTTCAGATATTGTCAAACATTTCGGATTTTCATTTAAGATTAAAACTGCTTCACCGAGTCCTTGTCAGCGACATACTTGGTTTGGCTTCTTTTTGATAATCGTAATGTGTTTATATAGCTTCATGCCAAGGAATGTTTTTGCTTAATTTCCAGATTTGCTTGAGGACAAGCAACGTTCAAGTGTAGGGGGATTTGATGTAACCAATTTATATAGATCGCCCACATCATTATTGGCCTTTTCCGTATATGTTTTGAGTCAATTTTGTATGCATTTGGCGCGTTTATGGTGTTTGTTAGTGCTTTCAGGTTCTTAGCAGGTTGTGCGTCATTTGGTACATTTTCTGACGATTTTAGGCCAAGATGTTGATCCGAGTGTTCGAGAGATGTTGATAAAGAAGAACAAAGATTTCAGCAAGATTTGACTGCGCCGCAGTGGGAGGAATGCTGCCCCACTGCGCCGCAGCCATTGATGAAGAAGACACATTATTTCCAGGGACTTTTCATTGCGCCGCAGTGGGAGGGATGCTGCCCCACTGCGCCGCAGTCGCAATTGGATCAAGAATAAAATATTTCCAGTGGATTACCACTGCGCCGCAGTGGGAGTATTCACACCCCACTGCGCCGCAGTCACCATAAGGACAGAATTCCAGGGACCTGCCACTGCGCCGTACTGCGCCGCAGTGGGAGCGCACCATGCTCACTGCGCCGCAGTGAGTGCTCGGGGAAATCAGGGTTACAGCCTCTTTGCATCAGATTTTTGGGAGCGCACCATGCTCACTGCGCCACAATGAGATGGCTATTACTCTCCCTACTGGTCTAAATTACAGGGATTTGTGTAGACTGATGGGACATACTGATATACTGGATGAGCATGGCCAGTTATCAAGAAAAGGCACCATCTACATGAGCAAGCTTACAGACTCATGGAGATATTTCTTTACTCATCTTGTTGAGTGTTTGGGTGGCAGCTCTGGAGGGTTGGAACAGATAAATCAAATGCAACTCCAGATTGCTTACTGCCTATGGTTTGGATACAGGGTCGACTTTCCTCAGATTTTCTTCGATGACCTTGTTGAGCGTCTAAAAGTGAAAGGTAGAAAACCTCATATTCCATATATTCATTTTCTGTCACTTGTTTTTCAAAGAGCTCTAGGTGATCAGTATGATTACGATACAAACCATTTTTCTCTGTGTGACTTTCTGAGGGAGTTGACTTCATTAAAATCAAGAGCTGGTGAGGTCGAAATTCCTGTAAATATGCTTAACCATTTTAGAAATGATGCACCCGACGCATCATCACCAGATGAGCCAGAAGAGGCTCCAGGTGGGAACCAAATTGGTGAAGGACCCTCTGGAGTCCTCAATACTGAAATAGTGCCACCAGTAACCCAGGTGGATCCTGACTCTCAGCAGACTGAAATTGTTGTACCTCAAGAACTCCCCAGTCGACCAAGAACTTCCAGACGTCTTAGGAAGGATGGAGTTCAGGTCAATCCTAATAGAGCCGAATCAAGCCATCCAGATTCCTCCCAACAGGAGTCTGGAGATGTCTTAAGGGAAAACATACAAGTAGCCTCTCTTGAACAAACTGGCGTTACTGGAGCCTCACCTCTAGTGATTCCAGTCTCTCATTCTTCGGCTAGTGATATCATGAATGAAGATGGGTCTCTTATTGTTGAGCAAGTACAAAACGTTGAGCAGGAGGAAAATGTTGTACAGGATGATGAACAGGTGATTGGTGAGCAAGATGCTCAGTTGGATTTAAATAGAGAAGTGGATGATCAGACAGTTGGGACGGCTCCAGATTGGGATGAGGTTGATTCTCCAATGTCTGAAGGTAATATGTTTTATGTCAATATGAATTTTCTGGGTGATGAAGTAGAAAATGTTGTTACTTCTGTTGCTTCAGTCACCCCACCACTTGTCTCTACTGAAATGCCACCACCACCAGAATCTTTGACTGAACCACCACCACTTTCAAATCCGCAAACCACTTCAATTATTTCACCAAGTACTCTCCAGATTTCATCCGATCAACCACCACCACTTGAAGCTCCACTGGATTTTCCTGAACACCGTGTGCTGGACTCCACTGTTGTAACATCTGAAACTTCCACTGAAGGTGTCCAGGCACAAGTACATTTGGTGACTAGGATGGTTTCTGAACTGGCACCTCCCAGTGGTCTCTCCACTTCTTCTTCAACCGAGGTCCAAGGCCTTTTGACTAAGGTGGCGGACCTGGAGAGATCACTCCAGTCTTCTTCTCAGGTTGTTTCTGACTTTAAATCTCTTTTATCAAATAATCTAGCATCAGAAATGAACCTATTTGCTGGAAATGAGAAGATAGTGTTTGAAAAGCTGAATGAACTGGTACTGGCCACTAACAACAATTCTGAGAGCATTAGAGTGGCAGTCCAGGGATTAGAAGAGAAGCTGGTAAATTCTGTTCAGACTGCAGTAAAGGCCGAAATTGCTCAACCACTGGCAGGTCTGACAGAAGAGGTTCAGAAGTTAACCACCAGGATAAGTAATGTTGAGAGTAGGCCAACCCTTGACCAGAACTCTGTTGTAAGCAGTATCAGTGATGAAGTTGCCAGAAAGTTGAGGGCAGATATGTTAAAAGAAATTACTGCAGAGATTTCTGGGTCAGTTCTTAGAAGTTTACAAGATGGGTTGTTACCTCAGGTGGTAAGGATGATTGAAGGTGAGTTTCCCAAACACTTGCCTCAAGAACTTGAAATTGTTAAGAAGGAAATGTTGGCCCTCAAAAATACAGTGAACATTACCTCTCCAGTGGCAGGAAGAACCTTTGGGTCCTCTGACAGACATACACTTGGAAAGATATGGAATCATCTCGAGTCTAAGACTGGAGATAATTCCAAGGGGGAAAAGTCTGATGCTGAAGGGTTAATTCTGAAAAAGGAAGCCTTGGCCAATATTGAAAAGGCCAGTGAAGTTGAAAAGGTGACTGGTACTGATGCGAGTGCACAAGAAGCACTTGGCACTGAAGCCATTGTGCAGGAAGAAGAAGTTGCTGGTACTGATGCCAGTGAGCCACAATTTGAAGCCTTCCCAGACATCCCAACCACACTGAAAAAGGTCAGAAGAAAGCACGTGGTGTCTGGAGGTGAAATTGAAGAAGTTGAGAAATTTGCATCTGCTGATGAAGCCAAGTCTAAGAGATTGGAGAAAGAATGCATCATGATTGAAATCTGGAAGAAAAATCAAAAGGATGATCTGCTTGCTCATAAGATGGAAATGGCCAGTCATGGGACTCTGGATTCTTACAATGCTGGAAGACTGGGAATTCATATTGATGTATATAAAAAAATGAAGGAGGATCCCAGAGTTCATCAGTGTCTGGATGTTTTGGATGATGTTCATATTCGATCCTTGTATGCACAAGAGGAACAGATGTATGATTCTGAAACGTATGGGGTAAGCATACTGGATCTTATTGCTCAGAGAAAGGAGGAGTTGGTAAACCTCCAGAAACAGGTTAGGAAGAATGCTGCGGCTCTGGAGAATGAGTATAGAAAGAAGATTAAAGGTTTGCCCAAGGCACCTTCCAGACAAACCAAGGCCGCCAGAGACGCAGATCTCAGTACCTTCATTCCTTTGAAATTGGAAGAAAAATCAATAGGATGATCTGCTTGCTCATAAGATGGAAATGGCCAGTCATGGGACTCTGGATTCTTACAATGCTGGAAGACTGGGAATTCATATTGATGTATATAAAAAAATGAAGGAGGATCTCAGAGTTCATCAGTGTCTGGATGTTTTGGATGATGTTCATATTCGATCCTTGTATGCACAAGAGGAACAGATGTATGATTCTGAAACGTATGGGGTAAGCATACTGGATCTTATTGCTCAGAGAAAGGAGGAGTTGGTAAACCTCCAGAAACAGGTTAGGAAGAATGCTGCGGCTCTGGAGAATGAGTATAGAAAGAAGATTAAAGGTTTGCCCAAGGCACCTGCCAGACAAACCAAGGCCGCCAGAGACGCAGATCTCAGTACCTTCATTCCTTTGGACATTTGCAAGAAAATCAATAGGGCTGAATTTCAAAGAGCTGTTGAACAAGTAAAGATGTCAAGGGAAACTGAAGATATGATCCAGATTGCAAGGCAAAAAGCCAAGTATGAAGAAATGATGAACTTCAGGGCTGATGTCAGAAAGATCATTGATGCTGAGATCAGGCTTGCTGAAAATCATGAGGGCATGTCTAAGTTCCAAGTGAAGTTGACCAGGGAAGGTAACTTCGTGGATGAAAGGAAGAACACTTCAGTCCAAGCTTTTGGATGGACTGAACTGAAGGAGATTGGCTTGACATTCAGGGGGAAATCTGATATATCCCCAGATGTCAAAGCATTTTTGAAAAGGATTGAGAAGGTCTGGAAGAAGAAGCAACAAATGGAAACTGTTTTGGGTATGCGCTCTCCAGAAGCTTCACCTTCACCAAAAAGAAAGGCCACTGAAGATGCACAAGGACAAACTTCAAAGAGAAGGGCCTGACTTTTTATTTTACTTGTACTTGTATTTATTTCCCAAAATTGTAACTTATTTTCTGTTGATGACTGTAAATATAGTTACATATTTTGATTCACAAGTAAGTGATCAGATTAAGTCTAATTTAGAACTAAAAGATTAAATACTGGAACACTGATGATCTATAAAGTGTTTTCCAGCAACTTAAATTTTTAGACTTAGTCAAATTCAAGTGTTTTTCAAGCATACAATTGTATAGATAGAAGCTTGAAAAACCTTGCATTATTTCTGAACAAATAGGGGGAATTTGTTAGGTCCAGATTTACTGGACCCACTCCAGACTTGAAGACTGGAGCGACACTGAAGATTTGTCCAGAAATAATAGAAGACCAGTGAGCTGTTTACTATACAGGAATCTGGATTCCACCAGATTAGCTCACTGGACTTCACTCTAGTCAAGATCGTTTCTACTGAAGACATTCTCACTGAAGTCAAAGACTAAAGTTTGAAGATAGAAAACTGACAAGCAGTGGAGCCCACTGACAATCTTATCAGATCTCCTGACTGGAGCTTTATCAGTGTTCTAGACCTTACAAGTCTGAACACTGATTACGAGGAATTGACTTTATGCCTTTACACGCTTTTACCCGGAAACCCATTTGTCTATTGATAAAAGTACAATACGTGTGTAAAGGTGGTTGGTTAAAAGGATGACAAGTCACATCAATATGACTTTATCCTTGTACTTTAACCAATGCATTTAAGGAATTAAAGTAGTTGCCTTAAATGCATGCAACCATATTTGTACGGCTTAATAAATTCACTGTTGAATTTATTTGCCTATAAATACAAAGTCACATACCTCGTACAAATTACTTTTTGCAATTTGGTGAACTTGCTAAAATACTCTCGATCATAATAGTTATACTTCACAACTTTAAGTATATCGATCCAAGGAGATTATTTAGCAAGTATAGATCACTTGTAATTCAAAGATTGTTTAGATAGTTACATACTTGTAATATCTAGGTTCCGTAACAATCTTGTATTTTGTTTATCATCAATAAATAAAATACACTTGATGTAACCAATTTATATAGATCGCCCACATCATTATTGGCCTTTTTCGTATATGTTTTGAGTCAATTTTGTATGCATTTGTCGCGTTTATGGTGTTTGTTAGTGCTTTCAGGTTCTTAGCAGGTTGTGCGTCCATTTGGTACATTTTCTGACGATTTTAGGCCAAGATGTTGATCCGAGTGTTCGAGAGATGTTGATAAAGAAGAACCAAGATTTCAGCAAGATTTGACTGCGCCGCAGTGGGAGATATGGTGACCCACTGCGCCGCAACCACTGGTGAAGAAGACACATTATTTCCAGGGACTTTTCATTGCGCCGCAGTGGGAGGGATGCTGCCCCACTGCGCCGCAGTCGCAATTGGATCAAGAATAAAATATTTCCAGTGGATTACCACTGCGCCGCAGTGGGAGTATTCACACCCCACTGCGCCGCAGTCACCATAAGGACAGAATTCCAGGGACCTGCCACTGCGCCGCAGTGGGAGCGCACCATGCTCACTGCGCCGCAGTGAGTGCTCGGGGAAATCAGGGTTACAGCCTCTTTGCATCAGATTTTTGGGAGGTATAAAAAGAAAAAAAACCCTATTTTCCCAATCATCAAATTTTCTTTCTAGGAGCTGTTCTACCGCGAATTCTTCGAAGGATCATCTCAGATTTCATCATTGGATTCATTGAAGATTCAAGAACACCCATCTAGATCGTATCTAATTTTTTGTCTTGCAATTTACATTCAACAATCATTGGTACAATATGTTCTCTTTCTATTTCGTTTGTTATTTTCAATTTAGCATGAGTGGCTAGATTTCCAATCATCCACTTTGATGAAACTTGACGAATGATATGATTGCAATATTTTAATTCATGAGTTGATTAAATTATCGTTGTGTCGTGATCTTTATCAATTAATTCCTTGTGATTTATTCTTTTGATGTTGATGGTGTATGTGTTCATCGTTAGTGGTACTAGGTGAATGTGTTTATCGTTGCAATTCGATTGTCTATGGTCGTTTGTCACCGGTTCATGGTATGACGGTGAATGTCAAATCTATAATAGGAATTAATCGGTAAACGTGTTTAGAAACGGTTGGTGGTACCACGTTTTCATTCACATAGGGATAATTGGTAATTGGATAATCAAGCAAACTAATTGTTGGGGAGATTTTCTAGGCATTGGTGGTACCGGCTTAGGTAATTCAACTAGCAACTTAGGTGTTGGGGTGATTTGCGAGCGGTTGGTGGTACCACGCGAGCATTTTTATCCTTTCACGATTATCTTGTCAACTCTAAATAATTTGATCTTTAACGTGTGCAATCATAACTGAAGTCAAGTGAATTCGAAGTGGATGATCTTTATTTATATTGTTTGAACTTTCTTTACTTTCAATTGTCTTGTTATTTAAATTTCTTTAATTTCAAATTGTCAAAGTGAGGTAGCGATTTGGCTACGGTTCCATCCTTATTCTAAAACCACTTTAGTAAACAATTATTTCAAAACCAATCCCCGCGAACGATCTCGGACTTACTACTTACTATACTATATGAGATCAGGTCCACTGCCTGAAAGTGTGTAGTAGTCGGTTTTTAGTGGGTACTGATTTATAAATTCAACAAACTCGATTTCACGCATCAAGTTTTTTGGCGCCGCTGCCGGGGATTGTGTGCCGATTTAGTTGTTAATTCAGTGGTTTGATCCTTTCTCACGCGTGAGGAAGTTACTTGTTTTATTAGTTTAGTTTTCTTTTCTTATCACAGTTGCATTTGACGTGTTTGTGTTAGTTGTGTGTTTGCAGGCATATTTATTTAGTTGATGAACTTGCGTTCTTCGGGTCTACCTTTGAATAGTCCTTTGTCTACTCCGAGAAGACCAAGAGGGCATCGGTTTAACTTCACTGAACCCACAACACCAATACCAACACCGTTTTCACCTATAGCTAAACCCACTCCTGATTCGGACGAGGAAGGGTTTTATTTAGACGAATTTTTCCATTTAGAAGTTAAGCAAGAAGAGATGGGTGACGAACAACCAAGGGATCCAAATGACACTCGCTATGGCGAGAGGGTTCGAACTATTCCAACTAGCCGTGGCTCCGCCATTAGACCACCGGCCATTGATCACACTTTCAATTTGAAAGGGAATCATCTTAAGAGCATAGAAGAGCACCAATTTGATGGAAAAAGGAAATGGGATCCTTACCAACACTTGGATAGGTTTGAAAAGTTGGCTCGGATTATCAATATGGTCAAAATCAAATGAATGCCGTGAAACTTGAGACATTTCCCATGTCAATCACCGGAGAAATCACTTGATTGGTTCAATGATCTTCCAGAAAATTCAATCACTACTTGGAACCAACTTAAGGAGGCTTTCATTGGTGAGTTTTATTCACTTAGAACTCAAAGAAAGTTGGAATATGATTAGGTCGTTTGAACAAGATGATGGAGAAGATGTTGCAGATGCTTGGGTTCGTTTCAAGGAGATGTTGAGAAATTGTCCAGGTCACAATTTGACTAAGGAACAATATGTGGAGCTTTTCTTTGATGGGTTGAATAAGAAGTCTAAACGAGAATTGGAATATGCTTTTGGGGGTAGTTTCAATAACATTACACCCAATGAAGGCTATCAAATCTTGGAAGACATGGCAAAGGATAACTCAAATATGGATGATGAAATGTTCTTGAAGAATGAAAGAAAGATGAAGAAAGGAACTAACCAAGGGAGAGTTGCTAAGGTTGAAGCTAGAAATGATTCAGGGGTTATTGGAGAGATTAAGGCGCTATCTGAGCGCATGGATAGAGCTTTGCTGCTCAAGAGACTAGGTTTGGAGCAATTGAGAGGGATGTTAAGGTCGTAGCCGATGGGTGTGATCATTGTGGTGATATGCACTATTCTGATGAGTGTCCAAATCGGGCACCCGAAGATGTGAACTATGTTCAGAATTAACCCCAAGGGAGCTACCACCGCAACACCGATTTCCAGAACCGGCCTTCAGGTAATTCTTCTTATAACTCTTCTTTTCAGGCTAATGCTCCTCGTTTTTCAGGTAACAGGTGGCAAGAGATAATTATCAGAATCAGCCACAACAGCAGACTCAGCAAGGACAAGGATCAGGTTCTTCTTCTTCTAATGCCGATCCTAATGCCGAGTTGAGAGAGATGATGAAGCAGTTGGCTAGTAATCAGGTTGAAACAAATACTAGCATTCAAATGATCAGGGAAGACACTAAGACTTTGAGTGAGAGGTTGGATCAGTTAAGTGGGAAGGTGGAGATCAACATGAAGAATCAGGGAGTTAATTTCAAGGATCTTGAAAGTAGGATGGCTGCTCTTGCAGGCCCACGTGGG
>CM067168.1:152743400-152894898 GCA_034093135.1 Erigeron breviscapus
CTGTCTCCCGTCAAGCAAATTGGACTTCCTTTTTAGGAAGAGCAATTTGTGGTGCGGGGTCGACTTACTTGTTTTGAAACGGAATGTGTCCATGATCCGGTATGTGTTCTCATTCTTTCTGTCTATTTTGCTTACCCCTATTTATCTTAGTTTTGACCGAATATTGGACATTGAGGGCATTGTCCATCTTAAGTGTGGGGGGTGGCAAATAGGTTTAAGCAACCAGATATATCTCTTTTGTTGTTTTGCCATTGAGATTTAACCGTTCTTGTGGATGTGTCCCTCTCGTAGGCTTTTGGGTTTTATCCAAGAGTAAGGGTTCTATCTTGAACTCTGAACTATGATGTGCATGTTTGAGATTGGTGGCTTCGATTTGGTAGGATGACGGAAGACGATATGATTTGAAACTTGTGTTGAGCTTGTCCTTGTGGTAAATTGATTTTGTCACTTAATTCATAATAACTTAATGAGCAATTTTACTACAAAATTTTTGAGCTTCCTTGGTACAAATTTAATCGGCGAAATGTGTTCTGAACGGTTATTGGGCTAATCCTTGTGGATTGATAACATTACTTGCATACTCAAAATTCCCAAACACCTAAAAGTTGTGAGATTCATCATTCATTTATAGATGTGCTAGGTGTTTACGATTTTGGTTTGATTGCCTTATAAATTTGTCCCTCTCTTAGGCTCTTGGATTTATTCGGGAGTAAGGGTTCCATTTCGAACTCTGCACTAAGATGTGCAAATTTGAGGTTAATTTATTCCATTTCCGGGTTACTTTCTTTGATATGAGTGTGCCGGTGATGTGTTGAGCTAGAAATTGGCCTGGTGATCGTTACGAGACCGCAGTGAGATCACTTTTGTGATAGAAGTACATTGGATGACGAATTGGCATATTAGGTTTGACCCGTATTTTTTATCTATTCACCCCTTGCTTATGTATATTTTTACCTTTAGCATACATACTTTTATACATGTCCATACATGTTTGGTGTTGCTGGCTACTCTGGTCAGTGATTTTCCTTTCTTTGTAAACCTTTGTTGCACTCATCTTTAGTGCAAGATACACTTAGACACACTTTTTGAACTTAGCCTTTTCTTTGTATAAATCCACTTAAATATGTAAACTTTACCTCTCCATACCAATAGTCTAATTTTGGGGGGCCATTGATTGTCATTGGTTTGTTTGGACGGTTTGGGAGAGCTTCAATGGGTTATCGGTTGGAATATTCTTGGTCTTTGGGAATACTTCGATTGGTCAAGTTTTTGGGGAATGTATTGGATTGTTCAAAGGAAGTATATTGTTATAGACATTGTTCATCATTGTAAGAGGGTACCTACTAGTAGAGTAAAAATGGTTCAATAAAGAAGAAAAAATGAAAAACAAAAAAACAAAAAAACAAAAAAAAAAAGAGAAAAAAAATGAAATAAGAAAAAAAAAAGGAAGAAAAGAACTTGGGCTACTAGTAGGTGCTTCTCATTTTTATATGTCAAAAGAATTGTTGTATCATGTGGTTCGTGAATAGAATGGAAGATTTGGTTGTTCCTAAGTTGTTTGAAGTTGATACACCACAATGGTGTCGGGTTTGCTTGTTACTTTTGAGGTGTGTTCTAGGGATAGCATCTTATGGGTTGGTGGCAATCAATGGTAAGGGTTTGATTAGACTATTTGTACATAACTTATACTTTTGTTATTTCCTATCACTAACCTAAATTTCCCAAATCCCATTGTAAATACCCTTAGCCTAACTTTACAACCGACCTATATGCCAAATTTTGATGATGTACTTGGTGCTCACGCCATGTCGGTGAAGCTATAATCCTTGTTCAAGCCTATGGTAAGATATGCATCACGACCGTGCAATGAGTGATTATTCATATATATTCAACCCCAATAGTAAGTTCGTTGGAGTAGAATGATTTTGATAGGCTCATTTGTTTCACTTTTGCTTTGTCGTGTTATTGAGGCTTGTGGATTGTTCAGATATTGTCAAACATTTCGGATTTTCATTTAAGATTAAAACTGCTTCACCGAGTCCTTGTCAGCGACATACTTGGTTTGGCTTCTTTTTGATAATCGTAATGTGTTTATATAGCTTCATGCCAAGGAATGTTTTTGCTTAATTTCCAGATTTGCTTGAGGACAAGCAACGTTCAAGTGTAGGGGGATTTGATGTGACCAATGTATATAGATCGCCCACATCATTATTGGCCTTTTTCGTATATGTTTTGAGTCAATTTTGTACGCATTTGGCGCGTTTATGGTGTTTGTTAGTGCTTTCAGGTTCTTAGCAGGTTGTGCGTCATTTGGTACATTTTCTGACGATTTTAGGCCAAGATGTTGATCCGAGTGTTCGAGAGATGTTGATAAAGAAGAACAAAGATTTTCAGCAAGATTTGACTGCGCCGCAGTGGGAGGAATGTTGCCCCACTGCGCCGCAGCCATTGATGAAGAAGACACATTATTTCCAGGGACTTTTCATTGCACCGCAGTGGGAGGGATGCTGCCCCACTGCGCCGCAGTCGCAATTGGATCAAGAATAAAATATTTCCAATGGATTACCACTGCGCCGCAGTGGGAGTATTCACACCCCACTGCGCCGCAGTCACCATAAGGACAGAATTCCAGGGACCTGCCACTGCGCCGCAGTGGGAGCGCACCATGCTCACTGCGCCGCAGTGAGTGCTCGGGGAAATCAGGGTTACAGCCTCTTTGCATCAGATTTTTGGGAGGTATAAAAAGAAAAAAAAAACCCTATTTTCCCAATCATCAAATTTTCTTTCTAGGAGCTGTTCTACCGCGAATTCTTCGAAGGATCATCTCAGATTTCATCATTGGATTCATTGAAGATTCAAGAACACCCATCTAGATCGTATCTAATTTTCTGTCTTGCAATTTACATTCAACAATCATTGGTACAATATGTTCTCTTTCTATTTCGTTTGTTATTTTCAATTTAGCATGAGTGGCTAGATTTCCAATCATCCACTTTGATGAAACTTGACGAATGATATGATTGCAATATTTTAATTCATGAGTTGATTAAATTATCGTTGTGTCGTGATCTTTATCAATTAATTCCTTGTGATTTATTCTTTTGATGTTGATGGTGTATGTGTTCATCGTTAGTGGTACTAGGTGAATATGTTTATCGTTGCAATTCGATTGTCTATGGTCGTTTGTCACCGGTTCATGGTATGACGGTGAATGTCAAATCTATAATAGGAATTAATCGGTAAACGTGTTTAGAAACGGTTGGTGGTACCACGTTTTCATTCACATAGGCATAATTGGTAATTGGATAATCAAGCAAACTAATTGTTGGGGAGATTTTCTAGGCATTGGTGGTACCGGCTTGGGTAATTCAACTAGCAACTTAGGTGTTGGGGTGATTTGCGAGCGGTTGGTGGTACGACACGAGCACTTTCATCCTTTCACGATTATCTTGTCAACTCTAAATAATTTGATCTTTAACGTGTGCAATCATAACTGAAGTCAAGTGAATTCGAAGTGGATGATCTTTATTTATATTGTTTGAACTTTCTTTACTTTCAATTGTCTTGTTATTTAAATTTCTTTAATTTTAAATTGTCAAAGTGAGGTAGCGATTTAGCTACGGTTCCATCCTTATTCTAAAACCACTTTAGTAAACAATTATTTCAAAACCAATCCCCGCGAACGATCTCGGACTTACTACTTACTATACTATATGCGATCAGGTCCACTACCTGAAAGTGTGTAGTAGTCGGTTTTTAGTGGGTACTTATTTATAAATTCAACAAACTCGATTTCACGCATCAACACTTGAAAATTACATTTGTGTTCCATCATTTATTTACTTGTTTAAATATTGCTTTAAGTCTTTATTACTTTATTTATATTCTTGCATTTGTATTTAAAGTAATACTAGTCCAATCTAGTGCATACTTGACTTGTTATTTTACACTCGTAGGTTAAACCATCGTGTGAGGGACTTTACAAAAGGGTTATTTAATTGATAGGTTGAGAAATCTCAACCTATTGACTAAAAGCTTTTCTCTAATTATATAGGAATAGATGTTAATTTAATAAAAAAAAGCTTTAAAAAAGCTTTTTTTATTGGAGGGAAGACTTTTTTATAGGTTAAAGTTAGTGGATTTGTGAAGTGGCAAAATAAGGGGCATGCTATTGACACCATAGAATTTGTCTATTGACACCTCACCTCAAAAGGGGCGAAATTCGCCCCTTCTCCTTAACAAAAATCGCCCCTTCTGCATATAAATTGATGATTTGACTGTTGAATGTAATGACAACATATGCAGTGGCAGACAAAGACATGGCAGTATATGCAATTGAAATGTTATTACTAATTTTCACATATAACCTCTAGCTTTTTAAAGTTTTATGTTATTACCAATTTACCATATATGTTGATACTTTATCCCCTATTTTAACTAACTATAAGATATATAGTTAGGAAAATAATATTGCTACAACAAAAATTAAACATCTACAACAATACTTGCATCATTCAGTTGTATTATGTGTATTATAATTTGTACATTTGTTGTAGATGGCTAAATTCTGTTGTATGAATATCACTTCCCATATAGTTACCCTTATTAATCGTTGTGTCTTCGGCGGATTATTAGGGGTTTTTCCCCATCAGGTATTTGAAATGAACATTTTTACTTCGAGTGAGCTCTCTATCGCGGACCCGGTTAAAACAACGTATGCTAGATAGACCTTCTGTTGTCGAATCGCGACACAAAGTTTCAAGCGAAATTCACCTTTCAAAAAAAAGATATATATATTAAGAAAAGAAAGTTTAACATCCTTGATTTAGTGCTCTATTATATTTTAGACTTCCAATACACGAATTTACGACATTATTAATATTAAATGTTAATTTATTGTTTAAATTTAGTTTATTATTTTTATTAATATAAAATTGATCTATATATTGATTTTTTTTATATTGAATTTTTCTTTAAAGTATGTCCATCGAAATTGTTTACTTTGACATGTTTAGCGATATTTGAATATTACAAATTCATAATATGCCCATCAAAATTGTAGACTGTGGCATACTTAACAATATTTGAATATTAAAAAATCATAATATGTCACTATCATTTTTGTAACACCCGTCATTTTAAAACCTGGATTCTCTAAAGCTTTTGCCTAACGGCGTTTAGAAATGCGGAAAATAGAATCTTTAAAACATAACTAACCTTTAACGGATAGTTCATTTATAAAAGTGGTGTTACAACATTCATATCATTAAAATGGTATAAGATAATCCAGATTGGCACCAACAATAAGTGCCATCATAAACAATACATAAGTCATATTGAAAGTAGCCAATCATCATTAAGGCTAACAAAAATGACTAAGCGGGGAAACTAAATGTCTTCTTCATAGCAACTACCCGCCTCACCAAGCTAAGTCTTTCACTAGCTCAACCTGCTTAACCTGAGGGAACAACATATTTCAAGAAACAAGTGTTAGCTAACGAACTAGCTAGGTAAGATAACACATAGTTTATAAAGCTTTTGTCCATTTAAAACATTGTGGAAAAGTCATATTTCATCTTTAAGGCGCATATCATCACAAGTCATCACATCTATTATATCACATCTTGCATTACACATCTTTCATATAGGATGGGTCATCCTAAATGTGCCTAGTCATCTTTTGCATCTTCACATATATCATCTAAACATCTTTGTAGTTGTGACATAAGTCACGCATCTCATATAACATATACATCTTTGTAAGTATGACATAAGTCACACCCGACTAGATGGACAAACCTTACGGCTGTACATCAATGTCGTTAAGGAATGGCAAGCCAATCCAGGAGTAGTCCGTATGTTCAAAGACATTGGTGGGTAATCACGCCACCTGGAGATACTCAAACCACGTAATTATGTTGCAAGGAGCCACCCAAGCAACCGCATATACGCACCCGCCGGGCAAGGGCAAGTACGGGTTAAGCTTAATACTTCTCACATCATTTACGAGCTCGGTTTGCATCACATATAGTTTAGGTGTCCACATTACCTAAACATCATCACATATTCATCTTTTACGTTTGGGCCCTTAAACGTGCACGTGTCATGGCAACTTAATAAGTCTAGTGAACTAGATGAACAAGTCATGTAATCATGCACATTACATAACATTTCTTAGCATATCATTACATCTCATATCATTACATAACATTTCATAGCATATCATTACATCTCATATCATTACATAACATTTCATAGCATATCATTACATAACATTTCATAGCATATCATTACATCTCATATCATTGGGATAGCATTTGATATGTCGTATTTTATACCCATTTCCCACAACGTATTTAGTTGATTTCGCATGGTTTAGGAGTCGTTTTTGTATACAATTGGTGCATTTATGGTATTTGTTAGTGTTTCAGGGTACTGACAGGTATTTAAGCGCAAATCTGGAGAAAACGACGTTGTTGAGATGAATTAAGTGCTAACAGAAGATTTCGGAAGCATTTGGATGAAGATTGCAGAAAGTCAACTAAAGTCAATGCTGAAAAAGTCCAGTTGCGCCGCAACATGGAGTTGCGCCGCAACGCCTCTCCTTCCTGGCCAGTCACGAGTCAACATAAGTCAAAAGTCAACGCGAGTCAACGGAGTGTTGCGCCGCAGCTCTTCATTGCGCCGTAACCCAGAACCAGAGGAATAAGTTGCGCCGCAACATCCTTAGTTGCGCCGCAATGGGTTCAAGTTCAAGTCAGTCAAGGTCAACGAAAGTCAAAGTCAAAGGCCGAAGTCAAACATAGTTGCGCCGCAGCTCTTCATTGCGCCGCAACTGGGCGCGTTTCTGGCAGCCTTTGGGGGTTCTGATAAATAGCTTGAAAATTATGCCAAAAATACTCTTCTCTTTTAGCAGTCGTGTTCCAACCCTAAATTGGAGATATTATCAGTTTTTCATCATATTTTAGGTTTTCAAACACGATTGGATCGATTACGTTTGTAGCTTTCAATTATTATCATTCGGTAACAATGAATTTCTCTTATTTTAATTTTTATTCTTATTTTAATATGAGTGGCTAATCACTTCATCATCCATCTTGATGGAGTGAGACAATATGTAAAGATTGCACAATTTTTATAATTCAATGTTGATTTCAATTAACGTTATATCGAGATCTTAGCGTATTTCTTCCTTATTATTTATCTTGAATTGATTGGTGATTTATATGTGTCTTTAATGGTAGTTATTGATTACGTATATTTCATTTTGATTGTTTGGGTACAAACGATTGGGTCTATGACGGGTATGGTAGATAATCGTTCATGATAATAGGAAGGAATGTGTTAACGGTTGGGTATAATCGATAGGTATAATTGTTATTTCAATAACCAATCCAATTGTTTGATTAGGGAAGTTATCAAAGATGTCTTGGGGTACCGGTCTTTGTAACGAAACTAGTTAAAGCAAGAGAGTCAAATGATGTCTTCAACTTGACGGGTACGGGGTTGGTGCTTGTTTGAGTCTCGGTTATTTAATCAACTAATTTGGGTTTAAACTTCATTTATGTGCAATTTGAACATGTGTTGAGCAAAGTCAAGATGGATGACCTTTTAAATTATTGTTTTAAACAAAATTCTCTTTCGATTAATCCTTTGGGATTACTAATTATTTACTAACTTTTGCAACGTGACAATTCGGTCACAAAACCCCCCTTTTTAATTAGAATTACTTAATGTCAACAATTACTTAGTTGTAGTCCCTGTGTTCGATCCTGGACTTACCTTTTTAGCTATACTATATATGAACGGGTCCACTGCCCGAGAGTGTGTAGTAGTCAGTTTTAGGGTATTTCTTGTTTATAAATTTTAAACTCGATTTTACACATCAAGTTTTTGGCGCCGCTGCCGGGGACTTAATTTTAAGTAGTTGTTTATTTTGTAGTTCGATCCTTTTTCACATTCATTTGTGAGAAAGTTATTGCTTTACTAGATAGTTTGTATTTTATTTTATTTCAATTATACCACAGGTGCGGTTGACGGTTTGTTTGTGGTGAGTGTGCAGGTTCTTGTTAGTTGATGAACACAAGAGCTTCTGGCCGACCTTTGCTTAGCCCATTGTCTAATCCAGGGAAAGTCAGACGTCGACTTGTGTCCAGAGATAACCGGGAACAATCTACACCAATCAAAATAGATTTAGAAACCGAAACCAGTGTCCCACCCGTTCAGGATTCAGAAGATCAGTTGGTTAATAAGTTGAAAGAAGCAGGTAGAGTGTTTGGAACAGGTTCAGATTTAGATTCAGAAGAAGAAGAGAAAGTTCAAACACCTGAACTGAGTGTACTTGTATTCCCTCGGGTTAACCTGAATATTAACCAACAACAAAGGGGTAGAAGAATGGGTGATGAACAACCGGTAGATCCGAATGCCCGTCCTTACGGGGGGAGAAGAAGAAATATACCGACGAACCGGGGCAGATCTATTCGCCCTCCGGCTATTTCAGTGGATTTCTCTTTGAAAGGTAATCACCTCAAGAGTGTAGAAGAGGATAAGTTTGATGGGATTCGAAGAAATGACCCATATGCACATCTTGAGAGGTTTGAGAAGATATGTAGGCTATATCAATATGGTACAGGACAAGCTGAAGCTGTTAAGTTGGAACTATTTCCTTTAACTCTCGTTGGAGATGCATCTTCATGGGTTAAGGAGTTACCCAAAAACTCATTCACCACTTGGGCCGAACTTCGAGAAGGGTTTATTGATGAGTTTTATTCGGTTAGAACTCAAAGACAATTAGAAAATAAAATCAGAGGTTTTTCTCAAGAACCCGGTGAAGATGTTGTTGATGCATGGAAAAGGTTCAAGGAAATGCTTAGAAATTGCCCCGGACATAGTATGGACACCAAAGAAAGCTTTGAGATTTTCTATGATGGTTTGGATAGGAAAACCAAAAGGGAGCTCGGATATGCATTTGGGGGTAGTCTAAACAACATCTCCCCAAATGAAGGATATAAGATTCTAGAGGATATGGATAGAGAGTATTCTACAAGAGATGAGGACCGAGACAAGAGATCTAGTAGAACCACCGTGGCTAAGGTGGAAAGTAGTGATGACTCTAAGCTTATCACCGAAGTCAAGGCTCTCTCGAAGCAAATGAATGAGAGATTTGATAGTCAAGATACTAGATTCAAGAGCCTTGAGCGAGATGTTAAGGTTATGGCCGACGGGTGTGAGCATTGTGGAGACTTACATTATACGGAGGATTGCCCGGATAAACCAGTGCAAGATGTTAGCTATGTTCAGAATCAAGGGAATTTCAACCAAAACACCGGTTATCAAAACCGGCCATCAGGTAGTTCTTACCCTACTTCTTCTTTTAATGCTAACAGTTCTGGTTATGGTGGTAACAGGTTTAGTAGGTTCACCAATCAATGAGGCTCGGATCCAGAACTACGAGACATAGTGAAGGAGTTCATTGGTGCCCAAAAGGCAACTAATGAACAAGTTGCGGAAGAGTCCAAGAAAGTGATTTCTGTTTTGGATGCTTTGACTACTCGCTTAGATGGATTGGGGCACAAGTTGGATCAAGGAGCAAAGAATCAACAAGCCACCATCAAGGATTTAGAAGGAAGGATTGAGAGGCTAGGAAACTCGAATAGGCAGCCCGGTACTCTACCGAGCAACACTCAACAGAATCCAAAGCCTCAATTCAATAACCAAGGGCAAAGTAGTCAAGGATCGGGACAGAAATATACCCCTCCAAATGCTCGAAATGAGCAAGTGAATGCCATCACTACAAGGACGGGTAAGACTTATGATTCTTCAAATCCTTTACCTAATGATTCTTCTCCACTTGTGCAAGATAATGAAGAAGAGGAGACAGTTGATGAAGAAATTGAGATGGAACCGAACCAAGCCGTGCCGGAACCGGCCGTTCCATCCAAACCCGCTGAGAAACCGACGGTGAAGCCATATCAACCAAAGATTCCATTTCCTCAACGGTTGAGGAAAGAAAAAGTCAAGGAACATTTTAAGAAGTTTGTTGATCTTATTCAATATGTGAATATAACTGTTCCTTTAGTTGATTTGCTTGCAGGTATGCCTAATTATGCAAAGTTCCTCAAGGAACTTGTAAGTGACAAGAAGAAGCTTGAAGAGGCTAAGACTGCAGTCATGAGTGCCGAATGTTCAACAATCATTCAGAATCAGATTCCTCCCAAGTTGGAAGATCCAGGGAGTTTTCTAATTGCTTGTTCTTTTGGTGCTTATTTATGTGAGGCATTGGCCGATCTTGGGGCTAGTATCAATTTGATGCCTTATTCAGTTTATAGAAAGTTGTCTCTAGGAGAGTTGACCCCTACCCGCATGAGCATTAGGCTCGCGGATCGTTCTTTTCAATATCCCATGGGGATAGCGGAAAATTTGCAAATTAAGGTGGGGCATATGATATTTCCGGTCGATTTTGTTATTCTTGAGATGGAGGCGGACGCCAAAGTCCCCCTAATTCTAGGCCGACCATTCCTTATGACCGCGGATGCTATCATCCGGGTTAAGGCTAAGGAAATTTCCTTAGGGGTCGGTAATGACCGAGTTGTTTTTAATGTTGATAGAGCACTTAAGCACTTATTCTTGTAATGAAACTTGTTTCAGGTTAGATGTGATTGAAGAAGAAGATGCTTTGGAAAAAGAGCTCATGGATTTCTTGGATATGGAAGAAGGTGAAGCATTGTTAGCTTGCAGTGAAGAAGAGCAAGAGTTGGTTGGAGATATGATGCAAGAGGTTATGGAATTAAGTGTTGATGAAACTCCACCGGAAGACGAGACTTTTGAAGAGATCACCACTAGTGATAGCACACGGGTGCTAACTTCGGTAGAGAACCCTCCTACCGACTTGGAACTCAAGCCACTTCTGGACCATCTTGAGTATGCATATTTGGAAGGTACATCTCTTTTACCCGTTGTCATCTCATCCTCATTAATGGAGGATGAGAAATCTAGACTTATGACCGTCCTAAAGGCCCATAAAAAGGCCTTTGCATGGAAAATTTCCGATATTCCGGGTATAAGTCCAGAATTTTGCAAACATACCATAAACTTTGTTGATAATGTGAAACCGGTTGTGCAAAGGCAACGAAGATTAAATCCAAATATGAAAGATGTGGTTAAAAAGGAGATTATAAAGTTGCTTGATGCGGGAATCATATTCCCCATCTCGGATAGTCCATGGGTAAGTCCGGTACATTGTGTACCGAAGAAGGGTGGAATGACCGTAATTTTGAATGACAAAAATGAATTGGTTCCCACTAGGACCGTCACGGGGTGGAGGGTATGTATTGATTATCGGATATTGAATGATGCTACAAGAAAAGACCACTTTTACTTGCCCTTTTGGCACTTATGCCTATAGAAGGATGCCATTTGGTCTTTGCAATGCCCAGGTACGTTTCAAAGATGTATGATTGCCATATTTTTGGACATGATCGAAACATCCATGGAGGTTTTTATGGATGACTTTTCTGTTTTTGGTAGTTCTTTTGAAAATTGTCTTGAAAGTCTTGATAGAATGCTTGAAAGGTGTGAAAGGGCACACTTGGTCTTGAATTGGGAAAAAAGACCACTTTTACTTGCCCTTTTGGCACTTATGCCTATAGAAGGATGCCATTTGGTCTTTGCAATGCCCCAGGTACGTTTCAAAGATGTATGATTGCCATATTTTAGGACATGATCGAAACATCCATGGAGGTTTTTATGGATGACTTTTCTGTTTTTGGTAGTTCTTTTGAAAATTGTCTTGAAAGTCTTGATAGAATGCTTGAAAGGTGTGAAAGGGCACACTTGGTCTTGAATTGGGAAAAGTGCCATTTTCTGGTGAAAGAAGGTATTGTTTTGGGACACAAAGTTTCAAGGGCGGGATTAGAGGTAGATAAAGCAAAAATTGATGTTATAGCTAAATTACCTCCACCCACTAATGTCAAATCAATTAGAAGCTTTTTGGGTCACGCCGGGTTTTACCGTCGATTTATCAAAGATTTTTCAAAAATCACCTGGCCAATGACCAAGTTGTTAGAGAAAGATGTCCCTTTCAATTTTGATAAAGAATGTCTTGATGCTTTTAACTCACTTAAAGTTAAATTGACCAATGCACCCATTATGTCTCCACCTAATTGGTCATTACCTTTAGAAATAGAGCATAAAGCTTATTGGGCTCTTAGGAATTGCAATATGGACTTAGTTGAAAGTAGTGAATTGAGAATGTTGCAATTGCATGAGTTAGATGAGTTGAGATTGAATGCTTATGAGAATTCCATGCTCTATAAAGAGAGAACTAAGGTTTGGCATGATCGTAGGATTAGAGAGAAGGATTTGAAAGCCGGTGATAAAGTCTTGTTATTCCTTTCCAAGTATAAGTTCAAGCAACCTAAGTTGACTTCTAGGTGGACCGGCCCTTTTGTGATCAAACATGTCTATCCGTCTGGTTATGTTGAGTTGTTTAAATCGGATGGAACTACTTTTATTGTTAATGGTCACAGGTTGAAGCTCTATCATGAAGAAGAGGAAAATGTGGGAGTCGTCGTTGAAGAGTTTCCATTTTTCGAAAGGAATTAATGAAGAAAGGACCATGAGTCGAGCTAAAGACTCGTAAATAAATTAAGCGCTTCGCGGGAGGCAACCCGTGTTTCTTGTTTTCATTTTTGTTTATTTGTTATTGATAGTGTGTTTTAATAAGAATTGCAGGTAGGAGCCGCCCTCATGCCTTCCGGTAAGTCGTTTTCTTGGAAGAAACAAAAGGTAAGTGTGTGTGTGTGTGGGGGGGGGGGGGGGGGGGGGGGGGGGGGGGGGGGGGGGGGGGGGGGGGGGGGGGGGGGGGGGGGGGGGGGGGGGGGGGGGGGGGGGGGGGGGGGGGGGGGGGGGGGGGGGGGGGGGGGGGGGGGGGGGGGGGGGGGGGGGGGGGGGGGGGGGGGGGGGGGGGGGGGGGGGGGGGGGGGGGGGGGGGGGGGGGGGGGGGGGGGGGGGGGGGGGGGGGGGGGGGGGGGGGGGGGGGGGGGGGGGGGGGGGGGGGGGGGGGGGGGGGGGGGGGGGGGGGGGGGGGGGGGGGGGGGGGGGGGGGGGGGGGGGGGGGGGGGGGGGGGGGGGGGGGGGGGGGGGGGGGGGGGGGGGGGGGGGGGGGGGGGGGGGGGGGGGGGGGGGGGGGGGGGGGGGGGGGGGGGGGGGGGGGGGGGGGGGGGGGGGGGGGGGGGGGGGGGGGGGGGGGGGGGGGGGGGGGGGGGGGGGGGGGGGGGGGGGGGGGGGGGGGGGGGGGGGGGGGGGGGGGGGGGGGGGGGGGGGGGGGGGGGGGGGGGGGGGGGGGGGGGGGGGGGGGGGGGGGGGGGGGGGGGGGGGGGGGGGGGGGGGGGGGGGGGGGGGGGGGGGGGGGGGGGGGGGGGGGGGGGGGGGGGGGGGGGGGGGGGGGGGGGGGGGGGGGGGGGGGGGGGGGGGGGGGGGGGGGGGGGGGGGGGGGGGGGGGGGGGGGGGGGGGGGGGGGGGGGGGGGGGGGGGGGGGGGGGGGGGGGGGGGGGGGGGGGGGGGGGGGGGGGGGGGGGGGGGGGGGGGGGGGGGGGGGGGGGGGGGGGGGGGGGGGGGGGGGGGGGGGGGGGGGGGGGGGGGGGGGGGGGGGGGGGGGGGGGGGGGGGGGGGGGGGGGGGGGGGGGGGGGGGGGGGGGGGGGGGGGGGGGGGGGGGGGGGGGGGGGGGGGGGGGGGGGGGGGGGGGGGGGGGGGGGGGGGGGGGGGGGGGGGGGGGGGGGGGGGGGGGGGGGGGGGGGGGGGGGGGGGGGGGGGGGGGGGGGGGGGGGGGGGGGGGGGGGGGGGGGGGGGGGGGGGGGGGGGGGGGGGGGGGGGGGGGGGGGGGGGGGGGGGGGGGGGGGGGGGGGGGGGGGGGGGGGGGGGGGGGGGGGGGGGGGGGGGGGGGGGGGGGGGGGGGGGGGGGGGGGGGGGGGGGGGGGGGGGGGGGGGGGGGGGGGGGGGGGGGGGGGGGGGGGGGGGGGGGGGGGGGGGGGGGGGGGGGGGGGGGGGGGGGGGGGGGGGGGGGGGGGGGGGGGGGGGGGGGGGGGGGGGGGGGGGGGGGGGTTTGGGGAATTGATTTTATGGGACCCTTCCCGCCTTCAAATAAGTGTCTTTACATTTTAGTGGCGGTTGATTATGTGTCGAAATGGGCCGAGGCTAAGGCCTTGCCAACTAATGATGCAAGGGTTGTAATTGATTTCTTAAAGCAATTGTTTTGTCGTTTTGGTTGTCCTAAGGCCTTAATCAGTGATCGTGGAACTCATTTCGCGAATCACCAACTTGCTAAGGTGTTGAAGAGGTATGGTGTTCATCATCGTTTCTCTACTTCTTATCACCCTCAAACAAGTGGCCAAGTAGAAAACACTAATAGGGCTCTAAAACGAATCTTAGAGAAAACCATAGGTGATAATCCTAAAAGTTGGTCTAAAAAGTTGGATGATGCATTATGGGCTTTTAGAACCGCATTTAAGACTCCAATTGGAACTACACCTTATAGGTTGCTTTATGGGAAAACATGTCATTTACCTTTAGAAATAGAGCATAAAGCTTATTGGGCTCTTAGGAATTGCAATATGGACTTAGTTGAAAGTAGTGAATTGAGAATGTTGCAATTGCATGAGTTAGATGAGTTGAGATTGAATGCTTATGAGAATTCCATGCTCTATAAAGAGAGAACTAAGGTTTGGCATGATCGTAGGATTAGAGAGAAGGATTTGAAAGCCGGTGATAAAGTCTTGTTATTCCTTTCCAAGTATAAGTTCAAGCAACCTAAGTTGACTTCTAGGTGGACCGGCCCTTTTGTGATCAAACATGTCTATCCGTCTGGTTATGTTGAGTTGTTTAAATCGGATGGAACTACTTTTATTGTTAATGGTCACAGGTTGAAGCTCTATCATGAAGAAGAGGAAAATGTGGGAGTCGTCGTTGACGAGTTTCCATTTTTCGAAAGGAATTAATGAAGAAAGGACCATGAGTCGAGCTAAAGACTCGTAAATAAATTAAGCGCTTCGCGGGAGGCAACCCGTGTTTCTTGTTTTCATTTTTGTTTATTTGTTATTGATAGTGTGTTTTAATAAGAATTGCAGGTAGGAGCCGCCCTCATGCCTTCCGGTAAGTCGTTTTCTTGGAAGAAACAAAAGGTAAGTGTGTGTGTGTGGGGGGGGGGGGGGGGGGGGGGGGGGGGGGGGGGGGGGGGGGGGGGGGGGGGGGGGGGGGGGGGGGGGGGGGGGGGGGGGGGGGGGGGGGGGGGGGGGGGGGGGGGGGGGGGGGGGGGGGGGGGGGGGGGGGGGGGGGGGGGGGGGGGGGGGGGGGGGGGGGGGGGGGGGGGGGGGGGGGGGGGGGGGGGGGGGGGGGGGGGGGGGGGGGGGGGGGGGGGGGGGGGGGGGGGGGGGGGGGGGGGGGGGGGGGGGGGGGGGGGGGGGGGGGGGGGGGGGGGGGGGGGGGGGGGGGGGGGGGGGGGGGGGGGGGGGGGGGGGGGGGGGGGGGGGGGGGGGGGGGGGGGGGGGGGGGGGGGGGGGGGGGGGGGGGGGGGGGGGGGGGGGGGGGGGGGGGGGGGGGGGGGGGGGGGGGGGGGGGGGGGGGGGGGGGGGGGGGGGGGGGGGGGGGGGGGGGGGGGGGGGGGGGGGGGGGGGGGGGGGGGGGGGGGGGGGGGGGGGGGGGGGGGGGGGGGGGGGGGGGGGGGGGGGGGGGGGGGGGGGGGGGGGGGGGGGGGGGGGGGGGGGGGGGGGGGGGGGGGGGGGGGGGGGGGGGGGGGGGGGGGGGGGGGGGGGGGGGGGGGGGGGGGGGGGGGGGGGGGGGGGGGGGGGGGGGGGGGGGGGGGGGGGGGGGGGGGGGGGGGGGGGGGGGGGGGGGGGGGGGGGGGGGGGGGGGGGGGGGGGGGGGGGGGGGGGGGGGGGGGGGGGGGGGGGGGGGGGGGGGGGGGGGGGGGGGGGGGGGGGGGGGGGGGGGGGGGGGGGGGGGGGGGGGGGGGGGGGGGGGGGGGGGGGGGGGGGGGGGGGGGGGGGGGGGGGGGGGGGGGGGGGGGGGGGGGGGGGGGGGGGGGGGGGGGGGGGGGGGGGGGGGGGGGGGGGGGGGGGGGGGGGGGGGGGGGGGGGGGGGGGGGGGGGGGGGGGGGGGGGGGGGGGGGGGGGGGGGGGGGGGGGGGGGGGGGGGGGGGGGGGGGGGGGGGGGGGGGGGGGGGGGGGGGGGGGGGGGGGGGGGGGGGGGGGGGGGGGGGGGGGGGGGGGGGGGGGGGGGGGGGGGGGGGGGGGGGGGGGGGGGGGGGGGGGGGGGGGGGGGGGGGGGGGGGGGGGGGGGGGGGGGGGGGGGGGGGGGGGGGGGGGGGGGGGGGGGGGGGGGGGGGGGGGGGGGGGGGGGGGGGGGGGGGGGGGGGGGGGGGGGGGGGGGGGGGGGGGGGGGGGGGGGGGGGGGGGGGGGGGGGGGGGGGGGGGGGGGGGGGGGGGGGGGGGGGGGGGGGGGGGGGGGGGGGGGGGGGGGGGGGGGGGGGGGGGGGGGGGGGGGGGGGGGGGGGGGGGGGGGGGGGGGGGGGGGGGGGGGGGGGGGGGGGGGGGGGGGGGGGGGGGGGGGGGGGGGGGGGGGGGGGGGGGGGGGGGGGGGGGGGGGGGGGGGGGGGGGGGGGGGGGGGGGGGGGGGGGGGGGGGGGGGGGGGGGGGGGGGGGGGGGGGGGGGGGGGGGGGGGGGGGGGGGGGGGGGGGGGGGGGGGGGGGGGGGGGGGGGGGGGGGGGGGGGGGGGGGGGGGGGGGGGGGGGGGGGGGGGGGGGGGGGGGGGGGGGGGGGGGGGGGGGGGGGGGGGGGGGGGGGGGGGGGGGGGGGGGGGGGGGGGGGGGGGGGGGGGGGGGGGGGGGGGGGGGGGGGGGGGGGGGGGGGGGGGGGGGGGGGGGGGGGGGGGGGGGGGGGGGGGGGGGGGGGGGGGGGGGGGGGGGGGGGGGGGGGGGGGGGGGGGGGGGGGGGGGGGGGGGGGGGGGGGGGGGGGGGGGGGGGGGGGGGGGGGGGGGGGGGGGGGGGGGGGGGGGGGGGGGGGGGGGGGGGGGGGGGGGGGGGGGGGGGGGGGGGGGGGGGGGGGGGGGGGGGGGGGGGGGGGGGGGGGGGGGGGGGGGGGGGGGGGGGGGGGGGGGGGGGGGGGGGGGGGGGGGGGGGGGGGGGGGGTCTATGTCGGGTTTCCATGTGTTGATTGTTTCTTGTATGTGTAGGAACCCTCTTCTTCTAGCCGGGCAGGACAAGGCAAAGGAAGAGCCTCGTCGGCTGCTGCCCCAATTGAAAGTGGTCTGACTCCCGAAGCGACTGTCATGGGCATTCCCACTCACCCATGGTTACGATTTCCGAGAGCTACTCCAGAGAAAAAGATTGAATACACCAACAGGTTAGCAACTATCTATCAGAAGGACATAATTGAACCTCGGTATATGGAACCGAGTATGTTGGATTCGTTGAATGCTCGTGCGGGCATTAGTAGGTATATGCAGCTGATGGGTAGTACTAATGATGAGGATGGTAATCCAGTAGCTAAGGAGTTTAGTCTATGGTTTGATATATTTAGGATTCGGGAAGTCGTTTGTAAAGAATGGTGTTTAGAGGTCTACTCAACTATTTCGGTTGAGAATATAGAAAAGGTGAAGGATATTTTTGCTGAGCCGGTTATATTTTTTCGTTGTGGGGGTCTTAATAGAACCCTCACTATTGCTGAGTTTGGGTTGTGCACGGGGATGTACAACCAAGAGACCTTGGATGATCCTGCATTTGAGCATCTTTTAAGCATTTCTGTTAGGAATACTTCTGGATTCACCAGGGAAGCATGTGATTTCAGGGAATACTATAACCAGGTTTCTGGGGGCCGCGCTTGGAAAGCGGCTTGTGGGGCAAATACACTCCAATCGCCTGTTTTGCGATTGTTCCACAAGATGTTGGTCCATTCTTTTTTCCATAGGACCAATCACCCGGATAAGCTTTATATGGAAGATTTGTGGTTGTTGAGGTTGTTCGATGAGGGAGATGTGCAGAGGAAGGCATGTGCCCCCTATGTGTTGGCGAAGCATATGGGGACGAAAGGAGTCCGGGATAGAGGGTTAGTTTGTGGCCATTTCATTTCCAAAATGGTGAGGTATTTTGAAGGTGTTGATAATGCAGGGGCTTTGAACTGCAAACCTATGAAGCCCTTTACTTGGAATGATTTGAAGAGGTGGAAATTGATTAAGCCTTTAGCCCATAAGCATGCTATCCCGGAGTTGATTGATTTTGGGGGTGGTGATTCTGATGATGATGAGGAGGATTCAGATGATGATGATGATGCTGAGATGAGGCGGATGAGTGATGATGATGATGAGGAGGAGATGATGATGATGATGAGGAGGATGATGATGATGATGATGAGGAGGAGGATGATGATGATGATGATGAGGAGGATGATGATGATGATGATGAGGAGGATTGATGATGATGATGAGGAGATGATGATGATGATGATGAGGAGGATGATGATGATGATGATGAGCAGTGATTTCATGTGGATGGGCTCAGGTATGGGTCATTTGATGCATGATCAACATAGGTATCAGCCCATGTGGGAGGCTTAGTTTAGGGGTGAGCAGTTTCATCCACCCCAGCCGATTCCAGACTACAGCCCTCCTAGCATTTTCATTCCAGAGCACAGAGTTGGAGGTGGATTCTTCTATCCACCAGAGCGTCAGTTTGAGGTGCCTCCTTCCCATAATCTTGGAGGGACGGGGCCCGATAACCCTGTTAGCTTTGGATCTTTTGCAGGTACACAGGCTGGTGCGGATGCTGGAGGATCGGGTTCGACAGAACCTTCGCTTGCTGAGCAGTTGGTTGGATCAATTTTTGGTCCACCTATGCCTGGCTATCCGTACCCTCCTCAGTGATTTTTGATGAGATGCTGCTGCTGCCGTCGGTTGGTTATGATGGCTTGTAATTGTATTTGTTTGAACAATCTTATTTTCGTACTTTTTATTTGCATTTGTTTGGTCTGTAATCACCCTTAAGGGTGCTTGAACATCGTATTTTACTTTTCCATTTCCGTTTATTAGGGATAGGATTTATGCATGGTTTATTTGATTATGTTGCTCGTTAATGGTGTGTTCATGTTGATAGCAAGTTGAATTTCATGTGCATATGCTGGCAGTAAGTTCAGCGACATATTTTGTTGGCATCATATTCAGGCATGGAACATACATCATACCCGGCAAGTTTTCTTGTTCTTGATTTTGTTTTTGTTTACTTTCCCCTATTTCCCTTAGTTAGACTTAGTTCATTGGACATTGAGGGCATTGTCCAACTCAAGTGTGGGGGGATGGTAAATAGGAAAAAGTCGGGTATTTTTAGAGGATTTTGAAACTTTTGCATGCTTGTCCTTGTAGTTAATTGCTTTTGTCACCTAATTATAGAACTTAATAAGCAATTTGACTACACCTTGGGTACAAAATTTTAATATGTGGAATGTGTTTTGACTGATTAATTAGGCAATCCCTTCTGGATTAATAATATGACTAGCACGCTCAAAGCACCAAAACACCCAAATTGTGAGATTATTGATTCATTGCTAGTTATAATAGGTGTTACGGTTTTGGAATTGTTAGCCTTGTTAATTTGTCCCTCTCGTAGGCTTTTGGATTTATCCAAGAGTAAGGGTCTCTTTTAGAGCTCTGAACTATGATGTGCAAGTTTGAGGTTGATTTTTCCATTTCCGTTTATTAGGGATAGGATTTATGCATGGTTTATTTGATTATGTTGCTTGTTAATGGTGTGTTCATGTTGATAGTAAGTTGAATTTCATGTGCATATGCTGGCAGTAAGTTCAGCGACATATTTTGTTGGCATCATATTCAGGCATGGAACATACATCATACCCGGCAAGTTTTCTTGTTCTTGATTTTGTTTTTGTTTACTTTCCCCTATTTCCCTTAGTTAGACTTAGTTCATTGGACATTGAGGGCATTGTCCAACTCAAGTGTGGGGGGATGGTAAATAGGAAAAAGTCGGGTATTTTTAGAGGATTTTGAAACTTTTGCATGCTTGTCCTTGTAGTTAATTGCTTTTGTCACCTAATTATAGAACTTAATAAGCAATTTGACTACACCTTGGGTACAAAATTTTAATATGTGGAATGTGTTTTGACTGATTAATTAGGCAATCCCTTCTGGATTAATAATATGACTAGCACGCTCAAAGCACCAAAACACCCAAATTGTGAGATTATTGATTCATTGCTAGTTATAATAGGTGTTACGGTTTTGGAATTGTTAGCCTTGTTAATTTGTCCCTCTCGTAGGCTTTTGGATTTATCCAAGAGTAAGGGTCTCTTTTAGAGCTCTGAACTATGATGTGCAAGTTTGAGGTTGATTTTTCCATTTCCGGATTATTTCATTTGCTATGAGTGTGCCGGTGATTGCGTTGATTCTAGAACTTGTCCTGGTTGATCGTTCCGTGTTATTTATCAGAAGAGGCAAACTTAGGATAAAACCATTTGTTCTTTGTATGTTCACCCCTTGTTTCGTAAAAATCTGTTATGTGCATGTTTTGTTATTGTGCTTAGTAGCTAACTACACTGGTTAGTGAATCCCCTGTTTTAAACCCTTGTGTTGCACTCACTCTTAGTGCAAGAAACAATAGAAAACTTGTTGTCACTAGCCTGTTCTTTGTTATTAAATCCACCCTTTATATATACCTTTTCCTAGCCATACCGATAGTCGAAGTCCTGGTGGGTCATTGGTTGCCTATGCTAGTGGATGGTTTGGGGTTGTCCTTTATGTCGGGTTGGGATATTCTCGGTTTCTGAGAATAGATTGATTTCGTCATGTTTGTTTGGATAAAGTCTGAATCGTTCATTTCAGCATATGAGTATATGATTTGTCACTGTTTCAAATGTTATGTATGAGAATACCAATTAGTCAGAGTAAAAGTAGCTCACAAAAAAAAAAGAAAAAAGAATTGAAAAATAAAAGAAAAAAAACAGAAAAAGAAAAAAAGAAAAAAAAAAGAAAAAAAAAAGAAAAGAGCTTGGGCTGTCAGTTGGTATTTCTCACTTTGTGTCAAATCATTTTTGAAAGTTGGTACATCAATTACACCAACGAAAGGATTTTAATGCTATAATCTTAAGTTGTTTAAGCCAACATGGTTAGAATTGGTTGATTCAGTTGTTTAATGTCATACATCACAATGGTGTCGGTTTTTAATCGTCTATTGGGGGTATTGTCTGGACAACTTCGCGGGTTTTGGACCGTTGGCAACTAGTGACATGGGATTTAATGAATTGGACTATTTTGTAAACAATTTGTTAAATGTTGTGCTATTTTCTTTGTTAACACCCTTTGTTTACCCAAATTTCCATACCCTTTTAAATACCTTGTTTAGCCTTAAAGTTCATTCAAACCCTTAAAGTCCTCTTATGATAGACGTTGTGGTGCTTGCATCATGATGGTGAAGGAACGAACCTAGTACAAGCCTATGGTTAAAAGATTATGCATCACGACTTGGCATTGAGTGATAATTCAAATATTCAACCCCAAGTGTAAGTTAGTTGGAGTAGGATAGGCGAGATATCATTGATTCGGTTCTTTTGTGCTTAGTCGTGTTATTAAGTCTTGTATATCAGTCAAGTATTGTCAAACATTCCAGTTTTCATTTAAGATTAAAACTGCCTAACCATCTCGTTTCATTTTCAATGATGGTTTAGCTTCTTTTTGATTACGGTAATGTTATTCCATTTGAGCCAAGGTAAATTGAGTTTTGAAGTTTGGAATTGCTTGAGGACAAGCAAAGCTTAAGTGTGGGGGGATTTGATATGTCGTATTTTATACCCATTTTCTACAACGTATTTAGTTGATTTCGCATGGTTTAGGAGTCGTTTTTGTATACAATTGGTGCGTTTATGGTATTTGTTAGTGTTTCAGGGTACTAACAGGTATTATAGCGCAAATCTGGAGAAAACGACGTTGTTGAGATGAATTAAGTGCTAACGGAAGATTTCGGAAGTATTTGGATAAAGATTGCAGAAAGTCAACTAAAGTCAATGCTGAAAAAGTCCTGTTGCGCCGCAACCCACCAGGTCAGTTGCGCCGCAATGGGTTCAAGTTCAAGCCAGTCAAGGTCAACGAAAGTCAAAGTCAAAGGCCAAAAGTCAAACATAGTTGCGCCGCAATGGGTTCAAGTTCAAGCCAGTCAAGGTCAACGAAAGTCAAAGTCAAAGGCCATAAGTCAAACATAGTTGCGCCGCAATGGGTTCAAGTTCAAGCCAGTCAAGGTCAACGAAAGTCAAAGTCAAAGGCCGAAGTCAAACATAGTTGCGCCGCAGCTCTTCATTGCGCCGCAACTGGGCGCGTTTCTGGCAGCCTTTGGGGGTTCGTATAAATAGCTTGAAAATTATGCCAAAAACACTCTTCTCTTTTAGCAGCCGTGTTCCAACCCTAAATTGGAGATATTATCAGTTTTTGATCATATTTTAGGTTTTCAAACACGATTGGATCGATTACGTTTGTAGCTTTCAATTATTATCATTCGGTAACAATGAATTTCTCTTATTTTAATTGTTATTCTTATTTTAATATGAGTGGCTAATCACTTCATCATCCATCTTGATGGAGTGAGACAATATGTAAAGATTGCACAATTTTTATAATTCAATGTTGATTTCAATTAACGTTATATCGAAATCTTAGCGTATTTCTTCCTTATTATTTATCTTGAATTGATTGGTGATTTATATGTGTCTTTAATGGTAGTTAATGATTACGTATATTTCATTTTGATTGGTTGGGTACAAACGATTGGGTATATGACGGGTACGGTAGATAATCGTTCATGATAATAAGAAGGAATGTGTTAACGGTTGGGTACAATCGATAGGTATAATTGTTATTTCAATAACCAATCCAATTGTTTGATTAGGGAAGTTATCAAAGATGTCTTGGGGTACCGGTCTTTGTAACGAAACTAGTTAAAGCAAGAGAGTCAAATGATGTCTTCAACTTGACGGGTACGGTAGATAATCGTTCATGATAATAAGAAGGAATGTGTTAACGGTTGGGTACAATCGATAGGTATAATTGTTATTTCAATAACCAATCCAATTGTTTGATTAGGGAAGTTATCAAAGATGTCTTGGGGTACCGGTCTTTGTAACGAAACTAGTTAAAGCAAGAGAGTCAAATGATGTCTTCAACTTGACGGGTACGGTAGATAATCGTTCATGATAATAGAAGGAATGTGTTAACGGTTGGGTACAATCGATAGGTATAATTGTTATTTCAATAACCAATCCAATTGTTTGATTAGGGAAGTTATCAAAGATGTCTTGGGGTACCGGTCTTTGTAACGAAACTAGTTAAAGCAAGAGAGTCAAATGATGTCTTCAACTTGACGGGTACGGTAGATAATCGTTCATGATAATAGAAGGAATGTGTTAACGGTTGGGTACAATCGATAGGTATAATTGTTATTTCAATAACCAATCCAATTGTTTGATTAGGGAAGTTATCAAAGATGTCTTGGGGTACCGGTCTTTGTAACGAAACTAGTTAAAGCAAGAGAGTCAAATGATGTCTTCAACTTGACGGGTACGGTAGATAATCGTTCATGATAATAGAAGGAATGTGTTAACGGTTGGGTACAATCGATAGGTATAATTGTTATTTCAATAACCAATCCAATTGTTTGATTAGGGAAGTTATCAAAGATGTCTTGGGGTACCGGTCTTTGTAACGAAACTAGTTAAAGCAAGAGAGTCAAATGATGTCTTCAACTTGACGGGTACGGTAGATAATCGTTCATGATAATAGAAGGAATGTGTTAACGGTTGGGTACAATCGATAGGTATAATTGTTATTTCAATAACCAATCCAATTGTTTGATTAGGGAAGTTATCAAAGATGTCTTGGGGTACCGGTCTTTGTAACGAAACTAGTTAAAGCAAGAGAGTCAAATGATGTCTTCAACTTGACGGGTACGGTAGATAATCGTTCATGATAATAGAAGGAATGTGTTAACGGTTGGGTACAATCGATAGGTATAATTGTTATTTCAATAACCAATCCAATTGTTTGATTAGGGAAGTTATCAAAGATGTCTTGGGGTACCGGTCTTTGTAACGAAACTAGTTAAAGCAAGAGAGTCAAATGATGTCTTCAACTTGACGGGTACGGTAGATAATCGTTCATGATAATAAGAAGGAATGTGTTAACGGTTGGGTACAATCGATAGGTATAATTGTTATTTCAATAACCAATCCAATTGTTTGATTAGGGAAGTTATCAAAGATGTCTTGGGGTACCGGTCTTTGTAACGAAACTAGTTAAAGCAAGAGAGTCAAATGATGTCTTCAACTTGACGGGTACGGGGTTGGTGCTTGTTTGAGTCTCGATTATTTAATAAACTAATTTGGGTTTAAACTTCATTTATGTGCAATCTGAACATGTGTTGAGCGAAGTCAAGATGGATGACCTTTTAAATTATTGTTTTAAACAAAATTCTCTTTCGATTAATCCTTTGGGATTACTAATTATTTACTAACTTTTGCAACGTGACAATTCGGTCACAAAACCCCCCTTTTTAATTAGAATTACTTAATGTCAACAATTACTTAGTTGTAGTCCCTGTGTTCGATCCTGGACTTACCTTTTTAGCTATACTATATACGAACGGGTCCACTGCCCGAGAGTGTGTAGTAGTCAGTTTTAGGGTATTTCTTGTTTATAAATTTTAAACTCGATTTTACACATCAGCATTTCAGGCCTCAATAATCATTTACATAGCCCATATCACCTCCCGTGTAACCCCGAATACCCATAAGCAATCAAGATATCATTTGGGAAGTTATTATATGAAAACCATGTTTTTGTTGAACCCTCAGCGTGTCAAAGTAGTGTATCTTACCTCGTGACGAGCACAACGAGCAATACGCAAGGTTAATTTGTCTTGTTTGTGTTTCCGACTACCTATAGCAACATATAACCAATAGGTAACATAAACGTGGCTTCAAAAGACCTCTCTAAGTTCCCTATACCATAAGGTAACCTAAGCATAAGGTCTATGGGTCAAACGAGCATGAAAACAAGCCTAAACGACCACCAGACCTGAATATGCGCCGCATGGCTCTTCCATGCGCCGCATAAACTTGATCAGAATACCCCAGACCATTCCATGCGCCGCATAAACTTGAAGAATACCCCAGCCTTCCATGCGCCGCATAAACTTGATCAGAATACCCCAGACCATTCTATGCGCCGCATGGCTCTTCCATGCGCCGCATAAACTTGATCAGAATACCCCAGACCATTCCATGCGCCGCATGGAACTCCCATGCGCCGCATATCGGGGCTCGATCAGCAAACCTGATTTTGAACTGCACTTAAACGATTCCCATTCGATCTCAAACCCTAACCCCGACCTGGAGACATCAAATTGACCTCTTTTAAGACACAATTGATGACTTCAAACCATCAATTGATTCCTTGATCCATTACAAACATAAATCACTTGATTGATCACCCGAATAACATGAAATCGGTAAATGTTTTGCATTATAACCCAACCCAAACCCCATGGCCTGGATCGGATTCACATATAAGACTCACAAGGTCAGAAATCAAAGGATTATCACTTATATTACCTGTAGATGATCATAAGAATGAAAGATCTTAATCAAATCTTGCTCGAAACACCACGAAACGAATAGATCTTGGAGAGAATAGCTTTGAGAGAGGGGTAAGGCGGCTTGGGGGTTTTCTCACACACATAAGATCTGGAGAATGACAATTAGGGGAGCCTAATTGTCATACAACCCCTGTCCATCATTAATAAATTCCATCTTAAGTCCCTCGACTCTTTAAACGTTACTTTCTTGGCTTAACTTTCTCACCGGAACACTTAACGACTTAACAAGCACTTAACTTTCATGACTTTACTTTAATTACTTTCATTTAACATACTTTAATCATATTACATTAAACGCATAAGCATTTAATCACATAATCCCATTTAGGGCATATATCTTGACGTAACCTAACGTTGACAAACGACATGGTCAATGGTCGACATAAAAAGTTTGGGATGTTACAATTTGTTTATTGTTACACGTGGTTATTAAATTCTTATTTTTCACTATTAAAAATAATATTTTATTTTTAGAATATGACAATGTTATAGTTGTTTTTGTTTTTATTATATGTGTCATGACAATTATTAAAAAAGCTTCCAAATTATATAGTACTATTATGATATATATTATGTAAGTCCCAACTCAATAGATGGCACTACCTGAAGACACCTCAATGTCGATGGTGGAGTTACTTTGCAATATAAGCACTGAACTGGAGACGACCAGTTACAGGAGTATATACCAAGTTCTAGATAGATTACTTATTAAGTGACAATAAGTAAAGAACAATGCAATAAAGTAAAATACTTAAACTAAATTGGTGAGACAATATGTAATTTTCAAGTGTAATTTATTTATTAGCTTTAAATAAATTACAAGGTTGTTGCGGAACCAAGATAATACAAAGTATGTAAATATCCTAACAACCTATGAACTACAACTGATCTACACTTGGAATTTCTCTAAACAATCGAAACACTTAAAGTTGTGAAATGTTCCTTTTTGTGATTGAGAGAATATTGCACAAGTTCACCAAGAATATTGCAGGTATGCAAAGTGTGAATTCTTTCGAAGTGTGTTCGAAGAAGTAATATTCTTGGTGTGCAATGACTTGTATTTATAGGCAAAGTTAACATTGGGATGTTAACTTTGGCCGTACAAATGTGGTTGAGAGCATTAAGGAATAACATTTAATTCCTTAAAATGCAGTGTAAAGTTGCAGTATAAAGCAACTTTATTCAACCAGCTTTATGTACCTTTTTGTACTTAAATAATAAGATAAATCTTATTATCCAGGTAAAAGCACATAAAGCACAAAAGTCAATTCCTCGTAATCAGTGTAAAGCTTTGTAAGCCACTGACGGTCTCAAGTTTGTAACTGACTAGAATGTCAACTGGGCTTCGCTGCCATTGTCATTCTCTATCTTCCACTTGTTGTCTTCGACTTCAACTGGAAGGATTCTTCAACTGGTCAGTTATCCTGGAATCATTCTTTACTCTGGCATACTCCTCCTTAGTGATTCCCAAAAGATGAGCATCACTCATATCAAGCAATTTGATCTGTGCAAGATGTGCTCTGGCTTCAGCTTGGTTTCTTTGTTTCATCTTCTTTCTTTCTTTAATTTCATTGCCAAGTCTCGCCAATCTTCTGCTATCACTATCTGAAACTGGAGGAAGTCTTCAGTTGCGTTAACTGTACGATGCAACTGGACTTCAATATATTTCTGGACAAATCTTCTGGGTCTCCAGTTTCACTGGGTCTCCAGGTGCAACTGGAGACTGGCCAGTTTACCAGTAAACTGGTCCTAACAAATTCCCCCTATTTGTCTAGAAATATTGGCAAGTCTTTTTCAGTCCTTGTATCTGTACAAGTGTGAACTGGAGAGACTTGTTCGATTTAAATCTATCTAAGTTTTCCAAGGCATTTTTATAGATCAATAAATGCCTTGGGTTTTTCTTTTAAGTTTGTTAGATCTAATCTATTATCTACCTTGTGGTTACAAACTGGTAACTTCATTTATACAAGGAAATGAAATTTATACAAGTTACAGAATGTAAATAAATTACAAGTAGATAACTGAAAAGAGAACTTAATGGGATGGCCCTTCGCCAGTTCTTCTTCTCTTGGTCACTGAAGAGATAAGCTGAGAGTCTTCAGGATCAATATTCAACTTTAGCTCCAGATTTTCTTTATGTTGAATCTTGCCCCTTAAGAAGTTCACCCATGCTTTCTCAAACCTATTCTTTTGTGCCTTTGCATCCAAAACTTTTACCATTTCAACCCATTCAGTGAACCCATACTGCATTGCACCAGGATTGTCAGTTTTAACCAGTGGCCCTCTGGTATAACTAACTTCAACTTGAAAGTGCTTGGTGCCTGGCTTAGTGGTTACATTAACATCATTGATAGTCCCACTATGTCTTCTGGTTGCCATGATCTGGGAGTAATAGCTTCTTGCTTCAGATTCATTTGTTATTTTAATACTCCCAGCTCCAGCAGCCAGTACAGCAAACTTGATGTCATCATTTGATACTTCACCAGCTGGTTCAATGAAGGTTCTAAGGTCAGCATCTCTTGTCAGTGGTCTTCTTGGTTGAGGGATCCTCCTTGGTGGATTCAATACCCTTTTCACAACCTTCTTAACATGTTCAATTCTTTTTAGAATCCCACTGGCCCTATTCTCTTTAGCCTTCTCCACTGATATATTCAAGCTTCTGGCATCAAATTCAGCTTCATCATCAGGATAGTGTCTGTCCAGTTCAACATCAAGCATTTCTTTCAACTGGTCAACTATCCTGGAATCATTCTTTACTCTGGCATACTCCTCCTTAGTGATTCCCAAAAGATGAGCATCACTCATATCAAGCAATTTGATCTGTGCAAGATGTGCTCTGGCTTCAGCTTGGTTTCTTTGTTTCATCTTCTTTCTTTCTTTAATTTCATTGCCAAGTCTCGCCAATCTTCTGCTATCACTATCTGAAACTGGAGGAAGTACATCAGCATTGCCAGTTTCTAACATTGGTACATCAGTGGCCAGCTGGGCAAATACATCACATGCTAAACCTTTACCCTTATCAACAACATTCCCCCTATCACCTACATCACCAGTTTCAACAACTCTTTGCTCACCAGCTTCAGTACTGACAGCCACAATCAATTCTATACCAGATTGACCTCCAGATGGAGTGCTTTCAGTTGCAATTGGTGCAAGAACTGCACTTCTTTCCCCCTTGGCAGCATCTAAACCTGCCCTAATCACTTCCCATTCAGAATGGTGAGCTGGCAACCGGTCAAGAGGCTGCCATGATTGCATGTTCTTGCATTCTTTGAAGATTGTGCACATCATCCTGAAAGATCTCCAAAAGTGGTTGGTTTCTTTAGACTGGGTCAGAACATTAGCTGCAACTTGTTCCTGACCAGTTTTCAATTCATTTAAAATCTTGGAATCTTCATCCAAACCAGAAACCACCTTATCCTTTACTTCTTCATCCTTCTTCTTCAAACTTTCTACTTCAGTTGTCAGTTTATCCAAAGATTGAGCATGAAGTGATACCTGGGTGTTCAAGTTATCAATGCTGCCCCTCAACTGGTTGATCTCATTTGTGAGTGGGGCCAGATCAACCTGAGGAGTGGCCAGCTTGGTGATCTCAGACATCACCCTTTCAATCAATTGTGCTTCTCTTGCACCCAGCGTATCATCTATCTTCTGACCAACTGAAGTCATTAACTGCTCTCCAAGTTCAGTCACATTCAACCCAGGTTTGTCAACCAATTCCTTTACCTATTTTTCAATCTCCCTTAAATCCACTTCTGATGTTCTAACAGTGTTACCCAGCAAGTTGGAGATTGAGGTTGTGACCTTGGACTGAGTGAGGTCAAAGGCTTCTTTTAAAGTACCTGCCGGATTGTTGCAGCCAGTGACCAACTCATTCAGCTTCTTCAACACCAAGTCTTCATTAGATGAAAACTTGTTAATCCCCAAATCAACCACTTTAATATTGGTCAAGTGATCCTTGTGATATCTGGAGAAAGACTTGGTGTTTTTGTCAAGTGTCTTTTGAATCTCCTCCACCCTGGTGAGAAGGTTTTGGAGATCGGCTTGTACAGAGACAACTTGATTGTCCAGTGACGGAGGAGAAGGTGTCACTGGACCAGCAGCAGTTTCTACTGGAGCAACTGGAGGAGGCAAACTTAGAGAAGTCTCCCCAGTTGTCAGTCCAGCAGTTGAAGAAATAGTAGGAGTGGTGGTAGAAGAAAGGACTGGAAGTTCAATGTGTTGTTCATGCTGAGAATGCTCAGGTGTGAACAACGGCGGCGGTGGGGGTGGCATTTCTCGAAGGAGTGAGAATTGCCCAGATGGTGAAAGTGAAATTGATGCATCTGGAAGCGAGACTAGAGATGAAGGGTTTTAATCTTGTACAGTAGAATCAAAAATCTCCAAGTCTGAAGCAGTACCTTCAGAATCCGAAGATTCTATAAGGATTTCCTCGTCATTAACATTCATGTCCAGATCCATGAATGTAACTGAGGGCTGACCAGAAGGGTCAGTCTCCAGATGACCTTCCCCAGTTTCCTGGTTGGCTGCATCTGTTGGAGGATCAGATACCGAGGTATCTTCACCAGGGATAGATGTTATTGGAGTTGCCTCAGTTATGGTTGCTCTATCCTCAACCATAACATTAGACGAACTGGAGGGTCCCTCATTATTTTGAGGCCCGCCCAGTTGTCTTTCTGACTCACCTAGAATTGGTGCATCAGTTTTGGCGAATGCCGGCTGCATTCAATCTGGAATCTCGACCTCTCCAGCTTCAGATACTAGAGAGTCTAAATTCCTCAACAAATCTGGCACAGTGTAAGGTGAATATGTACTAAAGTATGCTTCACTGTCCAGAATTTGTAGAAAGCAAAGAGAGAGAAACCTTGAGAAGGGGATACAAACTCCCCTGGTGCCCTTCAGTTTTTGTACTAGGCTTCTAAACAGGATATCAGCAAAGTCTACTCTCAATCCATTCCACAAGCAGTATGCCATCTCTGCTTGTGCGGAGTTAATCTGGTCAAGTCCACCAGAACTCCCACCCATACTCTCCACCAGGTGGATGAAAAAATACCTCCATGAAGGTGTAAGGCCCTTCATGGTCATCGCACCTTTTGTCTTCAAAACCCCTTTGTCCAGGCACTCCTTATGTCCCATTTCAAGGAGGACCTGGCGAAAATTGATGTTTGGGGGTAAGACAACTGGAGATTCACCCTCTCTCCAGTAGTTGAGGTGTAAGGCATCCCTCAACACATCAGCGGACAAGGTACACTGGATTTTTCCACCTTTTAATGTAAAAGTGATGGAAGAACAATCAGAAGAAAGAGTGGCAGTGTACCAAAACTCACACAAGTAGTCGTGAAACATCTTGCGTGGGTTTAGAGAGAATGAGGGTCCTATTGGAGAATCCTTCAAAAAAATTTAAATTCTTCCAATAAGGGTATTGGACCCTTGAGATCCTTGTAAACTCTCCATCGGATTATTTGGATTGAATTTGATGAGCGAAGTGTTACTAGGAGCACCAAATGCCGGTTTGACATCTGGTGAAGGAGCATATGGAACAGTTAAGAGATTTACATCTCTTGAACGGGATGATTTAGGAGCCATTTGAAAATGAAATTGAAATTTAGGAATTAGGGTTCTTGATTTATGAAGCAAAGAGAGAGAAACCTTGAGAAGGGGATACAAACTCCCCTGGTGCCCTTCAGTTTTTGTACTAGGCTTCTAAACAGGATATCAGCAAAGTCTACTCTCAATCCATTCCACAAGCAGTATGCCATCTCTGCTTGTGCGGAGTTAATCTGGTCAAGTCCACCAGAACTCCCACCCATACTCTCCACCAGGTGGATGAAAAAATACCTCCATGAAGGTGTAAGGCCCTTCATGGTCATCGCACCTTTTGTCTTCAAAACCCCTTTGTCCAGGCACTCCTTATGTCCCATTTCAAGGAGGACCTGGCGAAAATTGATGTTTGGGGGTAAGACAACTGGAGATTCACCCTCTCTCCAGTAGTTGAGGTGTAAGGCATCCCTCAACACATCAGCGGACAAGGTACACTGGATTTTTCCACCTTTTAATGTAAAAGTGATGGAAGAACAATCAGAAGAAAGAGTGGCAGTGTACCAAAACTCACACAAGTAGTCGTGAAACATCTTGCGTGGGTTTAGAGAGAATGAGGGTCCTATTGGAGAATCCTTCAAAAAAATTTTAGATGATTGGGAAGTAAATGAAAGAATGTGAAGGAAAGTAAATGTGTTCGGAGTAAATAAGGGTATTTATAAGGAATTCAAGATCTCAATGTAATAGCAAAAATTATATTTTATTAACAAAATCAATTTTGTAGATATTTTTACAAAATAAGTTTGAATTTTGAAATAAAAACATAATTAATTGTGTCAGCATTAAATGCTACGACGGCTTATCTTACCCACGCGCCCACTAACATTAATTTTCCTAATACAAACAGTGTTTATTTACCAAAATGACTTTAAACACGTCAGATGACGATACCAAGTGGTTTAAAACACTCGAGTATCATCACGTGTCACAAATATTGACCAAGTATTTCTAACGTTATAAAAAATAAGACAAGACTGAATCTGGTCACTGGAGGATTAGTCCAGTGCCAGTTTCCAACTGGAGAGTTCTCCAGTTGCCATTTTCAAACAAAAACGTATTTTAGTCAGAAAATTATTTTTGAGTCTTTCCCCCTAAAATGATGATCCAGAAATCAATTAGTGCCAGGATAGTATCACAAAGGCGTTCGATAGCCTGGCGAGCAAAGATTATCTGGACCTCCTCAACTGGAGAACTTCATCAGTGTCACTGACGCGTTCAATAACAAAGAAATCTCCAGTTTTAAGGATTTAACATTCCCAGTTCGCTGATGAGATGTTTAAAGGTTTTCTCATCAAGAGGTTTTGTAAAAACATCAGCGAGTTGTTTGTCAGTGGGGATGAAATGAATTTCAATGTCTCCTTTCATAACATGATCACGAATAAAATGATACCTGATGTCAATATGCTTTGTCTTGGAGTGCATCACTGGGTTGTGAGATATAGCAATTGCACTGGTGTTGTCACAAAAGATTGGGGTCCTTGTATACTTTTGACCATAATCTAGTAACTGGTTCTTGATCCAGAGAATCTGGGCACAGCAACTGGCCACAGAAATGTACTCTGCCTCAGCAGTGGACATAGAGACTGAAGTCTGCTTCTTGCTGGTCCAACTTACCAGTTTTCCTCCAAGGAAATGACAACCACCAGTTGTTGATTTTCTATCTATCTTACAACCTGCATGATCTGAATCTGAATAACCCATTAGATCTAATCCTGAACCTTTGGGGTACCAAAGACCAAGATTAGGACACCCTTTCAGGTATCTAAAGATACGCTTAACAGCGTGCAAGTGTGATTCTTTTGGGTTAGCCTGAAACCTGGCACATAGACATGTTGCAAACATTATATCTGGTCGACTGGCAGTTAAATACATCAGTGAACCAACCATACCACGATAGTCAGTTATGTTCACTGGTTTGCCAGTTGGGTCAGAGTCCAAATTTAATGGTGCTGCAATAGGTGTGTTTTTCGATGGGATTGAATCATATTTGTATTTTCTTAACAAATCTCTGACATATTTTCCTTGGTTTATGAAAATTCCATTTCCAGTTTGCTTAATCTGAAGACCTAAGAAAAATGTTAATTCTCCCATTAAACTCATCTCATACTCAGATGACATGATTTTAGAAAACTTTTTACACATTGCATCATCAGTTGAACCAAATATAATGTCATCAACATAAATTTGTACCAATAAGATATTACCTCTTTCTTTCAAGATAAATAAGGTATTATCTATTGCACCTCTTTGAAAGCCATTTTTAAGAAGATGTTTAGTTAAAGTATCATACCAGGCTCTTGGGGCTTGTCTTAGACCATACAAATCTTTGTTCAGTCTATAAACCCAATGAGGATGCTTCTCATCGATGAAGCCTGGAGTCTGCTTAACATACACAACTTCTTCCAATGTTCCATTAAGGAACGCACTTTTGACATCCATCTGGAAGACCTTGAACTGCAGATGGGCTGCATAAGCCAAAAATATTCTGATGGCTTCAAGTCTTGCAACTGGAGCAAAAGTTTCATCAAAGTCAACGCCTTTTGCTTGACAATAACCCTGGGCAACTAATCTGGCCTTGTTTGTTACAACATGACCATCTTCATCCATCTTGTTTCGATAGACCCATCTTGTACCAATAGGTTCTTTCTTTAACCCTGGTGGACAAGGAACAAGCTCCCAAACATTGTTCCTTTCAAACTGGACGAGCTCTTCTTGCATAGCTTCCACCCATCTTGGGTCTGCCATAGCCTCGTCAATCTTCTTTGGTTCAATTAGAGATAAGAAGGTGACGTTTAAGCATTGCTCACTGGTGGCTCTTCTAGTCTGAACCCCACTATTTGGATCTCCCACAATCTGTTCAATTGGATGTGCTTGAGTCCATCTAGTGTATTGACTAGGCTGGTGTAAAACAATATCAGTGCAAGTCACCTGGCGATCTTCTTCAGTTGCAGTAGCTTCTGGACGATGATCGGTCCAAACTACTTCTACATCCTCATCAGAGTCAATGAGGTCACGATTTGCATCATGAAATTCTTCATTCAAGGGCATTTCTTGAAGAACTGGAGAAGTTAGAGTTTGAACTGGTGCTGATATTGGAGTGGCACGTACATCAGATCCAATCACCAATTCTTGTGGTAAGTTGAAATTGATGGAGGGATAGAATGATGTGTCACTGGTGGTGTTCTTCTTCTTAACTGGTTCCAATTTGTTATAACTGGAAACATCTTTTGGTGAAACAACTGACTGATGAACTTGGTCAGTTTCGCCAAAATTTATTGGAACGACTGGAGTAATATCAAGGCTTGGTCTCTTGTTGATTGCTTCAGTTGATTCGTCGAATGTGACATGAATTGTCTCATGAACCTTTTGGAGTCTATAATTATAAACTCTAAAGGCCTTTCGAATATCTGAATAACCTAAAAATACCCCTTCATCAGCTTTTGCATCAAACTTTCCAAGCTGACTGGAATCGTTTAAGATATAAACTGGACAACCAAATACATGAAATTATCCAATATTTGGTTTACGATTCCTGAGTACTTCATAGGCAGTCTTCTTATGTCTCTTGATGTAGACTGACTGGTTTTGGGTGTGACAAGCAGTTGCAACTACTTCAGCCCAAAAACTGGTGGGAAGACCTGATTCAGATAGCATACTTCTGGCTGCTTCTATCAGTGTGCGATTCTTTCTTTCCACAACTCCATTCTGCTCTGGAGAGTGTGCTGATGAGAAGTTTTGAGAGATGCCAGTGTCATTGCAAAATGTTTCAAGTACCTTATTTCGAAATTCAGTACCATTATCACTTCGCAACTGACAGACTTTTCGAGTATACTTGAGTTCAATTCTCTTGATGAGAGAGATGATTTCAGCAGGTGCATCACTTTTGGATCTGAGGAATGCCACCCAACAGTATCTGGTGAATTCATCGACCACAACTAGAGTGTATTTCTTCCCAGCTCTAGTTTGAACATTCACTGGACCAAAGAGATCCATATGTAGCATGTGAATAGGTTCAGTGATGCTAAAATTTTGCCTAGTTTTGAAACTGGCCCTTTTCTGCTTGCCCATCTCACACCCTGGACATGGCTTTTCTTTATTAAAAGAAATCTGTGGTATCCCATCAACCAGTTGTTTGCGAGACAACTTGTTAATATTTTTGAAATTAAGATGGGATAATCTTTTATGCCACAGCCAGTTGGTGTCCTCATCAGCTTTGTTATAGAAGCACTGCTCTTTTGGAGCTGGTTCCATATCCATGATGTACACATTACCTTTTCTTGGTGCAACCATCACCACTTTCCAATCCTTGTTAAATATGGTGCCTTGAGCAATATCGAACAAAACTCTGAAGTCATCATCACAAAGTTGGCTGACACTGATCAGGTTGTATTTCAAACCATTCACAAATGCAACTTTCTTGAATTCGATTTGTCCATTATTGAGCACACCATATCCTTCAGTCTTTCCACTTTGATCATTACCAAACGTCACTGCCGGTCCATCTTGGACAGTGAACTCTTCAAGCAGGGGCTTACATCCGGTCATAGTCCGGCCAGCAGCGCTGTCCAGATACCAGATATTCTTCTTTCGATCGCCCTGCACACCCACAAAAATCATCAGTTATTTTTGTGAACCCATCTTTTCTTGATGGGTTCACTGGACTTCTCTACAGAAGTCACAGTTGATTGTTGTGGTATTGAACTGGAGGCTGCATCTGGAGCTTTTTCACCAGCTCCAGGTGCAGGAGTAAAAACGATTGGTATTTGATACCTGCTCCCCTTTTTCTTATCAGTTTTAGTTCCAGATGGAACATTCTTTGTTTTAGTTTTGAAGGGGGTTTTAATATTTTTTAAATTAAGATGGGATAATCTTTTATGCACAGCCAGTTGGTCCCCTCATCAGCTTTTGCATCAAACTTTCCAAGCTGACTGGAATCGTTTAAGATATAAACTGGACAACCAAATACATGAAATTATCCAATATTTGGTTTACGATTCCTGAGTACTTCATAGGCAGTCTTCTTATGTCTCTTGATGTAGACTGACTGGTTTTGGGTGTGACAAGCAGTTGCAACTACTTCAGCCCAAAAACTGGTGGGAAGACCTGATTCAGATAGCATACTTCTGGCTGCTTCTATCAGTGTGCGATTCTTTCTTTCCACAACTCCATTCTGCTCTGGAGAGTGTGCTGATGAGAAGTTTTGAGAGATGCCAGTGTCATTGCAAAATGTTTCAAGTACCTTATTTCGAAATTCAGTACCATTATCACTTCGCAACTGACAGACTTTTCGAGTATACTTGAGTTCAATTCTCTTGATGAGAGAGATGATTTCAGCAGGTGCATCACTTTTGGATCTGAGGAATGCCACCCAACAGTATCTGGTGAATTCATCGACCACAACTAGAGTGTATTTCTTCCCAGCTCTAGTTTGAACATTCACTGGACCAAAGAGATCCATATGTAGCATGTGAATAGGTTCAGTGATGCTAAAATTTTGCCTAGTTTTGAAACTGGCCCTTTTCTGCTTGCCCATCTCACACCCTGGACATGGCTTTTCTTTATTAAAAGAAATCTGTGGTATCCCATCAACCAGTTGTTTGCGAGACAACTTGTTAATATTTTTGAAATTAAGATGGGATAATCTTTTATGCCACAGCCAGTTGGTGTCCTCATCAGCTTTTGCATCAAACTTTCCAAGCTGACTGGAATCGTTTAAGATATAAACTGGACAACCAAATACATGAAATTATCCAATATTTGGTTTACGATTCCTGAGTACTTCATAGGCAGTCTTCTTATGTCTCTTGATGTAGACTGACTGGTTTTGGGTGTGACAAGCAGTTGCAACTACTTCAGCCCAAAAACTGGTGGGAAGACCTGATTCAGATAGCATACTTCTGGCTGCTTCTATCAGTGTGCGATTCTTTCTTTCCACAACTCCATTCTGCTCTGGAGAGTGTGCTGATGAGAAGTTTTGAGAGATGCCAGTGTCATTGCAAAATGTTTCAAGTACCTTATTTCGAAATTCAGTACCATTATCACTTCGCAACTGACAGACTTTTCGAGTATACTTGAGTTCAATTCTCTTGATGAGAGAGATGATTTCAGCAGGTGCATCACTTTTGGATCTGAGGAATGCCACCCAACAGTATCTGGTGAATTCATCGACCACAACTAGAGTGTATTTCTTCCCAGCTCTAGTTTGAACATTCACTGGACCAAAGAGATCCATATGTAGCATGTGAATAGGTTCAGTGATGCTAAAATTTTGCCTAGTTTTGAAACTGGCCCTTTTCTGCTTGCCCATCTCACACCCTGGACATGGCTTTTCTTTATTAAAAGAAATCTGTGGTATCCCATCAACCAGTTGTTTGCGAGACAACTTGTTAATATTTTTGAAATTAAGATGGGATAATCTTTTATGCCACAGCCAGTTGGTGTCCTCATCAGCTTTTGCATCAAACTTTCCAAGCTGACTGGAATCGTTTAAGATATAAACTGGACAACCAAATACATGAAATTATCCAATATTTGGTTTACGATTCCTGAGTACTTCATAGGCAGTCTTCTTATGTCTCTTGATGTAGACTGACTGGTTTTGGGTGTGACAAGCAGTTGCAACTACTTCAGCCCAAAAACTGGTGGGAAGACCTGATTCAGATAGCATACTTCTGGCTGCTTCTATCAGTGTGCGATTCTTTCTTTCCACAACTCCATTCTGCTCTGGAGAGTGTGCTGATGAGAAGTTTTGAGAGATGCCAGTGTCATTGCAAAATGTTTCAAGTACCTTATTTCGAAATTCAGTACCATTATCACTTCGCAACTGACAGACTTTTCGAGTATACTTGAGTTCAATTCTCTTGATGAGAGAGATGATTTCAGCAGGTGCATCACTTTTGGATCTGAGGAATGCCACCCAACAGTATCTGGTGAATTCATCGACCACAACTAGAGTGTATTTCTTCCCAGCTCTAGTTTGAACATTCACTGGACCAAAGAGATCCATATGTAGCATGTGAATAGGTTCAGTGATGCTAAAATTTTGCCTAGTTTTGAAACTGGCCCTTTTCTGCTTGCCCATCTCACACCCTGGACATGGCTTTTCTTTATTAAAAGAAATCTGTGGTATCCCATCAACCAGTTGTTTGCGAGACAACTTGTTAATATTTTTGAAATTAAGATGGGATAATATTTTGTTTTAAAACTGAAGGTGATGAATCTCCTTCCAGATTTTTAATCCGGGCAGTACAACTCTGAACCTGTCGAGACAAAAGTTGGAGTTGACTTTCCAGTTTAAACAAAATATTGTTTTCATCAGGCAGCTGAACCTTGGACCTTGGTTCAGCTGGAGTTTTAGTCTTTTGGGTCTTGGGCACCTTAGACTTTTGAGGTAAAGGCTTGTTACCAGTGGCCTTTTTAACTGGAGCACTAGCCTGTTTGGCTCCAGGTTTAACCTCAATGGGGGTGGTCTCAATGGGTTCAGTTTTAACAGCTTCAGGTTGATCATAAGAAGTTTCAACCCTGAGAGCTGGAGGCAATGCATGAAGATCTGGTATGAGAGCTGCCATCTCCAGATTTCCATGCATTCTTCTGGGCATCGATAGTTCTAGAAAATGCATCATAGTTCTTACCAGATGCTTTTACCCATGACTTGATAATCTTTTGTTCTTTTTCAAGATCAGAAAATAATTTTTGATTATCAAGTTCCAAAGCCTCAATTTTTATAACTGACTCCTTGAGAGCCAACTGGACACTTTGTAAATCATTCAGTTGTGGCTTAACATTGTTTAGTTCAATTAAGATAGTGTCAAGATGTCTTTCACTATCTGCTCTAACAGTTTCCACAAAAGCTAAATCACCACTTAATGATTCAGCCAGGTCCAGTTTCAGTTCAGGGTCAACCTGATTGTCATAATCACATACCTTCTTCAAAATGATGTCCACCCATCTTCCAGTGATGACATCTTCTTTTGCCACATGCTGCTGTTGATCTTCCAAGGCCATGAAACACATGTCCCTTTCCTCTTCTTCATCAGCTGATGAGTCATCAGAGTACACCCATTTTCCCTCAGTTTGTGCCATTAAGCACTGATCCTTTTCTTTTTCCATGGACAGGAAGGCAATCTGGGCCTTAAGCTTTTTATATTTAGCTTTGTAGCTATCATCAGGCCGATTGAAATTAGGGACAGGGGGGCCAGTTTGGTTGTTCATCTGACTAGATCTGCATTCCTTCATAAAGTGACCTTTCTTACCGCATTTATAGCAAGTAAGATTGGTTTTATCCAGAGAGCTGGAGCTGGAAGCATTGTTTGGGCCATTAAATCTTTTAGATTTATGCTTAAACCTGTTAAAGGTTTTAGCAATCATGGCTACCAGATCATCATCGTCAGTTTCATCACAACCATCACTGATTTCAGTGGTCAGGCCAGAGTTCAAGAAACTGTTTAACATCTCCTTCATTGAGTGTGCCTGGACACTCTCTGCAGACATTAAGGCAGCACAAGGTCGCTCAGGTACACTAGCAACCTTGGAACTCTGGGCATGGTTCATGGCATCCTGCTCAGCCACCAGTCTTGCAGCATTATTATCTTCAGTGAATCTGAAGGCTCCATAGAGCGATGCAAGAGTATGGCTGTGCAAGGTTTTACCTTGTCTTAAGACAAGAACCATGTTTTCCCATTTGGAAGGAAGAATATCACAAAACTTCTCAAGAAGAATATCCTTATCCTTCTCTACACCCAAGCCTCTCAACTGATTAATGAGGCTAGAAAATCTGGTGTATGTACCAGTTAGACTTTCATTGGGCAAGGCAAAAAAGGATTCATACTTCTTGTTCAAGGCAACTTTCCTGGTGACAATAGTGTCATCACCTCCTTCAAACTGAATAACTAATTCATCCCACATTGACTTTGCACTGGGGAACAACACAAGTGTTGGAATTAGATCTTCAGGAACAGCTCCAAGGATCATGTTCTTGAGTCTGGTGTCCAGATCTACAAGTCTACGATCCTCATCAGACCAATGGTCTTCGAGCTTTTCTCTAGAACCTCTTCTTCCAGTTGGATCTAGAAGAGGACTTACCCCAAGAGACATGGGTATATATGGTCCATCCTTAAGGATTTTCAACATATACCTCTCTATCCCACCGAAATGCAAAAGCATTCTGACCTTCCATGTACCAAATGTCTCACTCTTTCCATCAAATTTTGGAACAGGAGTGTTAGAATAATATACATGGACGTGATTTGGGGCAGTAGGAGGAGGAGGGTTTGAATTAGCATTTTGAAAAGGTGGTGTATTAGTATTCAAAGGGTTTTCACCTTGACCAGAACCATCTTCACCTTCAGTAGTGTTCATCTTAGCAGATCTAGGCAAGTTTATTAGCCTTCTGCTCTGATACCACTTGTAAGTCCCAACTCAATAGATGGCACTATCTGAAGACACCTCAATGTCGATGGTGGAGTTACTTTGCAATATAAGCACTGAACTGGAGACGACCAGTTACAGGAGTATATACCAAGTTCTAGATAGATTACTTATTAAGTGACAATAAGTAAAGAACAATGCAATAAAGTAAAATACTTAAACTAAATTGGTGAGACAATATGTAATTTTCAAGTGTAATTTATTTATTAGCTTTAAATAAATTACAAGGTTGTTGCGGAACCAAGATAATACAAAGTATGTAAATATCCTAACAACCTATGAACTACAATTGATCTACACTTGGAATTTCTCTAAACAATCGAAACACTTAAAGTTGTGAAATGTTCCTTTTTGTGATTGAGAGAATATTGCACAAGTTCACCAAAAATATTGCAGGTATGCAAAGTGTGAATTCTTTCGAAGTGTGTTCGAAGAAGTAATATTCTTGGTGTGCAATGACTTGTATTTATAGGCAAAGTTAACATTGGGATGTTAACTTTGGCCGTACAAATGTGGTTGAGAGCATTTAAGGAATAGCATTTAATTCCTTAAAATGCAGTGTAAAGTTGCAGTATAAAGCAACTTTATTCAACCAGCTTTATGTACCTTTTTGTACTTAAATAATAAGATAAATCTTATTATCCGGGTAAAAGCACATAAAGCACAAAAGTCAATTCCTCGTAATCAGTGTAAAGCTTTGTAAGAGCTTTCCACTGACGGTCTCCAGTTTGTAACTGACTAGAATGTCAACTGGGCTTCGCTGCCATTGTCATTCTCTATCTTCCACTTGTTGTCTTCGACTTCAACTGGAAGGATTCTTCAACTGGTCAGTTCTCAACTGGAGGAAGTCTTCAGTTGCGTTGACTGTACGATGCAACTGGACTTCAATATATTTCTGGACAAATCTTCTGGGTCTCCAGTTTCACTGGACAGTTTCACTGGGTCTTCAGGTGCAACTGGAGACTGGCCAGTTTCGTTGACTGTACGGTGCAACTGGACTTCAATATATTTCTGGACAAATCTTCTGGGTCTCCAGTTCACTGGACAGTTTCACTGGGTCTCCAGGTGCAACTGGAGACTGGCCAGTTTACCAGTAAACTGGTCCTAACATATTAGCTATTATTCTATTAAAATATATTTACATTGAATTTTGTTTGTTTTTAATTATATAGTTTTGTATGTATAAGATATAACGTACTATTATGATATATATTAGCTATTATTCTATTAAAATATATTTACATTGAATTTTGTTTGTTTTTAATTATATAGTTTTGTATGTATAAGATATAACGTACTATTATGATATATATTAGTTATTATTCTATTGGATATATATAACGGGCAGCTATTATATTTTTTAATTATTATTTGTAATTATCGGTTAAAAAGTGTAACTTGGTGATGAAAAACTAAGTTTTTATATATTTATCTATTTAAAAACGAGTAGAATAAACTTTTGATTATTTTAGCCTTTTGTGTCAAATACACGGGGTTAAATCCAATACATAACTAAGTATCATAGTTTTAATGGATTTATCTATTTATGGTATGTAAAAAGTATGATTTAGAATACAAATTTTAAGATACGCGATTCAATTAAACAAAAAATCACGTCATAAAACACTTTCCATTAAACTATCCAATATTTTCAACCATTTAATATATATGGATAAATTGAGTATGTTACACATCTAATTTGGGTAAAAACCTCTCACATGCTAGTTTTTTAATATTTTGAATAAATGATTGGGCACTCACGTTTTTTTTTCTGTATTAAAAAAATTAATTTGTGACGGATTTTCCAGCCAAGCTGAGTGTGTAATAGACTTATATTCACTTCCCCCATTGTATATACATTTGTTTTAGAGGATGATGAAATCTTATATCCATTTAGGAAATATTATCAACAATTAGGGGTTAAAAGTGTAAAAGGAAGAAAAGATAAGTCAAAAATCAATTAAAAATGTTTTGACATGACTATTGCATTTAACAGAGAGAGAAAAGTAAGTTGATGTGGGTAGGGGTGTAAACGATTCAAGCCTACTCGTGAACTATTCGAATTCGATTCGAAAAAAGCTCGTTTCGAGCCGAGCCGAATTCGAGCTTAACAATAGACTCGTTTATTAATCGAGCCCGAGCTCGAGCTTCAAGCATATAACTCGAATAAGCTCGCGAGCCTAAACGAGCTTTTTTAATATAATATAATATAATAATTTAATACGGAGTATATGTATAAGGCGTATAATATAGTAACAAATACATTAATAGTTTAATGTTATAAAGATCTTTTTTGACCGCCTCTTTACATTCTCATTCCTCTTTTCAGATCTAAACTAAAAAAAGACCTAGATTAAATAGTCTTTAACTCTTTTTCTCCCACGCCGCCGATCTTCATCTCGTTTCTTACGTCTTCTGCCTCATGTAACAAGTATGTCTCTTTCTTCTTATTTAATATTAAACTTACATTGATTTGTTATTTTTAGTTTTAGTTTTATTCATTTGTTTACTTAAGTAGTTAATAATAAACTACAATGGATAAAACCCTTATTTTATTTTATTTTATCACTGATATAAGTTTACTAGTGTGGATCTATCCTGGAAATGACTCCTATTTTGATTAAAAATTATTAATATTCATTGTATTAAAGTTTACTAGTGTTGCTACTATTGATGGATGTTGTTGATGATGATACATATATGAGTTTCTGTAGATCTATGATGGAAATGACCCCTATTTTGATTAGAAATCAATAGTTTTCATTACGTAAAAGTTTGTATTTATATCATTATTTACTATTGATGGATGTTGTTGTCTTGTTGATGATGAATTGATGATACATATATGATATATGTGTATTTGTAAATACATTTTATATCCTTTTGTCGGCTTCTTTCATATTGATTTAAAGTGGGCTGGTAACTAATTTATATCCTTTTGTCGGCTTCTTTCATATTGATTTAAAGTGGGCTGGTAACTAATAAGACTCAATCGTATTAGTCTAATGCAGTTTTCATATTGATTTAAAGTGGGCTGGTACATTTTATATCCTTTAAGATGTACTACGACGAAGGCATATACAAAGTGCAAGGGGGAATGGAGACATTTAGTGCGCTGGATTGGTGGAAAGTTCACAAGTTTAAGTATCCTGTTTTGTCAAAGATGGCTATCGACGTTCTTGCTGTACCAATTTCTACCGTTGCATCTGAGGCAATATTTAGCGCCGGTGGCAGAGTTATCGACCCCTATCGATCTAAGTTGGCTCCTGACACAGTACAAATGCTTATTTGCGGAGGGGATTGGATTAGGCAACGTTATGGATTGGAAAGTAAAATGAAGGTATGCTTTTAGAACTTCAAATCTCTGTGAATTGATTTTTGTGTTTCTTCTAACCTTTTTTTTCTATAGAAAGAGGACATGCCCACTGAGGTCCTACTTCCTGATATGAAACAAGCAAACTAAATGTATGTCTTTTATTGTTAGTTATAATCATAATTTATGAGATTTTTATACCAACAGATGTGGACATGTTGTTCTAATGTAGTAATGTGCATGTATCGTATGCAGGTTTTTAATGAGACTACATGGAAACTGAAGGATTAAATGTCTTCACTGGCGGCCTTATTTTGTGATACTTTTGTGGTACTAGTACATCAGGCTTTGTAAAAAAAAAATTGCTTTTTGAAACATTATTCTTACTTGCTGAAACAAGGCTTGTTGACATTGTTTTTGTGATACTGAACTACTGATTGTAGCTTTGCCATTGAAGCATTTTCTTGTTTGTATTTAATGTTTACATTAATGGAGTGTTGGTGTATCTAGTGAAACTTTGTTTAGAAGCAGCCATCATTTTCTTTTCTGACCAAATGTTTGACTAACGAGCTTTCGAGCTCGAGCTTCTGATAATCGAGCTCACGAGCCTAGTTTTGATAACATACCGAGCTCGAGCTCGAGCCAAACTCGAGCTCGTTTATTTTTTTAAACAATCGAGCCGAGCTCGAGCTTTTATGACACTTTACGAGCCGAGCTCGAGTTTAAGTAATGAGATTCGAACGAGCTCGAGCTCGAGTTCGAGCTCTTAAAATCTGAACGAGCTCGAGCACTGCCAAGCTCGGGCTCGGCTCTGCTCGTTTACACCCCTAGACGTGGAACAACTTAAAAGGGGAGAAATTTGCCCCTTCTGCTCTTAAAATTCGCCCCTTCTAAGAGGTGGCAATAGTCTTAAAAATGTGTCAATAGAAAGCCCCCAAAATAAATAAGCTTATAATGACTTATTGTTGAAAGCCCCCAAAATAAATAAGCTTATAATGACTTATTGTCATTGTGGATGCTCTAAGTTTAGATAAGCCGTTGATTTAGCAAATATATTTCGAGAACTAATAATGCCCTAATGATACCTTCCAATAATTCTCATGAAACGTGTGAAATTCATAACCACTTAACAAAAGTAAAAAACAAAATCTTTTGAAAAACCATGAGAAAAAAAACCCCTCTTATCCACATCATATGGTCTCTCCAAATCCACTCAAAACCTTCACTCTCTCTCTAAACAAAACTAACTTATAGAGAGAGAGAGAATCACCATCTTCTTCACAGTCTAATTTACACACATTCTCTTTAAAGAAATCATACACACACACATTAAAATCATAAAATGGCCTTGCCTCAAATCCTTCCATCCACTTCATCTTATCTTAAATCTTTCTACTTTCAAACAACCACCCACAAAAAATCTCACTTAAACCCTAATCTTTCTTTCCCACTTTCCAATTTCAGCTCAATAACCACCACCGCCTTCCTCCGCCGCAAAAAGCTCACAACTTTCCGGTGCTCCGTCGAAAAACAAGAAACCCCAAATCATCAAAACGACGTCGTTGAACTCCCATTATTCCCTCTTCCGCTTGTGTTATTCCCGGGTGCTATTCTTCCTTTACAAATCTTTGAATATAGATACAGAATAATGATGCATACCCTTTTACAAACTGACCTCAGGTTTGGTGTTATTTACACTGATGCCACTACTGGTACTGCTGATGTTGGTTGTGTTGGTGAAGTAGTTAAACATGAACGTCTAGTTGATGATAGGTTTTTCATTATTTGTAAAGGCCAAGAACGTTTTCGTGTCACGAAAATCGTCAGAACCAAACCTTTTTTAGTGGCTGAGGTTGTCTGGTTGGAAGATAGACCATCATCTGGGAATAATGATAATGTTGAGGATTTAGAAGGGTTAGCTAATGAGGTTGAAATGCATATGAAAGATGTAATTCGTTTATCGAATAGATTGAATGGAAAACCGGAGAAAGAAGCAGGGGATTTGAGGCGAAATTTGTTTCCAACGCCTTTTTCGTTCTTTGTTGGGAGTACGTTTGAAGGTGCTCCGAGAGAGCAGCAAGCTTTACTCGAATTGGAAGATACTATGGTTAGATTGAAAAGAGAGAAAGAGACTTTGAAGAATACTTTGAATTATTTGTCTGCTGCTTCTGCTGTTAAAGATGTGTTTCCTTCTTCGTCTTCTTGATATATATATATGTGATTATGATTATGGTTATGATTATAATTATGAAATGGAAAAAAGATATGGTTTTTATAGGTACCCAATTGGTTGTTTTCTATTCTGGTTTTGTCCATTTGGTTGATATACTTTTTTTTATATAACTTTGTAAAGATTCTGCTGCTCGTTAGTGACCCTTTTAAGAATCATGAACCCCTGTGTTTGGAAATTTTGGTAATCTAATTTGCTTTCACATTATTGCCTCATCGGATGACACATAATTTCATAGTATATCTGCCAAAAGGATTCGTCCCAGAGGCATCATCCCCTAAGAGCATAAGTGTTGTGGACCCGGAAGGGGGGACTTGGCTAGATATAAGTCTCAGGTTAGAACCAAACTTTTTTGCTAGTATTTGAATACTCATTACTGATTAGAGTGTGTAGAATACTGTAGAGAGAACAGAAACAGAATATTGCCAAAGGGTGCTCTAATTTTTGTATAGAGTTTGCAACTGTATCTTGATCATATTCATTTACAGGCCGTATACAGGGTTTTGGATGCGGTTGGCTTATAAATGTACAAGAGGTTATATCAGTTTGTTTGATACTTAGATATATCGTTAACACAACTTATCCCATTATTATGCAACTGGATTACGTATCCCATCATGGCAATAGTTTGTATCAGTCTGTTCAGATATATGGTTATTCTTGATGTTCTATCATTCTATGTTGATTGTTGAATGCTGTTGGTTCCCACAAACCATAGAACGACACTATTGTTTGCTATTCGGTAGATGAATTGTTACCTTTGCTTTTCTTTGTCTTACGACTTGATTATGTTTAGCGACTCATCTACTTGTTTGCTACAGGCACTTCTACACCTCGTTAAATCAATCTTTAGTCGTTTCTTTTAGTTTATTAGAAGTTATTAGAAATTATTTATTTCATGATGCAAAAATCCGTTTTCATATACCACTATAAAAGTAAAAGTAACTATAACCAGCTACTGCTAGCCCAATCTATGATACATCTTCATCATTCACATTCATAATTTATTGTTTCTCGATATATATATATATATATATATTTCAATTAGTTAGCTCGTCCCAAATGGCGAGACTTTATGCTTCATTGTTATGGTTGGGTATATTGTTTTGGTGTTTGATAATAACAACCAAGAGTGTTACTACAAATTTGTGTTTACAAAACCAGCTTTCTCTATGCCTATTGCCATTGATTGCATCTCTACACATCTGTATATGTATGTAATTCTCGAATCTGGGTATTGAAGATATTGATTAATTTTGTGTGGCTGTGTTTTGTTTCTATTGATACCATAAGAAAGCTTAAAACTTTTTAGTGGATTTGAAGAGATTGAAAGCCTATTTTGGTGGGGCGTCTGAAAGGGAGCTGAGGAATGACTCGGGGGCTTGATTGGAGCTGTTGAAAGATACTTGTTTGAATTTGTGGACTGCAAACGTTGTCAGCTATTCAAGGTTATCTTTACCACCAGTTTTAGATTCATTTGTTTTTTCTTTTTTGGGCTATTTGCGTTACATATTCAATGTTCGTGGCCGACTACTGTTTTACGATTAGCATCATTTGTCCTTTACTCTCTCACACACAATCACAAATTAAGGATTTTCAACTAATTAGATTTGTTTATAGTTTAAAAGTGAGAGTTAAACATAGACCAGAAATTGTTGATTGGGTCCTTGGTTTCTGGTGTGTACCTTCCCCTCTTGAAAATTTAAATTGTTCATCTTATTTTATTTGTGTTTCTTGTTTGTCTTTTCATAGTGTACGTGGTTTGATTACAAATAATCACATTTAACTTTGCAAAGAAGTTGCTCAAATGGTTGCATCACTTTGTTGCATGCCGACTGTTTTTGCAAATGCGAAGGAGATTTTGTGCTTTCTTAATCTAAAACTTCTTTGTAAGTAGGACATTGGGATGACAGCTTCTCATTCATTGATTGATCAAAGTTCACTTTTTGTGTTTTTTTCTTCTTTTAGGTTCTTCTGCAAATTTGATTCTACATGTTTTTGAAGTTTGAGGGATTTCCATGAAAGTTTAGCTCTTGCAAATATGGAGAAAGATTTGTACGAAATCGTGAAGAAGAAAGACAACAAAATGACTGATCATGGGCTTCAGATCAGTAAGCACCCGTCTTACCAAGCTTATGGTAAACGATTGTTGTCTTGGTTTGATATACGCGTGTTCTATGTTAGAATTAGCAATTTCATGGTGGATGGATACACCCCTAGATATCTCACTCTCAACCATATACCTTTGGACCCTGATACGGTTCTTGAAGTAAATGGTAGAAGATGCACCCTTCAATCTGAAGGTAGTTCCTGTCGCTTAAAAAGGAACCGATTAGACAAGAAATTTGAAGAAGCTACTTTCGTGAGTACAGACAATATAAGTTTATTTGGTAGTGTGAAGTTTGAGGTGTTTGATGGGGATGCTCATATTCTCTCAGGTGATTTGAAGATATCTAATGAAATAGATGATATCGGGAAGTGGAGTATGAGTTGTGAATCAACGATTTGTAGTGGTGGTTTTCTAAAGGGTAATCATACGGCGGTTTGTGATTCATTGTCACCAATGATGGAAGTTTATGTTGCAGGATCATTTTCGGGGACACCAATTATTTTGACAAAAACGATGCAGATTCTTAGGAAGAAGCCAAATAGAAAGGGGACGTTAAATACAATCCCCGAGTATGAAACAGGTGAATATCAAAAACATGTTGCACAAGGACTTGATTCTCAGGTACTTGTTGAAATTCAAGTTACACAAATAGTTATTGGTTCTAAATTTTTTTGCATGTTTAATATACCTTTGATCTTCTTTTAACATATTGATTAATATTCCCAACTTTTTGTTGTGATGTAGATGACAGGATATAGACATTATAAACTTGGAAATGGGGAGAGCTTTGAGAGCAGATTATATTGTAACCAGACAGAATACATGGAAGGTGAAGATGGTGCACTCTCATGGTTCAATGCTGGTGTTAGGGTTGGTGTTGGGATAGGGCTTAGCGTTTGTCTTGGGGTCGGTGTTGGAGTTGGTCTTCTTGTTCGAACATATCAATCTACCACCCGAACCTTTAGAAGGCGGTTTTAGTAATTCCTCTTTAACTTATACTCCTATGTTTCTTTCTTATTGTTTTTTGATCATATGCTATGGAAGAAATAGAAGATAGCTTGTATATGCATAAGGTTATTATACCCAATCAAGAATTATCCTGACGTGAAGTTAACTCGGGTTCTTGGCGTAAGGATGGTGTGTTAGACCCACACATGGGATTTAACCTAGGTTCATTGTCAGTAACAATAACTTGTGTATTTCCGTAGTAACTTAAGTATCTCCACAAGTTAGGAACTCCAGTAATAACGATTGGGATTTGGGTGATGATAGGTATTATTATTGATATGATATGGGTACTAGAATCTAACTATCTTTGGTAACACGGCCAAACTGTTCGATTCAGTATTAGAGGTAACTAGCTTGACCCACCTATAAGTGTTCAATCTGTGAAGTGTTTTATAATTTTGTTCCAAAGGGGCCAAACAAAAAAAATTATAGCCAAAAAGCTAACTTGTTAAATGGGTTGAATGTGTCTAAAGAGCTGAAAGTCACCCGAGTTTATGTTTGAAGTGTACAACCTCTTTTATTAACATTATAATATTTTGTTTCATGTAATGAGGCATAACCCTGTAATTATGTATAAAGTTATTCACAAAGAATGTTAATGGGTCAACATGCCCCGAAGCATTGTGTCCCTGATTAACAAATGTTTGGATCAACCTGTCCCTGTTTGACCTGTTACCAACCCACCTGAAATACCCATCCAGCCATCTCTAGATATTTGTGACTATCGTTCAGTATGCTTGGATAAGTCGTATCATAGGGACAATTCAGTAACCTCCTAAACATATATTCATAGGTACATTACGTTAAACTGAGTACATAGCTCAAATAGGAAGAGAGAAAAATTATCAAACTTAACCTCACATATAAAAAATTCAATATAAATAACAAAATTAAAGAAGAATTTCAAAATCAGGGTCCATCCTCAGACCCTTTGCTTGTGACAAACCTTCTACAAGAACTGTTAGCATTCTGCTGGACTAAGCAACCCAGGCTCTTCTGCAACTGCTGCTGGAGCAGCATTCCCGTTAGTTTTTTGGTCAAAACCCCAATACTTGGCAGTTTTTTTGTCATCTTCAATCATTAATTTTGTAAATTCTTCATGGTCATACTTCAAAGTAGTCTTTCCTCCAAACTCAATTGGAAGATTATCCGCATCAAAACATGATTGCATGATCTCCACACTCTCTTTATTCTTTGGGTACACAAATTTCACCTTCTGAAACGTCTTTGGATCCAAGAAGTACTTAACAATCTGCATATCATATAAATATGTCGTTATATTACTTGTGGTGTTTAACTATATAGAGAGATACCTGATGAACGCTACAGACCTTCCAAAATGCTTGAAAAAGTCGTGGTGGGCTATAGAGAAACGCCACAGCTAACCTCTGTGGGTAGTGGTTTTGTAGTATGCTGATGGTTTCACGTGCGGTTTTAACTGGCACGTTGGTGCTAAAAGACCATCCACTGAAATCTATGAGCCATACCATCTCTTATTGGTCTTCTGGTAGATTTAGTATCGCGTTTTCTATTAGGTATACCAGATGCCGTATCTGGTTGTCCATTCCTTTTGTATTCTGAAATAATTCAGATTATTACTTTACCAAAAGAAAAGGAAAAAGAAGACTCTAGATATAGAAGCTGGGGATATCTAATCACCTGCAGTCCTGGTTTCATTATCAAGACAGTTCGGCCGAAACGGTCACGGAAATTTGACCGGAACAGTTTCCCAGTTTCACCTTCAGCAGCAATCTCATGCTAAGAAAGTGAAAAACTTATTACTTTAGTTATCTGGTTTTAAATAAGAAATCAAAAAATGAGTTGAACAATGAGGACTAACCCAGCGAATTTCTTCTGGTTTGTAGGTTGATCTCCATGCAAATGTCTCTTCCAACATCTTTTTTGCTTTCTCTACGTTCCAGCTTCGAGCTTCAAGATATCTTTTTAAGCATGGATCAGTGCAGTACTTTAAGTTGCGTCCAGATAGGGGGCCAAGAGCTGCCCTAAGCTCGTTAACCTGCAGATTCAACACGGGCTCTTACAAATGTCAAATAAGTACGATTATAAGTCCACTGATCAATGATATATGCAACAATTTTGAAGAAATTGAGTGCAACAAGTATTTGTTTCAAATATATGGTCTATCCAATAGTAAAATTAGTTAACTTGTTTTATACTTTCATAGCTTGTTACCTTCGACTCTGATTGCAGCTCATTATTCTCGAGTTCTTGCTGTTGTCGTTGAGATGACCCATGACGCCGAAACATGGACATGGTGATGAATTGTGATGCTACAGATAGACAACTGAATTATCTGTAAAAAGCAAATGATAAGCAAGATCAGTCTTTAGATTTGAATAAAAGAATCCAATTGGCTACAATACATGATGCAGTTTATGTCATATACAACCAGTGAGGTGCTAGTTTAAAGAAGCAAAAGGTAAATAAATACCTAACAAACACCAAATAAAAGAAAGTGGTAGAAATATTGCATCGAAAGCTACTTTATTTAACCAAAGTTTATTTTAATAATAGACTCAAATCCGTTCATGTTCTTGTGGACAGAAAGTGTTAGGAAGTTGGCCATGTAACCCCAAGTTGACCATGACCACATAAACAATGTGGAAAATTCTGATAGTTATATTAGTCGTGTACATATACCGGTTATTGACCAAACCGGTTAGGGTTTGAACCCGATTCGGTTAGGGTTGACCATTCCCTAACCGGGTTTGACCTCTAACCGGTTCGGGTTCTACCCGGTTTTGTGAGGGATGAAACCCAACCCAATCCAACCCGGTTAGGGTCGGGTCCTAATCGGTTAGGGTACCAAACCGGTTACTAACCGGTTAGGATTTGCCGTAATTGAATTATTAGTCTCTTTTTCGCTTAAAAATACATACTTTTTATTATAGATCAAAGTTTTAGTACACATTCAAATACTTAATAAAAAGTCTTCAAACACACAATAAAAAATGTTCAAACTTCATAAAAGTCTTCAACTTAATAAATCTTCAAGTCTTCAACTAGTCTTCATTCTTCAATCTTCAACTGTCTTCATTCTTAAATTCTTCAACTTTGTGTCTTCAAGTCTTCAACTAGTCTTCATTCTTCAAGTCTTCAAATACTTAATAATACTTGATAATAAAAGTCTCCATTAACAAACACTTAATAAATAAAAGTCTTCAAATACTTAATAAACATCTTCAAAGTCTTAATAAAAAGTCTTCAAAACTTAATAAAAAGTCTTCAAACTTAAATAAAAGTCTTCATTAACAAAAGTCTTAATAATAAAAGTCTTCAAATCGTCAATTAATCTTCAATCTTCAATGCATCTTCAAGTCTTCATTAAAAATCTTCAAGTCTTCAATCATCATCAAGTCCTAGAACTTCAACGAGTTCATCATCTTCGGAACTAGCTTCACGTGAAGCTTCATCAAGAGCAATTTCTTCATCCGAAAGTGATATTGCAACACCTTCTTCAACCTCAACCATGTGTAGTTCTTGCTCAATGTCTAGTTCACCTTCAAGAGATGAAGTGTCTTGTATACGTTCGGCCGCATCTAAGTGATCCTTTAAGCAAATGCACATCTCCAATGATGCCGGCGTGAGTCTTGTTCTTCGTATAGTAAGTACCCTACCACTAAGAGAAAAAACGGATTCCGAAGCTACCGTGGAAGCTTGGGCACTTAGTAAGTCTCGGGCCATGGTGGCTAGAATGGGAAATTGAGATTCCCTTACTTTCCACCAAGCCAATATATCAAAAGAATTACACTCATCGCCTCCCATTGTGACCAAAAAATCGGTTTGGATAATAAACACCGGATAACAAAGTGGTTGCATCTAAAAAGATTTTGAGAAATTCGGTTATTTGTTCAATTATAGACCAATTTTCCGTCGAATATCGTTTAGCCTTTTTCTTATCAACAAGCATATCATGAAAAACTTGTAAAGTATCTTTTTGACGTAAACCACACAAAAACATTTTATAGGTCGAATTCCATCTTGTGGGCACATCCCAATTAGGGGTCAAAAACGGTTTATCCGTTTCCTTACACAATCTCATATATGCTTTATATCTAGCTCCACCCCCCATGAATATGTCTTGTAACATTCTTTTAAACTCGGATTTTGCATGATTCACCTCCCACACCGCCAACCCATCTTGGACAACCAAGTTTATAATATGAGCTACACATCGACCATGGTAAAAAGCACCCTTCAAAGGCGGATTGTATTTTAGAATGAGCTTTTTTACGGCACTAGTATTGTTACTAGCATTATCAAAAGAAATGGAAAACACTTTTTCTTGTAGTTTAAACTTTTTTATTACATCATTCAACATAACAAATAAGTTTTGAGCCGTGTGAGGATATTCAAAGTTTTCAAAAGCAATGGTACGCTTCATGATTTGCCACGTTTCGGGTTGAATCCAATGGGCGGTAACACATAAGTAAGAACCGGGCAAACCATGAGGCGCGGACCAAACATCGGTAGTTAAGTTTACACTTGTTTTTAAATTTTCAAAACTTGTTTTTAATTCTTCTTTAGCCTTTTTCCATAATTTCATAGAATCACGTCTAAGAGTAGCACGGCTTACTTGAGTATATCGAGGTTGAAGTGAGGTTTGAACGACCTTGGTGAATCGCGGGTTGTCAAAGTGGTTGAACGGCAATGCCTCTTGAATCACGAATTGTGCAAATTGTTGACGACACACCTCCGGCGAGTATGCAAAAATACTCCCGTCTCGTGCCATTGTTGATTGACCTTCCTTTGCAACGTTTTTTAATACTTTACAATAATTATCTCTATGCAACCTTAACGTTGTGTTGGAACCGGCACCCAAATGGATATTACACTTTTTACATCGCGCCCCTTGTGTTCCATCTTCATACTCCACCAAATCGAAACAAGACCCCCAAACATCTTGTGCTCGAGTCGTAGTTAACACTCGAACGACATTTTTACGTGGTTGTGTTTTGTCATTAGAAGGACTTGGTGTTGCCATGTTAAAGTGAGTTTTGAGTGAGTGATTTTAGTGTTTTGTCATGATTTTGGAGTGTTTGTAAGACTTTTGATTGTTGTAAACTAACTAAAATGAATGTATGTATATATAAACATGTTAGGATGGCATAAAGGTAAAAAAAACAAAAAAAAAAGCTGAAAAAACGGTCAAAAAAACGGCTCTATAGCCTTCCCAACGTTCATATTTTGCTACTGCCAATCCCAGCCCCATTTTGCTTCAAACCGGTTACCAAACCGGGTACCAAATCGGGTTCTCTAACCGGTTACTCCCTAACCGGGTCCTAACCGGTTCTAACGGCTAGAATTCCTAACCGGGTCCTAACCTACGGGTTATGTAGAACCCGAACCGGTTAGGGTCAATAACCGGGTTTGACCGGTTTCAGTTACGGTTTGTTTTTCGGGTTCGGTTTCGGTTTCGGTTTTTTTGTACACGACTAGTTATATTCCATCGGATCTTCTTATGCTGTTGTAAACCATCATCAAGTTGGATGCTGGCCTGACCTAATGTTTTCATAAAACATTTCAGGTTTAAAATAAATAACGTATATCTTAATCAAAAGACTCGTCTCTTTTGGATAAGAAAAAACCAAATTTATTTACCCGTCTCCCTTTTTAAGGTCTTGTACATTAGGTAGAAATTTTAATTTTTTTTTAATGAAAACATGGTCTCGTAAACTATTTAGAAATTTTAAACAATTTTTCATGAGAAAAAAGTCTTGTTATGACGACTCAAAATTAAAGTTTATCTAACGTGCCAGTTCTCTTTTGTTGACTTTGGCTTGGGTGATATTGGGTTTTTGAGACCCGCCACCATTACACAAGATGATTGTAACAAACACATTTTGTTTATGTTCACATATTAAGCTGTGCAAGACTTTAATAAGTTTACCAAATGACCCATGGAATCATTAAAGTAAATAATATCTCTAGCATATGATATCTCAGGGTTGAATCTCGTTAGATACAATTTTGGGATGATCAGGGAAAGGATCGGAAATAGTCACGTGATATGTCAATTATGTTGCGTATATCTTAATAAAAAGAAAATTGCTTTTTTTGGTAACTTGAATTAAAAAACCTTATCCGTTTACCCGTTTACAAATAGAGAAATGATTTGGAGGCCTAAAATTTTGCCTAATGCCATCTGTATTTTTATTTTTGGAGAGTCCATTAATTATTTTCTTTTGTGACTATAATACCCTTGATCTTCATTATGAAATTGTCAAACTAATCAAATACATGACTTTATATTATAACACTTATACGGTGATCAAGTAATTCTCTTTCTACATAATTTTTTTTACCCTAATTTATTTTTATTAACCCTAATTTATTTTTTAATTGTTATGAGATTTAGGCATGCTTTTCATAATCTATTGCATGTTGGTGTATGCTTTTCATAATCTATTGCAGAAAGCAGAGGCGGTACCAGAAAAAAATCCTAAAGGGGTCAAAATTAGAAAATTCATAAAAAATAAATCTAAAAGGGGGCAAAATGTTAAAAGCCTATACAAAATTTTTTAAAATCCATGAAAATTCTAAAAATACATGACAAAATTTAAATTTTGAGGGGGGCATTGGACCCCCTTGCCCCCCTTTAGTACCGCCACTGGCAGAAAGGTGTATCTTATTGATCTTTTTGTTTCTGTTAAAAGTTTTGTTATTCTCTTATTTCATTATATGAACTTCCATGTAATTTTCTTATTGTTTTGTTTTGTGGTTGAATGTGAATTTCTTTATAGTGTAATCATACTATAATTATGTTGCAAAGTAAAAGACGTACGGCTCTACATCATATTTGGGTAGAGTAACTATTGTTAATTTCTTTGATGTTGCACAGGTGTGGTTATTTGGCAAACATGATCATTCCGAGAGCACCATGGAGACAAATTTCCATTATTTCCTAATAATAATTGTAGTACTCAATGGCCAATGCTTCTAGACCAATTATAGTATGAGTTTTTTTTTATAATATATGACTGAGTTTGATTTTATTGTTTGCGAGATAAGAATTATTAACTATATAGTTTTTATGATCAATATGGTGTCATGTTCTAAGTATATATGCATGACTCAATCTTAAATATATTGTATTATTATCATATTGTGTATGTGAATATAAATAAGAATGCGTAAATACACATCCAGTGAGACTTACATTTACATTTATTATGTTTTTATATGTTTTGTCGTGAGATTGAAAATCATCAATTAAAACATGTTAATTAATTGGATAGAGATACAAAGAAGAAAAAGAAAAGTCAGGTACATTAATATTAGGGGTAAAGTGGGAAGAAATTTATTTAAGTTTTAAAGTAATTAGTGATATATACACATGGCAATTTTTTGAGTTTCTAGATAGAGAAAATCACACCAATATCAAGTGTCTTAAAAGATAGAGTCATAGAACGTGTATCAAATGTCTCAAACGATGATGATCCTTAAGAGCCGCTTGTTATTGTGGAACCCTATCTAACATCAAAATCATGTTACTAGTCTTAGGTATTAACTGTCTTTTAATAGAATTGATATGGCAGTACATACACATCCTAGTCGATAGTTCTAACTAGTACTATCATAGGGAGATATACAGAGAAGGGTTCTCTATTCAGGCTATCGAACCATCAAGCCTTTAACTGGCCTAACTAGTACTCGTATTTCTATGGCCGCGGTCATTCCTAAATCTTTACCTATAGAGATTCCAAACTTATGTATACACTATACAGGACACCTTACCGTTAAACCGTTTCCATGAAATTATGGGGTTTGATATTCTATATTCATATGATCATATCATATTATCAACAAACCATACTGTTGGTTTCTCAATATATATAGAGAGAGCTAGCTAGCACTTGCCATAATAATGATAAGTAATAACACACAAACATATACAAATTGTAAAACAAAAGTGGTGTTTTTGAAGTGTAATTATGTACCTTGATTATAATGGTGGAAGTCAACTGCAAAATGGGCTTTGGTGAAAATAACTAGAAGTGGAGATTCCAGGAGAGATTAGTGTGATCTATACGTTAATTTTTATATAGGGTAAACGTTAATTAACAACTGGGAAAGAAATAAAGACAGACAGACGGACTCATATTCTCTTTTTCTATATATATATATATATGAAAGCGTTGAAATTGTGGGCATATTTTTTTCCTCATTTTTGCACCACATTTAATTTATTTATTTATTTAATAACACTATTATTCGTTAAAGCTTTTTATTAATAAAAATCTTCTCTACTTTACCCCCTCTCAAAATATTATTCATTCATTCAATTCAATAGTATATCAAGCAGTCTAGACTATTATTTGTCGAAGTTTCTTGTAAACAAAAATCTTATTCATTTTACTCTCTCAAAACATTATTCGATCATTTAATTTAATACAGTAGATATTAAGTAGCCTATCACGTTGTTCGTTGTAGCTTGTCTGCTTGAATTCTTTTTTAAGCAAAATTATTTGACTAGATATAGCAATCAAGTACCTTTTTATGTTAGACAAAAAAAATAAAAACTTTATGGTATTAGCTGTTTAAGATAATATATGTTAAATGGGTGAAGTTTTTCAGTAGTCGGATTTAAATTGATGTAAGTATGTATCTTGTATGTTTCTGTCACTTTTAACATTGCGAGAATCGACGGTTGTTAATGATAATAAACTATAGAGGAAAAAAAATTAGTAGCATATTAAACGCTGGACTTATAATCTTGATACATCTAAAAAGAAGGTATTGGCATGCTCATGGGCCTGAGCTGTTTTGGTCAGGTAGGGAGTTGTCTGCTTCTTGTTATAAAACGGATCTGATGATTTTTCTAGAAAGTTTTGTAGTCAACATTCCACTATGGAAGGCTTCCAGATGTGATCAACTTTAGGTACTTCAAATTTCTCCTTATGATATTCTCTTTTTCCTTTTGAGTAAATTACAAATTTGGTCCCTGTCGTAGGTCAAAAATTACCGTTTTCGTCCTTACCTTTCATAAATTACCGTTTTAGTCCAAATAAGTTTGCTCCATCAACGGTTTTGGTCCAAATTTCAAACGGACGTTAAATTACCCATCACGTGACATGCACATGATGGGTATTTTAGTCATTTTTTTACCAAAAGGACTAAAAGCGTAATTAACTCTAAACTCTTTGTCTCTTTCATCTATAATCTATAACTGGATATCTATATCTATTGTGTCATTCATAGTTCCATACATACATGATACATTCATACATCCATCCAAAAACAATTACATAACAATAAAAATAAAAATCTAAGCTTTTAACAAATATTCATACAATCATCGTTTTATTTGTAAAAAATATGTACAAGCTTGAAAAAAAGATAAAAATAAAGCTTGAAACAACAAAAAAAAACTCAAATCTGGTAATGAAGATAGATGAAAGAGTTTATAGATATTTACGGTTTTGGTCCTTGTGAAAAGTAAAAGACGAAAATACCCATCATGTGCAGATCACGTGATGGGCAAATAAACGTCCGTTTGGAATTTGGACCAAAAGCGTTGACGGGGTAAACTTTTTTGGACCAAAACGGTAATTTATGAAAGGTAAGGACGAAAACGGTAATTTTTGACCCACGACAGGGACCAAAAATGTAATTTACTCTTTCTTTTTTAAAGAAAGTGATCCTTACTTAAGCCATACATAATAATACATGTACCAGACAGTTGTATTGTACAACTATTTAATGCATATATTGTTGTGTGTGATAAAAGTGTATTGTGTAGGAATCATTTCTGTTTTTAAAACTAAAAAAAAAAAGACTGTGTTATCCATTACTAGACGGGTACCCGCGCGTTGCTGCGGTGATTATTTGAAGCGTACAAAATTACCTAACAACAATAATGAATGCAAGGAAATAGAGCTACAAAATGTTAAGGGGTTACTTTTGGTAAACCATTGGTATTAAATGTCAGGATTGTAAAATGTATAGGGTATTTTAGGTGTTTCAAAGGCTTAAAGTTTAAAGAGAAAAAAAAGCATTTGGTTTATTAAGTAGTATAGATTATAAACACAAAAAATAACCATCATTTTATAAAAGAATATTTGTACTTCTCATTATAGCCCAGTGGTTAACCATGAGTTTTATATGCTGGAGATCTCGAGTTCGAGACATTGGAAAAACATTTAAAGGAATTTCACAAATAAAGTCCTCTAGTGAAGCAGGATTGAGTCCTGCAGAGGGGTCTGAGTTTTATCCCAATTAAATGTCGTGTCTTTTGGCGGTTTAGTTGGGGGTTTCCCCTCCTACTACGTATTGAGGGTGATGGGGTTCTCTAGCGCGAACCAGTTAAAACAACGTAAGCTAAATCCTCTGTTTTGAGCAAATGATCCACACCTTTAAAAAAAAAAAATTTAAGTCTCAAACTAATAACGAAAGCAAGGGGTGTAGCTAAATTATAATATATTAGCATGGACCTATATCGAGCGGAATAAATATCTTTAGCTTTTTGATTGCTAACAGTATTGAGTGTTTTTAATCGTGTTTTTAACTATGGTGGTCATCGAAAATGATATAACAGACTGAAAGAAATAAAAGGTAATAAAAACTGAATTGGAGTATAATAATTTGTCGTTAAAAATAGCATAACAATAATAATAATATTAATAATTTATAAATTAGAAAAGTCAAATTATAGATAATTAATTTTACAATGTTTTAACTTAACTTCTATAAATCATATTTTGAATGATCTTATAAAATTAACACATAGGAAATTAAAGATACCCGTATCACAACAACAACAATGGTACCCAATCCCGCATAAGCAGGGTATGGGGAAGGTATGATGTAGACAATCTTTCCGGAAAGGAAAAAAAAAAGTACCCCTACATAAAGATAGAGAGACTGCTTTCAGAAGAACCTATGTTTTAAAGCTTTACCATTGATAAAATATTATTGCCAACTTCGCCGAAGAAAGAAAACTGGAATCTCTCAAATGTAAATCTCTATTCTTTACAGAAAAGGTATAAAGACTCGATTATTAAATGTAGTACTTAAGAAATTTTTTTTGACAATTTGATGATTTGATCTAATGGTTTAAATAAATTTATCTTAAAGTGTCATGTTAGATTATAATAATTTAGACTAACCAATATTAAAATGAGAATTAAAATTGACACAATGGTCCCTTGTGTATGAGACAAGCAAATGTCTAGCCAAAAAAAGAGAAATGACAAAAGTGGAAAAAAGAACTAGCTCGAAAATATGAAAAATGAAGGTAAATGGTGACAATAAACCATTACTCGCTATAATTTGGATGAAAGAGGGGTGTCCCCAACAACCCCATCAATAAAAGACGCGAGGGAAGAAGTTGGCAATGGTGGTGGTGTTGGGTTCGATGAATTAAAAAATAATTATGATGGTTGGAAAATGGTAGTGGTGATGGTGGGCATAAAGTAACCAACGAAAACAGAGATACTGGTTGTCGGGAAGTGACGGCGTGCCGTGGGTGGCATATAACAAAACTTTGTTGTTCCACCAATGGATGTGTAAATCTTTTAAGATTTTTTTCTCTTCTTTCATAATATTTTCTTGATTTTTTTGTAAATTTTTTTGAATTTTCGCCTTTTATTTATAACAATTTGTTGCTCATTTCTATAATTAAAGTTATGATTCATTAGCTCATGTGTTGTGAATACATCTTGTATTATGTTTGGATTTTTGGAAATACATATGTTCTAAAGTTTGGCCGAAAACACATACGACCGGAAGTTTGGTCGGAAGAAAATATGTCTGGAAGTCTGGCCGGTGTTTGATGAAGTGATGCGAGCCTTTGTTTAAGAGTCATTTTTGTTTTAAAAATGTTAGGGTCACAAACAACGGAACCATTATTGTAAGAATTTAAAAATCATAGGGACCATTGTTTGAAAAAGGAATAGGGGATCATTAAGTGGTTGAGAATCACCTGAACACTAGCTTGACTGGGGATTAGTGGGTACCAAATAGTACATGAGATCAGGGGGTTTCCATCCAATTACCTTTTTTTTGTTTGAAAAAAGAAGTTGTCACATGAAATCCCGTATCCATATCTTCCCTTATAATTGTGACTAGTTACAACACATTTCATTTCACAAAAAGAGAAAAAAAGAAAAGAAAAAAAATAGAGAAAGGGGGCACAGAGAGAATAGCTATGTGGTTGAAATGACATTCCCCCATTTAAGTTGTATTGTGTTCAAACATTGGGGTTGACATAAAAAGTCTCTCTATGAGGACTTGACTTGGATATATTGAGATTCAAGTCTGAGGGGTCAGAGTTTACCCCTATTAATCGTCGTGTCTTCGGGCAGAATAGTAGGGGTTTCCCATCAGTTATTTGAAGTAGACATTTCTACTTCGAAAGAGCTTTTTAGCGTAAACCTGCTTCCGCTGCCAAATAACAACATGAAGCTTCAAATGAAATTTACCTTTAAAAGTATGTAACGTCTTCTAGAAATTCGGATCAAAAGCGTAAAATAATTTGAACCAAAACAATAATTTACGACACCCAAAGACACAAACCGTAATTTTGTGGGCCAAAATTGTAATATATTTTGGTGCGAAATAATCCACGCTAGCCACGTATGGAAGCAAAAGCCCAAAAGGGCATCTAGAATCGTCCTCCTGTCCTTGTTTTCCGCTACAACTTGCATAAATCTAATCGTTGAAGACAGCTACGCTACTTTCATCACAACCGTCAGATCATATCCAAGGGTTAATAAATAACCCTATGCATCCTCTTCTCATTTCCTACACCTTATCCTCTCTTATCTCATCTTTTCTTTCCTTCTTTAGATCTACTAAAATCCGTTCATTTAATTTCTAATTATAATCTCAAAATCAGATAGATCGGTTCCCGATCTACAATTTGAGCATGATTTCACCATTCGTTCGCCGGAGACCATTCTGTTACGATTTATTGATTCGTTCGCCGGTAATCAATTCCGATGAGAATCGTATAATCAAATAGTTCGGTCTCCGGATAACGATTTTGATTATGAGATTGTCATGCTCTATCGATTCGTTCGCCGCCGATAAATTTTGCTTCATCGGAATTCGTTCGCCGCTCTATTCGCAAATTCATGTGGTATGCATCAATTATATTATATATATATATACACAAATATGTCGTTGCTATGATATAATGAAATATTTGTTTAAATTATTTATCATTATTTGTAGGTTGAGTCTGTGATGCATATACGATGACGTATGATGCCTAACGAACTCTGCTATCAACGATGAGTATTCATCTCCGAAGTCCGATGTATAAGGGAGGTGGTTTTGGTGAAAAAAAAGGATCAAGAGGTTGATAAGTGTTTAATTGATGGTAAGCATGGTATCATATGTCGATGTAAAAAAGTCTCTCTATGTGAGAGAGATTATATCTGTGTGGCTCTGTGTGAGAAGATAATTAAATTTGGATGTGTTTTGTTTGAGTCTAGTGTAGGAAGGCCTTTGCCATGTCAGGTGCGCTTGCTTGGCAGGCCAAACAGGAAAAAAGTATAATAAAAAAAGAGTGAATTTTTTGGTGTGTTTGATGAAGGGTGAGATGGTACGGGGGTTTGTTTGCCCGGCTCTCTCCTTCATCTCTTCGTCTCGTCCTCTTTTTTCTTCTCTCTCTCTCTCTCCTTTATAAAACATCATAAAATCTAAACGCTTGTAGAGTAAATTAGGCACAAGCGTTTTGAGATAAAGTCCAGAAAAAATGCTACAAACACTTGATTCATCAGCAAGGCAGCAGTATCCGCAGATTTTCAAAACGACATCAGTCAAATTATTCAAGGTATCGACACCATCCACTATTATTTTTGCAATATTATAAGCAGCTGTTGACAATTATGGATCTATTACAACTTCACATTTGCAATCACATCAACCGGGTATGTTCATATATCAATGTTATTTCATTTAAATCGTAATTACATACATATATTAATTAATTAACTTTAACTATATCTATATGTTTAATAAATGAATTTATATCTCTGTGTTGTGCGGCTTGTAAAGTAGATAACTCGAAACAATTTACAAAGTGTGTTGTACCACGGCAGCTTAACATTTGTATAGTTTTGCTAGTCTGTCTTTGATTTTGTGATTATTGTGATATTAGTTGTAATAATTTATAAACGTGCGTAAGATGATTTCTGACAAATACGTTAGGCTTAATTTTGGTTAATTGTAAGGAGAGATCATTGTAATTGTTCAAATTATTGCCCTTAAATTGATGTGTAGATCAAACTTTTGTATGGGCAAATTTAACAACACTAGCGTGGATAACCGAAGCAGCTCTCACAGTGGACGACTACAACGCTGGTTTCTATAGGTACATCTAATTTTATATAGCTTACGTCCTTTTAGTTTATCAATTCGCAAGAGTTGTATTATTTTGTGTATGTTAATTTTCATTTGTGGTGTTTGTAAATTTCTTTTAATTGTTTGTGCACAATCGTTCTACTAGTTAATCGTATTAATTGGTTCTGTACGATTAAAGAAACAATGGATGACCAAAGCATGTTTATTACGAGTAGAAAGTAGAATCGAGTTCATGTTAATTGCACAGTTGATTGTTGTTTATCTGCATTCTTTAAAGTTATTTGATGATCAATACAATTGCGTTGACATGTTGATTAGCATTTTAATGTTGTTAAATAAAGTTATATGGTTGGGGTGATAAATGAGGGGGGAAGGATGGTGTTGATAAGGTGTCTGAATTGTTTTATTGAACGAGAGAAGTAACCGAGTGTGATAGCCAAATGTCTTAGTCGTACGGGCTCCGCTCTCGAATTTAAAAATTCGTCGAAAGTATATCGAATGACATCTCTAATGAAAGAGCATGAAATTTTAAGAACACCCATATAATTTTTATAATTTATCGATATACGGTTTTTGAGATAAATTTTTTTGAATGAATTAGAGGAATAAAATGGTTTATGGAGGAGAGAGAAAAAAATGAGTGGTTGAGATTTGAGGAGAGAGGGGAAAATGAGTAGTTAAGATTTATTTAAGGGTATTATATGTATATTAGGTAGAGATTTTAAAAATTCGTCGAAAGTATATCGAATGACATCTCTAATGAAAGAGCATGAAATTTTAAGAACACCCATATAATTTTTATAATTTATCGATATACGGTTTTTGAGATAAATTTTTTTGAATGAATTAGAGGAATAAAATGGTTTATGGAGGAGAGAGAAAAAAAATGAGTGGTTGAGATTTGAGGAGAGAGGGGAAAATGAGTAGTTAAGATTTATTTAAGGGTATTATAGTATATTAGGTAGAGATTTTAAAAATTCGTCGAAAGTATATCGAATGACATCTCTAATGAAAGAGCATGAAATTTTAAGAACACCCATATAATTTTTATAATTTATCGATATACGGTTTTTGAGATAAATTTTTTTGAATGAATTAGAGGAATAAAATGGTTTATGGAGGAGAGAGAAAAAAAATGAGTGGTTGAGATTTGAGGAGAGAGAGAAAAATGAGTGGTTGAGATTTATTTAAGGGTATTATATGTATATTAGGTAGAGATTTTAAAAATTCGTCGAAAGTATATCGAATGACATCTCTAATGAAAGAGCATGAAATTTTAAGAACACCCATATAATTTTTATAATTTATCGATATACGGTTTTTGAGATAAATTTTTTTGAATGAATTAGAGGAATAAAATGGTTTATGGAGGAGAGAGAAAAAAATGAGTGGTTGAGATTTGAGGAGAGAGGGGAAAATGAGTAGTTAAGATTTATTTAAGGGTATTATATGTATATTAGGTAGAGATTTTAAAAATTCGTCGAAAGTATATCGAATGACATCTCTAATGAAAGAGCATGAAATTTTAAGAACACCCATATAATTTTTATAATTTATCGATATACGGTTTTTGAGATAAATTTTTTTGAATGAATTAGAGGAATAAAATGGTTTATGGAGGAGAGAGAAAAAAAATGAGTGGTTGAGATTTGAGGAGAGAGGGGAAAATGAGTAGTTGAGATTTAAGGGTATTATAGTATATTAGGTAGAGATTTTAAAAATTCGTCGAAAGTATATCGAATGACATCTCTAATGAAAAAAGAGCATGAAATTTTAAGAACACCCATATAATTTTTCTATTATATAGGAATAAAGATAATGATAGCCGTAATTTTTCTAAAATATTTATTAGCAGTCGAGAAGTTGTACCAAAATTCTCTTGTCAATCACTTTTTTTTAGAAGTTATGTACACCACCTGTTTTTGTCATACATCATCATGATATATCACCATTCTTTAGGCATGTCTTCAAAATAAAATATTGTCCAAACGCAAATTATTGAACTTCATGTTTGACTTGTCTACAGCAAGTTGATGAGTTCTTATCCTAAAAAGATTTTGTACATGTTGTCCCTTTTTAACGTTAGAAAATGGATTCGTTTTTTTCTAAGAACGGTCATTGGTACTTGATAACCTTAGCCAAGTAAACCACCAATTATGTGTGCCGAATTTAGGAGGTTTAAAGTTGTACCCTGAGATTGTGAGTATCAACATTTTTGCTCGAATTAGACAACTCTCATTTTTGAAACACAATACCCAATGAATTTGTACATGATAAATGCTAGCTTCTATTCGGGATAATTCGAAGGTATTGACCGAACCTAGGGTCAAAAAACGATTGTTTTGTCTACGATAATCTTGTTTTAATTCATCAATTTTGGTGTCCACTCATTAATATAACTTATATTTCCAAATTAGTGGATGATACTTTAAAAGAAGGGGTGTATATAGACGGTCGAGGGTTCTTTTTTTTTGTTTTAAATTACTACCAAGCACATAAAATGTAACGAGTCTTTAATATTTTTGTGAAAAATTACTAGTTATGTTGGCTTGGTTTGAGGTTGGTAATGAATCCATAAGCTCAAACTGGAAAGAGCGCCCATGTCAGCAATGGTGGGAAGATTGGTGGTTCGAATCCACCTGGGTTCTTGTTAATTTGATTGACATCGTGTTTTGTATATGTCGAGTCTAATTGAATAAAATCCAGTTATATGAAAAGCTTTGATTTTATAACTTCTATACACAACTTCAACATCATGTTCTGAACGGATTTTCCGAACAAAATATTGTTTTGCATAAATGAATCATTTTATAGTATAAGATGTTAAACTTTAAAGTTAATCAGAATATTGCATATAATTTCAGGATGACTTTAGAATGACAAACAAATGATGAATGGGAGCACAAGGAAATTTGAACATTTAAAAATAAAATAAAAAGTAAATATTAGTTGGCTATTATATTTCTATAAATATATTAATTGGATGGGTAATGATTTTTTTAATTAGATTGACGCTAACATTACAACACTTTGAATGTTAGCTGTAGTACAAAACATTTCGTTGTCTATTACAGTATTGTTTTCTATTGCATAATTATAAGGCTTTGTTAAATCATTTTTCATTTTTCCCCCCTTTCTAATGGAGTGACTATTTTTCTTTGATAATCTGTGTAATAAAAGTTATCATCTCAGTTTGTACATGTTGAAGCATCTCCAATAAAGTTCATAATTAGGTTTTTTTTATATAGTTTTATAATAAAATAATATTCATTGAATAATTGGTTTAATACAAGTAGTATTTATTTTATTTCTCCCTTTAATAATGTTCAGGTAAATGTATGAACTTCTTACTAAAGTACTCCGTTGTAAAGTTGTATAAAATTTGATTAACTTTTTTTTTTAAAGGCTGAAGAGTATATATATATATATGGGTTGGTTATTGTAAAATAAGTATTATAGTAAAACAAATAAGACAAAATTTTGACCTTAGATCATGATAAAATTGATACACGAAGATTTACGAGACACAAGTATATATATTGATGCACGATGATTTTCATGATGTATGGTGATTTTCATTAAAAAGAAACATGTTGTTTTATTTGTTTTACTTTAATAGTTGTTTTATTATACCTATGACCTATATATAAAATATCCAACTACTAGCAATATCCATGTATATGCTTTGACAGTTCTAGACAATTTAATTTGTGACTTTATTGTGTTTTTCTTTTAAATTGTTTGTTGAGTCTTTGACTCTTGTTACATCAAAAAACCTGGATAATATTTTGGAGCTTTTGTTCAAATAACTCTTATAAATGTCCTTGCAAAAATAGACTTTTTTTTTATATATTTAGTCAGTACATTTAAAGCATATCACATGTTTTTTATTTGATTATTAAAACATATTTTGTCGTTAGCTCGTCGATTTGATAATCGAACTCTGGAGGAAGAAAGTTTTTGCTATATGATTTTTTTTATTCGCTATACAGTAAGATACTTGAGTTCTGATGAATGACTTTTTTTTTTAAATGGATTATTACCTATGTATGTAACTAACTATGATCAAATGTCTATGTTATGTATAGATCTTGTAAAATGTCTATGTTATGTAATCAACTTTTCAAATTCCGATTATTGGATGTACCTGACCAATCAAAAACTTACACGTGACAACTTATATGGTTGACACATATACCCGGTTAAATCCAATAATCAGGATTTAAAAGTTCATTACATTACATAGACATTTTACGAGATCATTACATAACATAGATATCTTGTCATAGTCACAGATAATAATTTTTTTTATAAATGCATTATATCTTGTATTTTTTTTGAATAAATTAGAAAAGTGTTTTTTATTAAGGAAAAAAAACTAAAACTTTATTGTAGTAAAAAAACATTAAAATTTACAAGGTTAGTAAATATGTCAAATTGTCAATGGTAGATTCAAATAAATTCTGACAAAGGTTGTAAAACTTCTAAAAGTAGCGATTGAAAAACATAGGTTTTCGAATATCTATAGTAAATTGTGTAAAAGGTAGCGTAATTGCATAAAATGAACTTCAACAATTACATGGAATAAATATCCAAAAATACAAATCTAGATTACATACATACACGCATAATTTTCAGTTTGATAGCTATGATAAAACTTATTTTTATGTGCTTAACTTAATTAAGAAAAAGTTGTAAATAGGTTTAAGGTAGAAGGTTTATTTTAAGCAACTATATGACAAACAACAGAAGCCGTTCTAGCTCAGTTGGTAGAGCGCGTGGCTTTTAACCACGTGGTCGTGGGTTCGAGTCCCACGGATGGCGTTTTGGATAACTTTTGTTATTTTAATATTATTCTTTAATTAGAAACAAAATTGTTACGGAATATATATATTTAGCGTTTATACTTACAATTTGAATATACACAGTTACAAGCATTAGTTGTATTAAGGAAAAGAATTAATCATTTGTAAAAGTTGTTCTAAAATTTGTAAGAGATCACTTTTATATTAATGATAACCATTGAAATGAACATGGTTAATTTATTGTGGATGAAAATAATATGTATGTGTGATGTGAAAACACGAGTTATTTGATGCATCAGGTAATTTTACTATCTATATAAAAATAAAAAGGAAAATGCTAGACTTACAAATTAAATATAAACAAAACTTTACAAACACATGATATGAACTAATGAACAAATAGAGAGAAAGTAGGGGTTATGGATATATAGATCAGTTTTTTATTACTCAAAATAGTATATTAAGTTTTAAACTATAATAAATTAACATATAACATTGATAACGTTGTAAGCCTCGTGTATTAGACACGGGCCTAAAATCTAGTTAATATTATTAGTCATATCATTTGTTAGTTTTCGTATAGATATTATTATCACCTGCATTAATTCGAAGACAATGAGTTCACCGTTGACAATCTTGTGTTTGGGGTGTAATATTTGTGACTTTATGCCGACAGTCTTTTTTCTTTTTTTTCTTTGGTGATATCTCAATTGGATATTTGGATCAAAACTCAGACAGTATTACTTTGTGGTTATACAATACTGTCTGAAATATCCAATTGAGATATCACCAAAGAAAAAAAGAAAAAAGACTGTCGGCATAAAGTCACAAATATTACACCCCAAACACAAGATTGTCAACGGTGAACTCATTGTCTTCGAATTAATGCAGGTGATAATAATATCTATACGAAAACTAACAAATGATATGACTAATAATATTAATACTTGCATATATCTAATGAACCCTCTATTTCAGCATTTAGTAAAAAGCAAAAAAATAGAAAATAAATAAATAAATAATAATGTCTAAGAATAACTTTTTATATAGTCATGCCTATCATTTCATAACTCGGTAAACCAGTGACTTTACAAAGATTAAACACGAATTACAAAAGCGAATTTTGTGGCAATAGGTTCCGTTTGACTGGAAAGGTCAATAAGCAACTATTTTAGTCGTTTATTGAATGTTTTTCTTTCTTGTAATGAAAATAATGAGTACAATCAAGTGTATGGATGTTATAAGATCACCAGACCACGAAATAGTAATCATGTCCAAGTTAAGTTACAACTTTTACAAAGCTAACATAAGTGTTTGTGTCAATTTTTCTAAGTTTGAACATACAAAGTGCCAAAAAGGGTCTTCATTTGCATTGAACAAGTAAGAACTTTTGAAATAAAAAGATGAACAACCAAGTTAAGGCAATGGAGAAAATTTGCTTTCTCTTTTGTTCATTTCCTTTTTCTTTTGCTTTTCGAAACAATTGAATTAAATTGAATCGACGTGAAGGATGCTTTACTTCATTATGTCACCAAAAAAACTATACTTGGTGCTCAAACCATTACAATGTTCAAGGTCCCACAGTTTTCAATTATTGTTGTTAGTTTCGAAAATCATCAGCTCATACTAGACCTTACCTACCCTATTTTACTTTTTTACATCTATCATATTTTTTACATCGGGATAATGACTTATGGATGTAGTGAACTTTGACAAAATGTCTATGTTATGTATTGATCTTACCAAAACGTCCTAATGATGCACTTAACCGGCTAAAATACCGGTTGCCAGTCACAATTTTAATTTCCTCTAATTTTTATTACGTGGCGTGTTGACTTCTTACGTGGACGTTTAACCCAGATATTTTTAACCTATGAGTTATTATATATATACATATATCTATACATATACATATAAAAACACACATCGGGATCATTTATCCTTAAAAAAATCCCCAAAAACAAACCCTAAAAATCCATCTCCAGATCACGATCGTTATGCAAAATCTTCATCAATTATTCTGAGATTCTTCTTAATCGAAGTTGTATTAAGGTATTTCCTCTTCAAAACTCCTTACAAATGTCATTTTTGGAATTTCAGTAACAATTAGGGTTTTTAATAAAAATAAATAAAGTTTAATACTTTACACTTTTTATACTATAATAAAACCCTAATTTTTTGATTGATTATTTTCTATTTGTATTCGTTGATTATTTTGTAGGAAATGCTTAATTTCCATAAGTTCAATGTCCATTATGATGGGGCCTTCATGTTTGATCCATTTCAATATGAAGAAGGCAAGATTATTCAAATAATGACCCCCGAAATTCCATATGAAGAGCTTACACACTACATAGAAACTGAAACTGGGTGTCCTGTGACTGGTCTTTATTTTGGTTTTCATGATGAGGGAGTTGAAAATCTAATGCCCATTGCGTGTGAAGCTGACACTGTAGCTTTCTTCAGCATCATACATTCTTATGGAATACTCGAAGTCTATGTTGACCATTTCACCCTTGACTTAACTGATTATGTTCATCAGCCACCCAAAGATGATGATAACCAGGATGATCGGAACCAGGATGGTGAATTTGATGATGAAGGCGACTCTGAAGATGAAGCATATGAACCAGAAAGTGAGTCAGATGCTGAAAGTGTTGCATCATTGGACCATCTGAGTGAAGGAGAAGATGAATTAAGAGAGGTAAGAAGAGGTAACCCAATTGCAAAGATTCCATCACATAAACAACTACCAGACCTTGGTACTAGAAGAGAAAGTGCTGGTTTGAAGTCACAAGTGTTCAATGAACATGATGAATACATGAAGGATCTTGTTACACTACTTACTGCGAAGGACAATGAGGATCCATTGAAACCACCTGCAGATAAAGGAAGTGCTCCTGCAACTCAATCAAGTCCTCCAGTAAGCCCAAGGAGGTTTGGTGTTACCAAGGGAGGATTTAAGTTTGGGATCACAAGTATGGGTATGTACTTCTTAATTGTATATTATGCATAAATTATGTGATTAAATTGGAATGAAATTTGCTTATTTGTACTTCTAAATATATTAACAGATGATGCTGCAGCCAAACAAAGCCAAAAGCCTGTAATGCTAAGGGCTAATGCAAGAGTTGGTTTTGGTAATACCATGAATTGGTTATCTAGTGGGGTTGGATCTTCTGGGATGGTCATAAGGGAACAACCAAGGATTATAACAATGGATGAAAGTATTTCAATGTCTGCACCAAGGAGAATCACTGATCCAGTTGTTGGGACACAAGAGTCAGTCAATGCTTCTAAACAGAAAAAGGCCAAGAAGATTGAAGTGAAGAGGAGAAACCCCAGTGAGAGAGTTTTAAGACAAAGGCTTCAAAAACATGTTAAGGGACCAAGAGAAAGTCCAAATCATGCCATGGTGGTTGAATGAATTGGTTATCTACTGCATTGTCACTATTGTCTTTTGGAAACTTGTTACTTTATTATGTGCATAATTTAGCTAGGTATGTTAACTGTATTGTCTTTTGGAAACTTGATGCTTAGCTAATTATGTGTAATTTAGGTATGTATGGATACTGATGACAATTATGCAATTTAGTGAAATATTATGTATGGTTATGTATGGTACCAAATTTTTGCAATTTCATTTCATACAGAAACCATTACAAATTCTGAAACAAACCATTACACATTCTTAAATAAACCATTGCACATTCTAAAACAAAACATGACAGTACTTGACAAGCCTATATCACTAGCACCAATATTACAACACTTAAAATAGCCACAACCCCAACCAAAATATACAACACTTTGTCAACCGAATTCAACTTTGACTTTGTTGCAGTCAATTCCTTCATTGCTTCCAACACTGTCGAATCCTTTTGTTGTTCTTCACTACACACTGAATGTTTTGCTTGTTCATGAACTTCAAAAAACAAGTCCCTGTAATACGCACTGGGAAGCTCTTCATCAATGAAGCTAAACGTTGTACATGACCTTGTTTTCCCATTAGGGCATTTAACAAATTTCCTACCGGGATTTTTCCTTGTCCAAGATGTGAAAATGCTCATTTTTGTACCACACTTACACCACATATATGGAAGGGACTTGTTACCAGATGAAGAAGATGCAGAAGCAGCCATGGTGGAGAGGAACGATAAAGAGAGGGACAAATAAAGAGAAATAGAGAGAATAGGGGGAAAGAAAAAATGGGAGGGAAATAAAGATGGGAAAAGAGAGGGAAAAGGGGAGAGGAAAATAAAAGAGGGAAAACTGAGTTTTTTAATGTTTTATGATCACGTGCCCAGGTGACATGGACGTCCACGTGTAATTTTAAATATTATACCGGCTAGTGATGTATATTAGCCGGTTAAGTGCATCATTAGGACGTTTTGGTAAGATCAATACATAACATTGACCCCCGATTAGATTAATACATAACATAGACATTTTGTCAAAGTTCACTACATCCACAGGTCATTATCCCTTTTTACATCTATCATATCATATAGAGTATAATTTATAAGTGTAATTAACTCTTACTATTGAAATAGGGAAATGATTAATCCTCTTAAAATAATGGTTAAAAATCCTCCTAACTATTAGATAATCTCTTTTATGATCTTCACCTTTAAACTTATCATGTACTTTGATCTGCTTATTAGACATATTTAAATTTATGAATTTTAACTATTTGTATCAATTTATATAGCTAAATTAATTACTTATTTTCAAAAACTAACCTAAAGGAGAATATTTTTTTATAACGTGAAAGTTATCACCTCTACATAGGCCACAAAAGCTTTCTACTCAAACGTGACATTTTTGAATATTAACAGTAATATTTGATCTTAAATTTCGAAGAAAAGAATGATTAGGTAAAACATGAAAATTTGAAGTTACTAACTAAAGCCAAACTTGAAAAGTATTGAAAAGGGGAGTTGCTCAAGAAAGAAACAAAGGCATAGCTTTAGAAGACACATCGATCAAAGGAAGGTCAAAAGGTTTTGGTATTAATTGAAAAAGCGAATAATTTTTGTTTATTATTGTGGATTTAGCAAGGATAACTTGTTAAGGTTGTATTCTCCCATTACTTTTATTTGAGAAATGAAATTGGTAAAAATTTTCATTAAAAATTAGAAATAAATAATACTTCTTACAAAAAGTTTCTAAATTATCACATGATCATGGCTTGTGTTATGCAATAATTTTACATTTTTTAATTCCGCAATACTTCTTCTTCATCTTCTTCTTAAAAGGATAGTTAGGAGGGAAATTTAAGAGAATATGTATTTTACATTGGTTAAGTTTAGATAGAATTTTTGAATTTTGATAAGGTAAACCTTAAAGTTTGTTTTTTCAGTTTTCAAAATTGTAGATACGACTATCTAAGTTAGGGGATTTTTTTTTTTTTTACGACAAATGTTAGTTGTTAGTTGCACAACATAAGGTTTGAACCCCTAACCTCCACATAAAAACCCCTTAAGACGAAACCTCATGGACAACTCACCAAATGAAATTGGCATGTTAGTGGAATTATTGTGTAACCTCTGCTTACTTGCCTTTTCTGTCGTGCTTCAATTTTATTGCATTGAACACGATTTTAAACAAAAGTCAATAGTCATTGAAGCATAAGATCGACACAGATAATAAAGTGAAGATTAATGATTGTGTTAAACATAAAACAAGGTTTTTTCATTAGCTTGTTATAACATGCTTTATGATGAATGTAGAACATGATAATTTAATTACACACTTTTTTTCATGTGTGAGATTTGAACTTGTACATTGTTCGATAATTAAACTAGAAAAAACTATTTATGATGAATACGCAAATCGTAATTAGTAAGTTCTAATGAATTAATGTGAGATTTTTGTTTTGTTTTTTTATATATGTCAATACAAAACTCAAAACCGAACCACAATTCAACTTTTAAGAAAGTAAAACCAAACAAATCGATATTTAAAGTGGTTACAAGCTCTCACTACAAAGTAGTTTTATCAAATACAGTTACTTGGTTCAATGATATTTAAAAGAAACTACAAATAATATTGCATTTGTCACGCCACATTTGTCCACAACACATATTTAGTTAGTGTGGACAAATGTGGTGTTACAAATTAAATATAAAAGTTCACACTAAAAAAAGTGTGAACTTTTCGAATGCCACAATTTTAAGTGTGGATTAATTTCTACACACTTTTAATTCTCCATATTTTTACACACATAAAAGCGTGGCAAATTTTTAATTTGTTTACGCTAACTAAAAGTGTGGACAAATGCGATATTATTTGTAGTGAATTTATACTCCGTAATATGTAAATTGCAATCATAGTTGTTAAACGCGTACGAGTCACGAGTCGACTCGTACGAGTCGAATCAAAACAAAGTAAAAACGAGCCGACTCGGTGGATGACTCGGATTTGCTCCCGACTCGTAACATGTATCGGTTTTTGTGGTACGAGGCGGTCCGTGTCGTGTTCCAAGTCACGAGTCACAAAATAATTTAGTATTTTTTTAATTTTTATTTTTTAAAATTTATCTTTAACTTAATATATAAATATAATACTATATTTCTACAATAAATACTTGTATATAATTATAAAAATATATATTATCAAATATCCTGACTCTTACGATTCGAGTCACGAGTCAAAAATCAGATTTTGAGTCGAGTAAAAAACAACGAGTCGACGACTATGATTGCAATGCAATGTTGACAATTTCAAACAAAAATAACTCCATCAAGGCAGATAAATATACATTTCATCAAAAGTTCACTTCAAATATTAAATAATCAAAAAATCAAAATTAATAACAATTTGTATCATTTTCTTTTTGTCACATCCGTCGACAATTTTCATCAATTTTAAAAATAAATGTAATAAGAAATCTATGTAGATACGAAACCAATTCAACATGTTTTGTCTAGCGTAGTACTTAAGTAAACCCCATTTCTAATTTTGTCCCAAAGTTAGTCCAAAACACATATACATAAACACACGTGAACAAAGTAGTACTCATGGCGTCTCCTCCTTCCACCACCACCACCTTCTTCCCGGTGCTCCTCCTCCTCTTCTATGTCTCCGCCATCGCAAGTAAGTTGAGCCTTCTCTGACTTAATCTTACCGGCCTTTTTCTCTAAAATCAATTGATATTTTTGGCTTAATTAATTTTCTCCCTTTAATTTCTCAAACTGTTTCAAAAAATTAGTTTTTGGTATACTTTTTTGTACTAAAACCGCCTATCATTTGTTGTATCAAAATGCAATAAAAGAATTTTTTTTTTTTTTTGGTTTCATTGCGTATCAAGTCGCAATAAACAAAGATTAATTGATACAACAGATAGTTAATACTGATATTATCTGTTGTATCAAAACGCGTATTTTATAAATTTTGTGCTTAAGTATTTATGTTATATATCAATGTTAGGATCACAATCGTACATTGGAGTAAACTACGGCACGATAGCGGACAACCTTCCACCACCATCAGCCACCGCGAAACTCCTTGAATCAACCTCAATTGGGAAAGTCCGTCTCTACGGAGCTGACCCATCAATCCTAAAGGCTTTAGCCAACACCAACATAGAAATAACAATAGGAGCCGCAAATAGCGACATCCCACCAATGGCAACCGATCCAAACTACGCCAAATCATGGCTAACTTCCAATGTACTTCCCTACTACCCATCAACCAAAATCACCCTCATTAACGTAGGCAACGAAGTATTACAATACGGCGAACCCGAACTTAAAACACAATTACTACTCGCTATGCAAAACCTTCAAACCGCGATTAATGATGTCTCATTAGGTGGAAAAGTTAAGGTTTCGACGGTTCATTCAATGACGGTGTTGGGACAATCTGAGCCACCATCAGCGGGAAGGTTTGATCAAAGTGTTGTCGATTTGTTGAAAGGAATGTTGGAGTTTAATAAGGCGAATGGTTCGCCTTTTATGATTAACCCGTATCCGTTCTTTGCTTACCAGACGGATCCGAGACCCGAAACTTTGGCATTTTGTTTGTTTGAACCCAATCCTGGCAGACCAGATTCTGGGACAAATGTCAAGTATATGAATATGTTTGATGCACAGGTACATATTTCATATCATATAAATATAAATTTAATACTGTAATGTATAGTTAACGTATAGTTATTGTTTTTTTTAAAATGGTTTTTCTAATTTTTCGTCAGAACGTGTGTCACGTAGTCAGCCCACAATAATAAAATACGCTCGTTCATATGGTACATGTTGTCTGTTTTTGACGTTATTTTTGATTTATAATTACTTATATTATTGTTTGTTTCTTATATGTGAGTTTTTCAAAACATTTGACATGGTCAAAGGGTGATTATTTGTTCTGTAATTATAACTATCGATTAGGTATACGTCCTCTGCTTTATTTTAAGTGATTTATTGTGCATTCAATCAAGACCAGTTGATACTTTTTTCAGTGGATTAGCTTTATGAGATTATATTAAAAAACGGTAGATTGATAGGAACCGCTTGATCCCATGTACCGAATTGGTACCCACATAGCTTTATGAGATTATTCATCTTTTTTTTTTTGTTGTGCTCAATAATATGTTATGATTTTGATAAACATAACTTTTAAGAATATGACTAAAATGCGAGAAAATAATGTACATAAAAATAACCACCCCTAACAATAATTATCAATTGTCATGTATGGTTTTTTTTAGAGAAAATTACACTTTTGGTACCTCAAGTTGGCAGCTTTTGCACTTTTAGTCTCTAACTCAAAAAATTGCAGCTTTCATACCTAAAGTTTTGTGTTTTTTTCAGTTTTGGTACCACGCTCTTACGCCGTTAATTTTTGCCGTTAACGCCCTCACGTGACAAACACGTGAGGGGTATTTTAGTCTTTTGACCCCTCTTTTTGAGAAAATTACACTTTTGGTACCTCAAGTTGTCAATTTTTTCACTTTTGGTACCTCAAGTTGTCAAAAAATTGCAGCTTTCATACATAGTAATTGACATGGTCAACACAAAAATGTTATGCGGTTCGTATTTGTTTACGTCTTGTTTTATTGCTTCTTTTACTAGAATCATAACTTAAATACTTATTTATCCGTGGCGTAAGTTGACAAACTCTAAGTATGAACTATCAAGTAATTTTTATAAAGTAATATAGCTATTATATATATATGTATGTGGTACGTAAAATTTGTTCAAATCAAAAAATAAAAGGGTTAAGTGCACGGAAATGTAATCAACTAAGGCCGAAAAGTTATTGTGTACATGAACTTACAAAAGGTTTATTGTATACATGAACTTACAAAAAGTTATTGTGTACATGAACTTACAAAAAGTTATTGTGTGCATGAACTTACAAAAATTATTGTGTGCATGACTTACAAAAAGTTATTGTGTGCATGAACTTACAAAAAGTTATTGTGTGCATGAACTTACAAAACTTCTATTATTGTGTGCGGTGGTTTGACATCGTTTTTCATCAGTGATTGTGTTTGTTATTCATTTATTTGACATCATCATCATCAAGATATGGAGATCCGATTTTATTTTTTTTAAAATTCTTATGGTTGTAAATTCTGATGAATGTGTGTAGTTAGAACTAGTTTTTTGACCCCAGGGGGACGTTGTCCGGGATCGACACTGCGTCATGCAAGCATTTATACATACAACGGTACCTAAAAGTTTGGAAACTTAAAATTTACTATAGTTTAGTTAGAAACCTTAATGTAAGAGATAGAGAGTAAAGAAAAAAAAAATTTGATGATTAAAGTTAGAAACCCAAAGTTAATTGATAAAAATTAAAAACTTTAAAACTAAACTATAATTAAGTTTGTATACAAAAAGTTAGACTAAAGTTAAAAAACCAATAAGTTAAGTGGTACAAATAAGTTAAAAACGTTAAAATAAGAGATAGAAAGTAGAAAAAAAATTTAAAAAAATTGATGATTAAAGTTAAAATCCAAAGTTAATTGATAAAAATTAAAAACTTTAAAAGTAAGTTAAGTGATAAAAATAAGAAACTATAAAAATATACAATCGTAAAAAAAAAAAAAAAAAAAAAAAAAAAAAAAAAAAAAAAAAAAAAAAAAAAAAAAAAAAAAAAAAAAAAAAAAAAAAAAAAAAAAAAAAAAAAAAAACAAAAAAAAAAAAAAAAAAAAAAAAAAAAAAAAAAAAAAAGAAAAAAAATTTAAAAAAATTGATGATTAAAGTTAAAATCCAAAGTTAATTGATAAAAATTAAAAACTTTAAAAGTAAGTTAAGTGATAAAAATTAAAAACTTTAAAAGTAAGTTAAGTGATAAAAATAAGAAACTATAAAAATATACAATCGTAAAAAAAAAAAAAAAAAAAAAAAAAAAAAAAAAAAAAAAAAAAAAAAAAAAAAAAAAATTTAAAAAAATTGATGATTAAAGTTAAAATCCAAAGTTAATTGATAAAAATTAAAAACTTTAAAAGTAAGTTAAGTGATAAAAATAAAAACTAAAAAATAATGAAAAAATAAAAATTAAAATAAGTAATGATAAAAATTAAAAATTAAAAAATTAATGATAAAAATTAAAAATTAAAATAAGTTAATGATAAAAATTAAAAACTTTAAAAGTAAGTTAAGTGATAAAAATTAAAAACTTAAAATAATTAATGATAAAAATTAAAAATTAAAATAATTAATGATAAAAATTAAAAACTTAAAATAAGTTAAGTGATAAAAATTAAAAATTAAAATAATTAAGTGATAAAAATTAAAAATTAAAATAAGTTAATGATAAAAATTAAAAACTTTAAAAGTAATTAGTGATAAAAATTAAAAACTTAAAATAAGTTAATTGATAAAAATTAAAAACTTTAAAAGTAAGTTAAGTGATAAAAATAAGAAACTATAAAAATATACAATCGTAAAAAAAAAAAAAAAAAAAAAAAAAAAAAAAAAAAAAAAAAAAAAAAAAAAAAAAAAAAAAAAAAAAAAAAAAAAAAAATTTAAAAAAATTGATGATTAAAGTTAAAATCCAAAGTTAATTGATAAAAATTAAAAACTTTAAAAGTAAGTTAAGTGATAAAAATAAGAAACTATAAAAAATTAATATAAAAATTAAAAACTTTAAAAGTAAGTTAAGTGATAAAAATAAGAAACTATAAAAATATACAATCGTAAAAAAAAAAAAAAAAAAAAAAAAAAAAAAAAAAAAAAAAAAAAAAAAAAAAAAAAAAAAAAAAAAAAAAAAAAAAAAAAAAAAAAAAAAAAAAAAAAAAAAAAAAAAAAAAAAAAAAAAAAAAAAAAAAAAAAAAAAAAAAAAAAAAAAAAAAAAAAAAAAAAAAAAAAAAAAAAAAAAAAAAAAAAAAAAAAAAAAAAAAAAAAAAAAAAAAAAAAAAAAAAAAAAAAAAGTTAGTTAGTAAGGGAAAAAAAAAAAAAAAAAAAAAAAAAAAAAAAAAAAAAAAAAAAAAAAAAAAAAAAAAAAAAAAAAAAAAAATTTGAATCTGAAGGAATGGAATTTGACGGAATGTTTTTGATTTTTTGAAGATTCAAGTGAGGGACGGAATGGAATTCCTTCCTCCATCCCCAAGGAATGGAGATTCCATCAAATGAGGGAATGTTTACATTCCAACGGAATGTGATTCCTCCATCTTTAACCAACCAAACACGCCAAGGAATGGAATTCGATTCCAATTCCATCAGATTCCATCAAATTCTGTGAACCAAACGCGACCTTAGAATGTCCCATAAGTTATCTTTTTTTTTTAAAGGTGTGGATTAATCATCGCAGCGAAGGCTCTAGCTTAAGCTAGTTTTACATACCTTCTCACCCTCCAATACCCGGTAGGAGGAAAACCCCCTAACTAGCCGCCCAAAGACACGACACGACACTAATTAGGGATAAAACCCTGCTCTTTCAAGGTTTGATCCTGAGACCTCCCCTATCACAAAGAGACTATTGTCTTATGTTCAACCACTGCACTGCAAGTGGAAGTACACCCCATAAGTTATCTATACTCCTTTATAAAGATTATCCACCCCCTAAAGATAGAAAGTGTTACACAATAGTTAAATACGAAAGTACAAAATTGCCCTTAATAAACACCCCCTATGGAAAGGGTTATTAGAGATTATCAAATTTACCCTTAATGATTTAATTTACACTTTAAACCCTCACTAAATAGTTAATTTATAATTCTTATAATTTGTAGTTATCAACTTGAAAATTTTATTTTAGATTTTCATCATTTAATAATTAAAAAAAAAATTCAATATTTTATTTCTAATTTTTTTTCTTTCATAAAATCTTTTATTTTACTATACTAAAAAGCAGTTGTTCTAAAAACCTATTGACCAATCACAATTCTCGATTTCTTAAAGTTGACTTTTGTTTTTCAATTTTGACTTTAATTTACACTTTTTCCTCACTAAATATTAATTTATAATTCTTATAATTTGTAGTTATCAACTTGAAAATTTTATTTTAGATTTTCATCATTTAATAATTAAAAAAAAAATTCAATATTTTATTTCTAATTTTTTTTCTTTCATAAAATCTTTTATTTTACTATACTAAAAAGCAGTTGTTCTAAAAACCTATTGACCAATCACAATTCTCGATTTCTTAAAGTTGACTTTTGTTTTTCAATTTTGACTTTAATTTACACTTTTTACCTCACTAAATAGTTAATTTATAATTCTTATAATTTGTAGTTATCAACTTGAAAATTTTATTTTAGATTTTCATCATTTAATAATTAAAAAAAAAATTCAATATTTTATTTCTAATTTTTTTTCTTTCATAAAATCTTTTATTTTACTATACTAAAAAGCAGTTGTTCTAAAAACCTATTGACCAATCACAATTCTCGATTTCTTAAAGTTGACTTTTGTTTTTCAATTTTGACTTTAATTTACACTTTTTACCTCACTAAATATTAATTTATAATTCTTATAATTTGTAGTTATCAACTTGAAAATTTTATTTTAGATTTTCATCATTTAATAATTAAAAAAAAAATTCAATATTTTATTTCTAATTTTTTTTCTTTCATAAAATCTTTTATTTTACTATACTAAAAAGCAGTTGTTCTAAAAACCTATTGACCAATCACAATTCTCGATTTCTTAAAGTTGACTTTTGTTTTTCAATTTTGACTTTAATTTACACTTTTTACCTCACTAAATAGTTAATTTATAATTCTTATAATTTGTAGTTATCAACTTGAAAATTTTATTTTAGATTTTCATCATTTAATAATTAAAAAAAAAATTCAATATTTTATTTCTAATTTTTTTTCTTTCATAAATCTTTATATATACTAAAATACAACTGACATAATAGTTTATTAACCAATCATAGCTCTTGATTTTATCAAATTGGAAATTGATGATGTCATTATTAATTTAATAATAAATAAAAAATCATAATAATCATTATCCAAATATATTAGTATATTATATTTATATTAATATTTGTAGAAAAAATCTCACTAATTTACACTTTTTTGTTTTCCATCAATAATTTACACTTTTTACCCTCACTAAATACTTAATTTATAGTTATTACAATTTGTAGTTATCAACCCTCACTAAATAGTTAATTTATAATTCTTACAATTTGTAGTTATCAACTTGAAAATTTTATTTTAGATTTTCATCATTTAATAATTAAAAAAAAAATTCAATATTTTATTTCTAATTTTTTTTCTTTCATAAAATCTTTTATTTTACTATACTAAAAAGCAGTTGTTCTAAAAACCTATTGACCAATCACAATTCTCGATTTCTTAAAGTTGACTTTTGTTTTTCAATTTTGACTTTAATTTACACTTTTTGTTTTCAATTACAAATTTACATTTTTTAACCATTAATTCCAATATAATAGATAAAGAATAATAGCTAATACATATCCAATAAAATAATGAATAATATATATTCAATAGAATAATAGCTATTATATATCATAATAATACGTTTTATCATATAAATATAAAATTAATTACTAAAAAATAAATAAAATTTAATGTAAATATATTAAGATTTTAAAAGTAATTGTACTATTATTCTTTTTTTAAAGTTTTTTTTAGTAATTGTCATGACACATATACGAAAAATAAAGCATGTAAAAATGTAATCTTTATAGGAAACACATATAACATGATTTTGTAATACTCAAATATCGTTATGTATGTCATAGTAAAACAACTTCGATGAACATATTTTAAAAAATATTTCACTATAAAACACAAAGTTTTATAATATAGATCGATTTTTTATTACTAAAAATTGTAAACTAAATTTTAAATAATAATAAACTAACATCTAATATTGATAAAATTATAAGCCCGTGTATTTGACACAGGCCTAAAATCTAGTAGCAACTAAACAAACTAATGCAGTGTATGTTTTCCCAATTAAGCCAAGGAAAAATGCATACAAATTGAATGTTTCTTGGTTGGCATTATATATATTTTTTTACGTTCCAAGTTGTATAACACATGGTACAAATGTCTAACTTCTTACCTAAATGTTATTTAGGGTGGTCTTGCTACTGCACCAACTCCTACCTTGAGCCCGCCTGTGGTTGCTTCTCCTACCAGTGGTGCAACCACACTTCCTAATAACTCTTCAACGACATCGACAACTCCCCCTAATACAACAAGTCCCCGTGGCTCTTCAACTGCTAAGGTCAATGCATCTAAAAATGCTGGTAGCCTAAACAAAGTCGAGATTATATTCATTGTTGTCGCTCTCTTAGCAGTAGTTTCATTGTTGTAGACTAGTTCGAAGAAGTAATGTGATCCTTAAGGTTGTGTGGGGATGTAATTGTTTTTTGTGTGTATGGTAGAGATCTACAAACTAATTAGATTATGATGAGTTTTGTTGGCATGATCATTTAATACTCTCTTTGCAAAAATATATTGGGAGACATGTATATTTGCTATTGTAAGTTTTGTAACCTCTCTAAATGAAGTACATGCTTCTAACAAAACCTTCTAATTAAACATCATGCTCCTTAAATAAAGTATAGGAAATAAGAAAAAGGAACATGAGAAAAGGCAAAGAAACAAATACGGAGTACTTTACATTTGTCACTTCTTACTCTTTTTTCCTTTGCTTTTGTTTTCCTCTATATTTATAAAATCAAACATGTCTTTGTATTTTACGACTTATTGGAACCGACACTTGATTTACAATGGTGAAAGTTATTGACCGGGAATGTATCAAGTTATTAGGTCCAAATGAGTTTAGCTAACTATGGTCGGGTGAGGTTTGTAAATTATCATTGATCACTAATATATAAATTATAAATAGTATAATATGTGACATAATCAAAAAATAAAATACAAATAATAACTTGTAAAATAGATTGCGTGGTATTTTGTATAAGAAAGACGTCACACCTAAAACAGTTGTCACATCACATAAAAATTTGCCGCATTGAATTCATCGTGGTAGAGTTATCGGAACAACCTGATAAATTCATTGAGGATGCTTTAAGCATGGTTGACAATATTCTATTTAAGTTATAGAAAAAAAATCAGATTAAGATTATGTATTCTCGATTATTCTTTAACCTGATTTGCTTTAAGTTGGATTCATGATGGATATTTGGGTTAGAGAAAATTTCATTAGATCACCCTGTGGTTTGCTGTTTTATCAATTTTCGCCCCAGTCGTTTTTTTTATTAATACTTCACCTTGTGGTGACTTTTTGCTTCATTACATGCCCCTTTTTCTAACGGACGTTAGGGTGGCTCCATTAAGGTCCTCATGTGCATTGCACATGAGGGTATTTTTGTACTTTTTGCATCTAAAACACATTCAATGTCTTCTTTATCTTTTTTTTTTCCAGATCAAACTTATCCCTTTTCTAACAACACAAATAAATTACAACACCCCAAATTTCCAAATCTTAGTAACCAAGATTTATTAATAACATTATATAACGGAGGAGTCCTTTTTTCTAAATCTCAAATTACAACTTTGAACTACCTAAATTACCCCTCTTCTTTATCCACTATTTTAAATATTTCTACCTAATATACTTATAATACCCTTAAATCTCAACTACTCATTTTCCTATCTCTCCTCAAATCTCAACCACTCATTTTTTCCTCTCCCATTTATAAACCATTTTATTTCTTTAATTCATTCAAAATCTTTTATCTCTAAAACCGTATATCGATAAATTATAAAAATTATATGGCTATCACACTCTATGACTTATCACCTCTTATGACCTATGACTTATCACCTCCTATGACCTATCACCCTCACCTTCGTACTTTCTCTCGTTAATAACAAAAGAAAACTCAAATAAACGCCACGCGTACCCCGACCATAGAATAAAAGGTAACCGGACCAGAAACTTTCCGCGGCGATATCGCCGCGGAAAGTCGGAAAAGACAAATGACTGTAACAACCACCAGCATTAATTGCGTGATGACTTTGACCAAACTTTCCGCCAAGCGGCGATATCGCCGCGGAAAGTCGGAAAAGACAAATGACTGTAACAACCACCAGCATTAATTGCGTGATGACTTTGACCAAACTTTCCGCGGCGATATCGCCGCGGAAAGTCGGAAAAGACAAATGACTGTAACAACCACCAGCATTAATTGCGTGATGACTTTGACCAAACTTTCCGCGGCGATATCGCCGCGGAAAGTCGGAAAAGACAAATGACTGTAACAACCACCAGCATTAATTGCGTGATGACTTTGACCAAACTTTCCGCGGCGATATCGCCGCGGAAAGTCGGAAAAGACAAATGACTGTAACAACCACCAGCATTAATTGCGTGATGACTTTGACCAAACTTTCCGCGGCGATATCGCCGCGGAAAGTCGGAAAAGACAAATGACTGTAACAACCACCAGCATTAATTGCGTGATGACTTTGACCAAACTTTCCGCGGCGATATCGCCGCGGAAAGTCGGAAAAGACAAATGACTGTAACAACCACCAGCATTAATTGCGTGATGACTTTGACCAAACTTTCCGCGGCGATATCGCCGCGGAAAGTCGGAAAAGACAAATGACTGTAACAACCACCAGCATTAATTGCGTGATGACTTTGACCAAACTTTCCGCGGCGATATCGCCGCGGAAAGTCGGAAAAGACAAATGACTGTAACAACCACCAGCATTAATTGCGTGATGACTTTGACCAAACTTTCCGCGGCGATATCGCCGCGGAAAGTCGGAAAAGACAAATGACTGTAACAACCACCAGCATTAATTGCGTGATGACTTTGACCAAACTTTCCGCGGCGATATCGCCGCGGAAAGTCGGAAAAGACAAATGACTGTAACAACCACCAGCATTAATTGCGTGATGACTTTGACCAAACTTTCCGCGGCGATATCGCCGCGGAAAGTCGGAAAAGACAAATGACTGTAACAACCACCAGCATTAATTGCGTGATGACTTTGACCAAACTTTCCGCGGCGATATCGCCGCGGAAAGTCTCCTCGAATTTCGCGATTCAAACTTGACCGTCCGTTTCTTTCTTATTAAACCTTCTTTTCTTCTTATCCCCATCACTTCTTTTTCTTCTTTTCTTCTTATCCCCATCACTTCTTTTTCTTCTTTTCTTCCTGCCGAACGAAACCAACATCAAAATACACCTCCAAAATCAAAATACACCTCTTTTCTCCAATTATTCCGGCAAACTTTCCTCCAAAATCAAAATACACCTCCAAAATCAAAATACACCTCCAAAATCAAAATACACCTCCAAAATATTGTAATATGAACTGAAACATAATACTGAAAAAAAACCAACATCAAAATACACCTCCAAAATCAAAATACACCTCTTTTCTCCAATTATTCCGGCAAACTTTCCGGCCAACTTTCCGCGGCGACTTTCCTTACCACCATCCCCATCTCTCTTTTAAAATACCAAACAAATCTCAACCAAAACCCTATTTTTTAAATCCGGCCATCACTTTTTCCGGCGAGTTTTCCGGCCATTTTTCCCGACAAGGTATGTATTTTCCGGCCATCACCCTTTATTTTTGCTTTTATTTCTGGCCATTACCCTTTTTTGTTTGCTTTTATTTGTTTTTTGATAGTTTAGGTTTATGTTTGTATTTTATTTTCTATAGATTTTTTAGGTTTATTAGTATTGTAAATTGATGTGTTAGGATTATTAGTTAGTATTGTCATTGTTATAAGTGAAAAATTAGTGGTTTGTAATTGTTGTTATTCTTGTGTTATTGGTAAGCAAATTGTTAGTGTTAATATGTTAGTGTTGTCAAAAATCCCCAATAGTTTAAGAAAAAATGAAGTAGAAAAAAATCATAAAAGATAGGTAGAAAAGATTATATAGAAAAAGGTAATTTGTATAAAATTAGATTATATAAGTATAAAAATAAAGTTTTAACAAAACTTTTAAAAAAAAAATTATAAAAAAACAAGGTATAAAAAAAGAAACATAAATAAATAAATATAAAAAAATATATATAACTAGAGTATATAAGTATGAAAAACAAGTTTTAAAAAAATACAACAAAATTAAGTGGAAAAAGAAATATAAAACAAATTTAAATAAGTATATAAAATTATAACTTTAAAAAATATAACAAAATTTAAGTACGAAAAAAAGAAATATAAAACAAGTTTAAATAGTATAAAAGAAATATATAAAATTATAACTTTAAAAATATACGTATAAAAGTAATAAAAACATAAGTTGGAAATAGTATAAAAGTAAATGTGACAATTTGTATAAAATGTATATTAAAAATGAAGTATAAAAAGTATATACAAAAATAACTATAAAAAGATATATATATATATATAAGTAACTATAAAAAACTTTTAAAAAATTAATATAAAATACTTGTAGAAAATATAACAAAATTTAAGTACGAAAAAAAAATATAAAACAAATTTAAATAAGTATATAAAATTATAACTTTAAAAAAAATAACAAAATTTAAGTACGAAAAAAAGAAATATAAAATTATAACTTTAAAAATATACGTATAAAAGTAATAAAAACATAAGTTGGAAATAGTATAAAAGTAAATGTGACAATTTGTATAAAATGTATATTAAAAATGAAGTATAAAAAGTATATACAAAAATAACTATAAAAAGATATATATATATATATAAGTAACTATAAAAAACTTTTAAAAAATTAATATAAAATACTTGTAGAAAATATAACAAAATTTAAGTACGAAAAAAAAATATAAAACAAGTTTAAATAAGTATAAAATAATAAAAAAGAAATATAAATAGATAAAAGAAATATATAAAATTATAACTTTAAAAATATACGTATAAAAGTAATAAAAACATAAGTTGTAAATAGTATAAAAGTAAATGTGACAATTTGTATAAAATGTATATTAAAAATGAAGTATAAAAAGTATATACAAAAATAACTATAAAAAGATATATATATATATATATAAATAAAAAATATATATATATAAGTAACTATAAAAAACTTTTAAAAAATTAATATAAAATACTTGTAGAAAATATAACAAAATTTAAGTACGAAAATAAAAATATAAAAAAATTTAAATAAGTATATAAAATTTTAAAATATAAAACAAGTTTAAATAGTATAAAAGAAATATATAAAATTATAACTTTAAAAATATACGTATAAAAGTAATAAAAACATAAGTTGGAAATAGTATAAAAGTAAATGTGACAATTTGTATAAAATGTATATTAAAAATGAAGTATAAAAAGTATATACAAAAATAACTATAAAAAGATATATATATAAGTAACTATAAAAAAATATATAAAAATATATATATATAAGTAACTATAAAAAACTTTTAAAAAATTAATATAAAATACTTGTAGAAAATATAACAAAATTTAAGTACGAAAATAAAAATATAAAACAAATTTAAATAAGTATATAAAATTATAACTTTAAAAATAACTTTAAAAGTAATAAAAAGATAAGTTATAAATAGTATAAAAGTAAATGTGACAATTTTACCTTTATCGTATTGTTGTATGTATTATTAATATGGGTATAATTTGATTTGTAATTTGCAGTATAAATGGCTACAGTTCATGGTGGGGATGGTGGTAATGACCCACCACGTAAATCGTGGGTACGGAAAATTTGGGGCTGCGCCGGGAGCGGTGGTAAGAAATTTTGTGTTTCTATATATTATTTTTTATTTATGGACTTCATGTGAAATTAATAATTCTTTTGTTTTGTAGCACCTAAAAAAGGTCGGGGGAAGAACCAGGCACTAAACCTGGAGAAAAAGTTTCAAGAACAAGGTCGGCTTGAAGTTGATTTTGACACGAAAAGGTTTAAGACGTGGCACGCGGTGGGGGAATCGGGGTCTATGTTTAAAAGCTATATAGGGACATTGGTTCGTGGTAGTGGGGTCCCTATGACTTATGACTCATGGTCGGATGTGCCCCTGCAAGATAAGGCGTTCCTAATTCCAGCCTTAAATGTACAATCTCTATAATATTATATTCCTAAATTGATATTTTGTGAAAATTTGATATATCGCTAACTATTATTTAAAAATTGCAGGAACGGTTCAGATTGGATCACTTCATCAATTTGGACCCCATTGATGCCATCCAGAAAGCATTTGAGCGCACGATCACCGCTGATGCGCAACATATGTATCGGAACTGGAAAAGCGGATTCAAGAAAACCCACTTCGATGCTAAGGGGGGTTTAGAGAAGATTGCTGAGTTGGAGGGAGCTGTTCCCGAGGGTATGGAGCCGGAGGACTGGTCGGATTTGTTGCGCTTCTACCAGAGGGAGGACCGTGTGAAAAGGGCCAAGACCAACAAGGATAACCGGGCCCTCCAAATCCTCGCAGGGACCCACGGTCGGCAGTCGGCATCTCAGTATGTCGACCAATATGCGGTAACAAAGAATGAAATATTCACTTGTGTTTAAAAATATTTATTTCCTAAATAACTGCTATTCTTATGATAATTTGATGTGCTTACAGCGAACTCATGAGGGAGAAGACCCTGATCTGGTCGAAATGTATGCGGCCAGACACAAGCATGCGGATGGGTCATGGGAACACCCGACAGCTCAAGCTAATTATGTAAATGTCTCTTTTTAAGTTATATTTTAAGTATTACTTACTCATTTTATCAACCTTATATATATATATATATATACTTTAACGTGATTCAGGACAAGCTCAAGGAGAAGAAGGAGGAGCGTGAACGGGACCCCGTCCCAACACCGCAGCCAGAACTTTTTCCGGCTACATTTGGAAACCGGCCGGGCCACCGCCGTGGCCTAGGGAGGATCGTTCGGGGTGTGGGAGACACAGAGTATGACTACACTCATTTGACGCAGCCACAGGGTAGTCATATCCATCATGGTCAGGGTAGCCAGGGTGGACCATCTCATGCTCAGGGTAGCCAGGCTGGAGCATCGCAGACCCCTTTCGATCTCAACTTTGATCCTCCGCAGGTGGCTTGGTTTGATGCTGATGCTGTATTTAATTGGTCCGATGCTGCACATGGTCATGGCTCGCAAAGTGATCCCTCCTCTACATATGACTCGCAATTTGCTCCCACCTCTCCGTTCTCTTTAGGATCTATAAATTTGGGTAATGATGATGATGAGGACAATGATAATTATTAGTATTTGGTTGTTATAAACAATATATTTTTAAACATGGGTGTTAATTGTGTTTGTGGTTTAGTTATAAATTTATATTATGTTGTGTTGGTTATGATATTCATGTTTAACAATATAGTCATTAGTATACGTATATGTAAAAAGTGAAAAAAATATATGTAAACAGGGAAAAAAATTAAACATCAAATATATGCATAATAACAAATATAAGTAAAAAAATAATAACAAAATTAAACTATTATTTTAAAATAATAGTATTTTAAAATAATAATAACAACTATTTGATTTAAGTTTAAAATACATCAATTTACACAAAAACGGAAAACCTTACAAACCAAGTATTATACAATATAATTCAACTAATCAATCTGCTGAAATCGCGGAGGTGCCTTAGTAGCTTGAATGTGTCTGTCGTAATCAGCCAAACGGTCTTTGTACTTCGCATTAACTGCCCAGGCATGCGATGCAGGTTTATCAAATCCCCAAGCTGAGGGGTAAGGCAATGGGCAGTCCTTGTCTAAATAAACCGTAACAAAATGTGAATTTCCCGATACCAGGCCAATGCATATCGGCTCGTCACGGTATAGCTGGCCTGGCCCCTTCCAAAAAGGGAAACATGTGATGTTTTCTTTGACACTTAAACAGATAATTATAAGACCCAAAGCATTGGACAGAAGCATAGCGCAATATGGAATCATCATCCAGTGTTCATATGGGCGACCATGGGGATAAGAGATTTGAAGCAAAGTATGTATGCGTTTTGCTTCACCACCGAATGCAACCTCATAGTATCCGAGTTTGGACTCATACTCCTCTAGCATTAGTTTGCGAATCCACTCGAACTTTTCCTCAGATTCACCCAAAGCAACAGCCAGTGCCCGAAATCCACAGTTACCATCAGATGAAACATTTTTGATATCCACAACGTAACGTTGAAAGTAAAAAGGGAGTTGATGAAGATATGTTCTCATGTCAGTCCATGTTGACTCCGTCTCGAAGAAGTTGTGTGTAACCGGTTCAGAGAAGTTCTGTGTATGTGGTCTCCCAAAGAGTTGATCAACAAAGCTGGACGTTTCTCCTTGCGTTTGGTTATTCGGGTCTGCGAAAAAACTTTGTGTGTCTGGGAAATGTGATTCGCTCTGTCTGCCACTTTGACCCCACTGTGGTTGGTTATAAGGTTCGTCGAAGAAAGTTGTACTGTCCGCGAACCGTGATTCGGTGCCCATATATTCACTCTCTCTCCCACTTTGAGGCCATTGTGGTTGTCTTTCATGTTCGTCGAAGAAACGTGATTGTGTGCTCACATATTCACTGTTTCTCCCATACTGGCCCTCTGCAAAGAATGACGACTGCGATAAACGATCGGAAAACCCCCCCATGGACTGGGTATCCTGAAAAGTCGGTCTGGAAAATTGAACCGACTTGGATTTTTGAAGACCGAAGGTGCTGTATTTGCCGTTGGTATGTTAATGTCGGGCACCTGCAACAAATAATAGATCAATTAATTAGACTTCGAATTATAGGTTCAAACAGGATGCACTTACATATAATAAATCAATTAACTATACATCAATTATGATTGGACGTACTTGAGGTATTTTTTTCTTTGCTCCGATTGGTCTTCCACGTTTATTTTTAATAACGGAAGGGTCTTTAATTTTGGTTCTCCCCGGATAGACGATGTCTTTTATTTTTGATATCCAGTTTTTCCTCTGGGCCTTCGGTTGCTGCTTTATCTTTACCTTAACATCCTCTATTAAATCATTGATACATTCGTCATCATCTGAGTCTTTTCGATAATCATTGTCCGGCAGGCACGTCGACGGTGTTAAGTCTAGCTTTCTCCAAAAGCAATCTATGTTCTCCACCTCAACACGTTTGCCTACATTATTTAAAAGCAAATATAATTTTTTTGCATTTTTAAAAAAAACATCAAATATGGACTAATTAAATATACTTACTGTGATGCATGTATGAAGCTATTTGGCAAGCACATGGCAGCCCACAACTTGCCCGAACCTTACACCCGCACTTTCTACGGTCTTTACCCATCTTATTTTTGAATCGATCAATTTCTTCAACCATAATATCCAGAGCTGTCACAGACACAACACAAAGCAGGTCCTTCAAACATGGATAGTTGTGTTTACCGTGTCTATAAATCCTGCTCGCTTCCAGTTGTCCCTTTATTTCTGTGTGTTGCCCGACGAGGATAGAATTAACACATTGAATTATTCTGTAAAATGTACATCGGCCCTTCAACTCGGACTTCAGGAGTGAATGCTCAGCCTCAACTCTGTTGGTAGTGTAGTTACGGTAGTTGAGATGTTGATCGACCCAAAAGGACACAAACTTTTCCTTGTACGGTGAAAGCCACTCCTTCTGCAAGTACTTGTACATCTCTGTAAATTGACTATTGGGTTAAAACGGGTGGATATATGTGATTTACCAAAAAAGTAAAAAAAAATTCAAAAAATCATGTGCACTAAACATACTGTCTAAATCTTTTCCCATCTTTTCTTTTAAATCCTTTTCATTTTCGGTGTACTCTTCTAGCGTCCGCGATTCATAAAGTTTTTTCCACCATCCGTAAAAAGGCCCCCATTTGCCTTGCGCGATGAATGCTGGCATGCAATGTTTGTCGATGTTTCTCCATATGTGGGTTCTACAAAGTAAATGGTATGTTTCCGACATAACAGTTTTGCATGCTTTCATGAGGGCCAGATCCCTGTCCGTGAGTACGACACGTACATCAAACCCTTCACCTAGGGTCGACTTCAAACACTCCAACACCCATCTATAATTATGTTCCTGTTCACTTGTGATAAATGCGTACGATATGCTGAAAGTCCTGTTTGTTGAAGTCACCCCGACAATCTCGACCAATGGCATGTTGTACAAGTTGGTTTTGTACGTGGCGTCTATTTGGATAACCCAAGGAAATGCACGCCACAACTCAAAAGAAGTCGGATGTATAAAAAACAGATTTTGCAAACGACCAGTTGCACTATTTGTGGTGTAATAATACAAGTATTTTTGCTCTTGTAGCAAACTGAACATAACCTGCGACGGTTGAACAAAATGGCGTATGTGGTTCGTTTCAAATACCATATCAAAGTAAATAAATATAAAAAATGTATATTTTATATATGTAAAAAAAAAAAAAAAAAAAAAAAAAAAAAAAAAAAAAAAAAAAAAAAAAAAAAAAAAAAAAAATAAATATTAAAAAATGTATATTTTATATATGTAACCTGCATTGGAGTTTCCCCATGTTTTTCGGCCGCCCTCTTCCGTAACGTTTTTAGAAAATTGTGAATGTCCTCCTTGCGGCTCAAGTTTCCTGGAAATTCATCTTTCAACCGCTTTAGAATATGACGGGGATTTGTACCGCGATGATATTCAGCTTCCACAAATGATTTTTCAGCTTCACTCATCCTTCTTGCGTACGCGTAACCCTCTAGATTGTTAGCTGAATAGTGATTATGTCTCGGGTCTATAATGTTGACCGTCCAACCACCATCGCTTTTCAAGCGGCCTTCCAATCTAAAGGGGCAGTCAATTTTTACTGACCTTGTAACGAGCCCAAGTAACCTTTTATCTTTTCCCCCATGAAGATTACACATTAAGGTCATTTTATTGACAACACCATCTGAGTTGGAATTTGTTCGTCGTTTGATTAAGACATAACCAAGCGCATTTGCTGTTCTTTGGGCCCAGTTGAACAGTTCTTCGTGTGAATGAAAAACCTGAAATAGTAAAGTGTTCCCGAAACAAACAAAACTCATTATCGTGACAAAACTTTTAAATAAACGTTGATGTCATCATTTAATAATACCTCCTCGGTGTAAAAATCGTTAGCGTCATAGTCAAATTGGGGGGCCACCTCCGGGGTCTCAAATTCTTCATCAGGCTCTTCTAAATTAAACTCAAAATTGTGATCTCCCCACAAATTCTCAAAAGAATCCATCTGAAAACACATTTATATCAATAATATGATTAAACATAATACATATGTATGGATAAATATCTAAAGTTATAATATACTATATATATATAAATTACACATGGCAATATTGGTAGTTCAATATGTTCGGACAACTTCGGAATGAATGAAAGCGAAATGTATATGTAATATGGATATATATGGTAAAATGAAAGCAGAATATGGATACATACCTTTGCAGTAGAAAAATCTATAAAACGAGAGCGATATAAAACGAAAGCGATATAAAACGAGAGCGATATAAAACGAGAGCGATATAAAATGAAAGCAGGTATGAACCAATTTTCGTTTACTTATAGCCCAATGAGCAAACACCATACACTGTTGACCAACAATTTCCATTTGTCTTTTTCGACTTTCCGGAAAGTCGAAAAAGACAAATGGACAAAAGTAGCTGTCGACTGTCACAGCTACTTTTGTCCATTTGTCTTACTCGACTTTCCGCGGCGACATCGCCGCGGAAAGTCGAGTAAGACAAATGGATACTGTTGACTGTCATAGTCAACAGTATCCGTACACTGTACGTGACTTTCCGCGGCGACATCGCCGCGGATAGTCTGGTCCGGTTACCCTTTATTAGGTCGGACTACATGGCGCCCAAATAAATTACAACACCCTTTTTTGCTCATTCGGCCGAATACTACAAGATTTATTAATAACAAAAGAAAACTCAAATAATCAAAAGAAATGGAAACAAATCCAGATCTATATACAAATAACAGATCTAGATCTATATCGCATTTTCTAAACAAATAATCCAAACAAAATACAAATCCAAATCCAAATTCTTATATTTTCTGAATAAATCACACAAATAGCAGATTTATATCTATATCGCATCACCTGAATCGTCATCATCATCCAAAGCGACAGCGGGAGTGGGTTCTGAGCTTAGAAAGCTTGATGACTTTAGTGATAGGGCTAGCGGCGGTCGTGGGCTAGCAGCAGACAACGGCGGTTGTAGGGACCATATGGTTACAAACCCGTCTTGTGGTGGTGGCGGCCAGATTCGATGGCCGGAAAAAAGAGGGTTGTTCTTAGGTAGATAATATTGACTTTAACAACTCTTGTACCCACAGTGGTGGTGGTTTATAGAAGCTCCGACCGATTCATATTTCTTTTAGTCAGGTGGCGGCGGCGGTTTCAGGTGGCCCGACGGCGGCGGTATTTTCAGGTGGCCCGACAAGTCGTGGTTAGTTTCATTTTTTGTTATTGATTCTTGGATAATGTATGATGTTTCTCTTGATTTCTTGAAGTGTGTATGATTATTTTGTGATTTAGAGTTGATGAGGATGATAATGAAGAATTGAAATGAATGAAGATGACGATTGTTTACATGGATTTGAAGATAATTTGACAAGGAATTTCATACAAGTATTTAAACGATAATTGTGATGTGGATTGATGTTGTAGATGTCAAGCGAATGCTGCTGCCTCTCCTCTGATCGAACGAAAGCAAGAACCAAGGGGCTTTTGTCTTTTTATTGATGTTGTAGATGTCATGCGAATGCTGCTGCCTCTCCTCTGATCGAACGAAAGCAAGAACCAAGGGGCTTTTGTCTTTTTCTTTATGCGGCTGCTCACCCGAACCAACACACCAAAGTCCAAAACCCTTTGACCTTTTATATATTTTTCTTCTTTTTATTAATTATGCATATTGATTGATGATGATGATTTAAGGATTATGTGTTTGTGTGTGTGAGAGATCTAGGGTTAGATTTGAAAAAGGGATAAGTTTGATCTGTAAAAAAAGATAAAGAAGACATTGAATGTGTTTTAGATGCAAAATGTAACCCCCTTCATTTAAAAATACGGGTTTCCAAAAATTTTCGCCTAACGGCGTCAAAATAAAGCGGAAGAAACATTAAAAGTCCAAACCAATTAAAATCTGTTTGGTTTACTTATTCAATGGTGTTACTAATCGCATCATCAAAACAAGTTTAATAGAAACCCGTCGGCTGCCCAACACAAAACAACCGACTACATAATAATCCAACTCCATTAAAGACAAACATAAACAAATGTCTATAAAAGTTCAGCATCTATGGGTAGCTAAGGACTTCATCAAGCATCCTACCCATTACTCACTCATCTTCATCAACAACCTCAGCTACGCTAAACCTGAGGGAGCAACACATTTCAAAAGACAAGTGTTAGCTAACGAACTAGCTAAGTAAGATAACACTCAAGTTATAAAACAATTGTCCATTTTAAACATTATGGATTTGAATACTTCATTAAGGCACAACACACATCAAACACACAATACTTCAAAATAGGATGAACCACCCTAAATGTGCCTATCCTGCTTTACTTCATTACACACATATAACCACATAGCTGCTTTCTACATTAACTGCTTTACTACATTTTAACTGCGTCAATGTGCAACATAAGTTACACCCGACTAGATGACAACCATTCAGTTGAACATCAAACGTCGTTAAAGAATGACAAGCCAATCCCCGAGTAATCCGTATGTACAAGACAAATGAGGGCGGGTCAGACCCCTCGTATTACTGAACTGCATCTCAATGACCATGTTGCAAGGAGCCACCCAAGCAACCTACGTCAACGCACTTAGCCGGGCTAGGGCAAGTACGGGTTAAGCTTAACACTTTCCTGCATCAAAGTTTTACGAGCTCGAAACTGCATCATTTAGTTTAGGTGACTACATTACCTAAACATTTACTACGTTAACTGCTTTTACGTTTTGGGCCCTTAAACGTGCACGTGACATGGCAACTTAGCAAGTCTAGTTAACTAGATGAGCAAGCCATACAAACATGCACCACATCAATCAATATCAACGTATACTGCATCACATAACATCACAAGCCACTGCATATCATAACACTACATCATACTTCATACATAGCACTACATCCTACGTCATATCATAGCATGCACTACAATACATATCATGAGGGACTACATTTCAGGTCTCAAAGGTCAACTACATAACCCAAATTACCTCCCGTGTAACCCATATACCCATAAACAAGATAAGTTACCAATTGGGAAGTTATAATCATGAAACCATCATTTGTTGAACCCTCAGCGTGTCAAAAGTTGTATCTTACCTCAAAGAAGCGCACGACAATAGGCAACTACGTTACCGTGCAAAGCAAATAATCTCGTCTACCTATATATAGTAAACGACCATTAGACACGCTAATACTCACGTTATTAAAGTCATATCTCAGACCTCAACACCTACAAACAAGACCCACGACAACGACTACGCATTGGAGGTCCAAAAGTTAAACTCATTTCAAAACTGACACTGCTACGCCGCAACATACCACGTTGCGCCGCAACTTATCTTTCTGTATTACAGTTGCACCGAAACCATACGTTGCGCCGTAATTCAAGCCTTCAGTTGCGCCACAACATACTATGTTGCGCCGCAACTTATTTGTCTGGAAACTGGTTGCGCCGCAACTAGCCCCGATTCTGCACAACTTCGATCGATTACACCCCAAACCAGATCCAAACGACTCCAAATCAATTACATGACTTTCATACATCAAAATTCTTCATTTTCAAACCATTATAATGCAAATAACTCCTTTATTAAACCACTCATGATTTGCATTATTAAAACAAACGTTATTTCGACATCAATTGACCCTCCAATGGTCTAGATCTGATTTCTAATGACTCGTATGATCAAAAAGACATAAAATCAAAGTCAATATACCACTAATACCTGGAGATCACAATGGGGATGTAAAATACTCGATCAATCACTCCTAAATCACACGTTTGAAGGATTTTCGGCTTAGAATTTTGATAGGGAATCAAAGGGGTGGCTAGGGATTGAGAGAAAAGATATATTTCTGTAAATGATGAACTAATGACTCCCTCCAAGACCCTAAACCCGTTTTTGACTTTCACACCATGTCAAAATTGGTCCCTAAGCTTCATAAAGTCATATTTCTTGCCCAAAACTCATTAAACACTTTGAACACCTCAAAAAGGCATTTAACTACATCTTAACCACATTACTACATCAATCAATAAGACATTCAAGTCCCACACGCACAACACATTAACTACATATAAGCATAAAATCTAACAAAGACTTAACGGCACATTATGTTGACTTAACGACTCTAGTCAACCGTTAAATAAAAGGATTGGGATGTTACAATTACCTCCCCCTTAAGAGGATTCCGTCCCCGGAATCTCATCAGAAAGGAACAACTTTGGATACTTCTCTTTCATCACCGACTCGGTTTCCCAAGTGAGACTTTCTCCATGGTTGTGCTTCCACTTGATCAACACAAGGTCAATCATCTTCCTGCGTAACTTCTTTTGCTTCCTTCCAAGTATAGCTATTGGTTCTTCAATCATCCTTTTACTTGGATCAATGCTCACATCTTCAATAGGAATCACACTTGACTCCTCGGCTAAACATTTCCTCAAATAGGATACATGAAATGTGTTGTGAATTCCATCCAATTCTGGAGGTAATTCCAACTGATATGCCACATCTTTAATACGCTTCAGAACTTTAAATGGTCCAATAAATCTTGGACTCAACTTACCTTTCTTTCCAAAGCGGATGACTCCTTTCCATGGGGATACTTTCAGCATCACCATGTCACCAACTTCAAATCCAACCGGCCTTCTTTTCTTGTCGGCATAAGTTTTCTGTCTTTCTCTTGCCACACGAAGAGCTTCTTTAGCAATATTAACCTTCTCCGCTGTGAGCTCTATAATTTCAGGACCTGTAATTTGCTTTTCACCGGGCTCCATCCAACAACTTGGAGTCATACACTTTCTACCATAAAGCATTTCAAAGGGCGACATTCCAATGCTTGCGTGGTAGCTATTATTATAAGCAAACTCAATCAACTTCAAATGATCGTCCCATGCTCCACCATACTCCAATACACAAGCCCTCAACATATCCTCCAATGATTGTATCGTCCTCTCACTTTGCCCATCGGTTTGAGGATGATAGGCGGTGCTCAAATTCACTCTTGTCCCTAATGCTTTTTGGAGACCTTTCCAAAAGCTAGATACAAACCTCGTGTCTCGATCCGAAACGATAGATAATGGAACACCATGCTTCGAGACAACTTCATCTATGTACATCTTTGCCATCTTGGTCAATGGCACATCCTGGCGTGTTGCCAAGAAATGAGCACTCTTCGTCAATCTATCCACAATAACCCAAACCATATCATTACCCTTTGAGTTCTAGGTAACTTGGTCACAAAATCCATAGTTATATGATCCCATTTCCATTCGGGAATCTCCAATTGATGCAACATTCCATATGGCTTTTTGTGATCTGCTTTAACCCGTGCACAAGTCAAACATCTTTCCACAAAATGTGCTACTTCTCCTTTAATATTAGGCCACCAATAGATGGGTTTCAAATCTGCATACATCTTTGTAGCACCGGGATGAACTGAATACCTTGACCTATGAGCTTCTTCAAGTATCAGTTCTCGGTTACCTTCAAGTAATGGCACCCAAATTCGACCCTTATATGTCCGAAATCCACGGCTATTCGTCTCCATCACTAATCTTTTCTTCTTTCCAATACTTTATTTGTCGATGTTATCCTTCAATAACGCTTTAACTTGAGCCTCCTTGATACGATCAAATCCCGACTTCGCTTGTACAACCATGCTCATCAATCTACATGAAAAATTCTGCACCTTTCTACTTAATGCATCAGCCACTACATTAGCTTTACCGGGATGGTACTTGATTTCACAATCATAGTCTTTCAACAGTTCCATCCATCTCCTTTGTCTCACACTCATTTCTTTCTGAGTAAACACATATTGTAAACTCTTATGGTCGATGTACAAGGTACACTTAGTGCCATATAGGTAGTGTCTCCATAACTTCAAAGCAAACACCACCGCCGCTAACTCAAGATCATGAGTCGGGTAGTTCTTTTCATGTGGCTTCAATTGGCGTGAAGCATAGGCAATAACTTTATCCCTCTGCATAAGAACACAACCCAAACCCGTAATGGAAGCATCACTATAAACAACAAGATCATCCGTACCTTCGGGTAAGGCAAGGATAGGAGCTTCACATAACTTCGTCTTCAACGTTTGAAAAGCCTTCTCTTGAGCTTCCGACCACACAAACTTCACTCCTTTCTTCGTCAATTCGGTCATTGGCTTAGCTATACGAGAGAAATCTTGTATAAACCTTCGATAATAGCCGGCTAAACCAAGAAAACTCTTGATCTCCGTGGGAGTCTTTGGCTGCTCCCACTTAGAAACAGCTTCAATCTTTAAGGGATCAACTTTAGTTCCTTCGGAAGAAATGACATGTCCAAGAAACTGAACTTCTCTAAGCCAACACTCACATTTAGAGAACTTTGCATATAACTTCTTTTCTCTAAGGACTTCAATGACAGCCCTTAAGTGTTCTCGATGCTCGGCTTCAGAATTAGAATAAATCAGAATGTCATCTATGAAAACAATCACAATATGGTCTAAGAATGGACGACAAACACGATTCATAAGATCCATAAAGGCAGCTGGAGCATTTGTCAAGTCAAAAGGCATGACTAAGAATTCATAATGTCCATATCGTGTACGAAAAGCTGTTTTCGCAACATCCTCCTTGTTAACCTTCAATTGGTGATAACCGGACCGCAAATCTATTTTAGAGAAATGTGAAGCACCATGTAGTTGATCAAATCGATCATCAATACGCGGAAGAGGATACTTGTTCTTAACCGTTCATTTATTCAACTCACGGTAGTCTATACACATGCGCATTGAACCATCTTTCTTCTTTACAAATAAAACTGGAGCTCCCCAAGGCGAGGAACTAGGTTGTATAAAACCCTTGTCAAGTAACTCTTGAAGTTGCGCCATCAATTCTTTCATCTCAGTAGGAGCCAAACGATATGGTGCCTTTGCAACTGGAGTAGTACCTGGAACAAGATCAATCTGAAAAGTAACCTCTCGATCGGGAGGAATACCGGGAAGATCATCCGGAAAGACATCAGAAAATTCTGAAACTACATCAACATTAGAAATAGAAGACTTCTCCTTTCGTGTATCAATCACATAAGCAAGAAAGTGATTCTTATTATGCCGAATGCATTTTAAAGCCTTCATTAAATTGATGATCTTCAAGCCCCCCTTCTTCTTATCTCCATAAACAGAGATGACTGCACCATCCGGGGTAGTGAAACGAACTACCTTTTGAGAACATATAATTGTGGCATCATTTTGAGACAACCAATCCATACCTATCACCATATCAAAACCAGCAAGAGTAGTAGGTAATAACTGGACCGGAAAAGAGCGACCTTCAATCTCAATGTCACAATCATCATAGCCCACACGTATGTCACTAATAGTACTATTAGCAATCTCTACCTCTACAGAACAATCTAAGGGAGTAGTGACTCTTTCAAGCTTAGGAGCAAACAAGGTAGACACAAAGGACCTATTTGCATCCGAATCAAAAAGAACAGAAGCAGGTTTTGAATTAACAAGGAAAGTACCGCTTACCACTTCATCGCTGTCCTTAGCAGCTTCCACCGTCATTTGACGTGCTTGAACTCTTGCCTTTGGAGCGGCTGCCTTCTTTCCATCATTCTTCATCTGTGGACAATCTGCAATGAGATGACCTGTTTCTTGACACTTATAGCAACGCATCCTATCCCTACAATCAGCTGCAATATGCCCCGATGAACCACACTTATGACACCTTTTGGTCTTGTCTGAACATTGACCATCATGAGTAGTCTTGCAAGTGGGGCACCACGTGCCACTCTTCTTCTTGTCTTTACCTCCATTCGAGGTAGAACCACCTTTGAACTTCTTATTAGAACCCGAAGACCAATTAGATCTTCTCTTGAATCCCGCCTTCTTATCATCGACTTTCTCCACCACTTTTTCAGTTTTGAAATCATCATCCAACCTCTTAGACTCCTTAATGGCTGCAGATAATGTAATGTGTTGCCTACATATACCACGACAACTAACCGGGAGACCATCACAATATGCCTCAATCTGGTCCACCTCCCTACGGACCATATGTCCCACAAACTTGAGTTTCTCCATGAACGAATGGGCATACTCCATTATAGCACCGGGCTTAGCAGTCAAGGCCCTAAACTCCTTCTCAATCAACCTCAACTCTCGAGTTCCAACATACTCCTCCAATAACTTCTCCTTAAAAGTACCCCAAGGCATCACAGCTAGCACCTCAGGAGATATGGAAACTGTAGTAGCCCTCCACCAATTACGGGCATTCTTTTTCAACATACGAGTTGCACACAAAACTTTCATGTCATCAGGACAATAACATGAAGCAAAGACCACCTCAATGTCTTCTAACCACTTCATGGCACCCACTGCATTCTGAGTACCATCAAAGTCTTTAGCACCACATTTCTGAAAACTCTCATACTTAAAGTTGTTAGCACGAGGGGCAACCACGACTCGAGGTTCCACTATATTTTCTACACCATTCACCTCAGCAACTACATCCTCAGGAGCAACCAATGACCTTATATTCGATGGCTCAGCACGGTTTGAGCAGTTCGAATAGTTTCCATCGGTATGCTCATTCCGGTGCAAACTAGCATCCCTTTATGCCCTCATTTGTGCTAACTCCTCTTCATTTCTCATCAAAAGAGATCGGATAGCTCTCAACTCTTCATGTAATTCTGCTTGATTGGGAACCTGTTCAATCACCGGGTTTGCCCTATCAATTTCTGACCTTGTGGGCTGTGCACCCGGAGTGGCCTTCGCGGAGGCCTTTGGTTAACACCATTTCCAGCCCCACTCCCATTAGGCGGAGCACCACTAGCATTAGTCCCATTCCACTGACTGTTAGCACGAGTATTTGCCATCTTTCCACAAGGCAATGATGACGGTTAGCAAGAGTTAAAGCGAGATTTCAAAGATTAAGACCATACTTCATCTAAATTTCTGCATCATTCATAAGCATTCATGTCTTAACTTATACTCTCACACACTCCCCAACCCGTCCTAGTATACTTCATCTCAAATCTAGACACACCTACATAATCCTAACTTATCCTCCATCGGTTTAAGTCCAACATCCTACGGTCATGGTCGAACTTTGGTTCAATTAAACCATTTATCAGATACCAACTTGTAACACCCTTCATTTAAAAATACGGGTTTCCAAATTTTTTTGCCTAACGGCGTCAAAATAAAGCGGAAGAAACATTAAAAGTCCAAACCAATTAAAATCTGTTTGGTTTACTTATTCAATGGTGTTACTAATCGCATCATCAAAACAAGTTTAATAGAAACCCGTGGGCTGCCCAACACAAAACAACCGACTACATAATAATCCAACTCCATTAAAGACAAACATAAACAAATGTCTATAAAAGTTCAGCATCTATGGGTAGCTAAGGACTTCATCAAGCATCCTACCCATTACTCACTCATCTTCATCAACAACCTCAGCTATGCTAAACCTGAGGGAGCAACACATTTCAAAAGACAAGTGTTAGCTGACGAATTAGCTAAGTAAGATAACACTCAAGTTATAAAACAATTGTCCATTTCAAACATTATGGATATGAATACTTCATTAAGGCACAACACACATCAAACACACAATACTTCATAATAGGATGAACCACCCTAAATGTGCCTATCATGCTTTACTTCATTACACACATATAACCACATAGCTGCTTTCTACATTAACTGCTTTACTACGTTTTAACTGCTTTACTACATTTTAACTGCGTTAATGTGCAACATAAGTTACACCCGACTAGATGACAACCATTCAGTTGAACATCAAACGTCGTTAAGGAATGGCAAGCCAATCCCCGAGTAATTCATATGTACAAGACAAATGAGGGCGGGTCAGACCCCTCGTATTACTCAACTGCATCTCAATGACCATGTTGCAAGGAGCCACCCAAGCAACCTACGTCAACGCACTTAGCCGGGCTAGGGCAAGTACGGGTTAAGCTTAACACTTTCCTGCATCAAAGTTTTACGAGCTTGAAACTGCATCATTTAGTTTAGGTGACTACATTACCTAAACATTTACTACGTTAACTGCTTTTACGTTTTGGGCCCTTAAACGTGCACGTGACATGGCAACTTAGCAAGTCTAGTGAACTAGATGAGCAAGCCATACAAACATGCACCACATCAATCAATATCAACGTATACTGCATCACATAACATCACAAGCCACTGCATATCATAACACTACATCATACTTCATACATAGCACTACATCCTACGTCATATCATAACATGCACTACAATACATATCATGAGGGACTACATTTCAGGTCTCAAAGGTCAACTACATAACCCAAATTACCTCCCGTGTAACCCATATACCCATAAACAAGATAAGTTACCAATTGGGAAGTTATAATTATGAAACCATCATTTGTTGAACCCTCAGCGTGTCAAAAGTAGTGTATCTTACCTCAAAGAAGCGCACGACAATAGGCAACTACGTTACCGTGCAAAGCAAATAATCTCGTCTACCTATATATAGTAAACGACCATTAGACACGCTAATACTTACGTTATTAAAGTCATATCTCAGACCTCAACACCTACAAACAAGACCTACGACAACGACTACGCATTGGAGGTCCAAAAGTTAAACTCATTTCAAAACTGACACTGCTGCGCCGCAACATACCACGTTGCGCCGCAACTTATCTTTCTGTATTAAAGTTGCGCCGCAACCATACGTTGCGCCGTAATTCAAGCCTTCAGTTGCGCCGCAACATACTATGTTGCGCCGCAACTTATTTGTCTGGAAACTGGTTGCGCCGCAACTGCCAGTTGCGCCGCAACTAGCCCCGATTCTGCACAACTTCGATCGATTACACCCCAAACGACTCCAAATCAATTACATGACTTTCATACATCAAAATCCTTCATTTTCAAACCATTATAATGCAAATAACTCCTTTATTAAAGCACTCATGATTTGCATTATTAAAACAAACGTTATTTCGACATCAATTGACCCTCCAATGGTCTAGATCTGATTTCTAATGACTCGTATGATCAAAAAGACATAAAATCAATGTCAATATACCACTAATACCTGGAGATCACAATGGGGATGCAAAATACTCGATCAATCAATCCTAAATCACACGTTTGAAGGATTTTCGGCTTAGAATTTTGATAGGGAATCAAAGGGGTGGCTAGGGCTTGAGAGAAAAGTTATATTTCTGTAAATGATGAACTAATGACTCCCTCCAAGACCCTAAACCCGTTTTTGACTTTCACACCATGTCAAAATTGGTCCCTAAGCTTCATAAAGTCATATTTCTTGCCCAAAACACCTCTATGGACTATATACAACTCATTAAACACTTTGAACACCTCAAAAAGGCATTTAACTACATCTTAACCACATTACTACATCAATCAATAAGACATTCAAGTCCCACACGCATAACACATTAACTACATATAAGCATAAAATCTAACAAAGACTTAACGGCACATTATGTTGACTTAACGACTCTAGTCAACCGTTAAATAAAAGGATTGGGATGTTACACAAAAAGTATAAAAATACCCTCATGTGCAATGCACATGAGGACCTTAACAGAGCCACCCTAACGTCCGTTAGAGAGAGGGGCATGTAATGAAGCAAAAAGTCACCACAAGGTAAAGTAATAATAAAAAAAACGATAGGGGAGAAAATTGATAAAACAGCAAACCACAAGGTGATCTAATGAAATTTTCTCTTTGGGTTATTAACCCGAATAGTTATGAATGAAGTACTTGTGAAAAATACATTTCACGTACTTTGAATATTGTTTTGATTCCCGTTTATGATTTTTTAAGCAACGTGATTAATAGACTTATTAAACTATGGACCTAATAATAAATCTATATATTTCAAAGACGGATACAAGTGAAAGGTAAACATGAAGAGAAAGAAAATGTGCATGATACATGTCAACTAATAAAATCTTTGGGTGTAATTTTAAGTTTAGCCTATTTATCATAACCCATTTTGATTATTATGTATTTCATACAATCGGGATATCATGTATATCATATAACATGTTGATTTTAAGTTTATTTGATTTGAAAACCATTGTTGCTTACCAATCTTTTTAGAATAATGATATACTTCCTTCGATATCCGCCTAATAATCTTTTAATATCATGATTTCATGACAATTGTAATTTATTTATTTTCTTTTCATTTCATCTTTTGATTTTACCAAATGTTATGATCATATTGTTCAAAAAATTATTATAATTTTTTTTTAAATATTTATTATATTTCATCCATTTACCTTATGACGTCTTGCGAGTCATATACTTACATGATTAATGTGTCACGTAGGAGTCGATTGATTTTAACCTACAAATCAACCTATTCTATTTGAACATGACTTGATTGATGGCTTTATCTTTCTAGATTAAGACAAGTAATTATAATTAATATATTGGTAGAATATTATTTTACTAGATTATATCCCGCGTGAAACGCGGGGAAAACTTATAAAAAATTGTATTTATACGTATAAAAAGTTAGCACAATGATATAAAAAAAATACTTAAAGGCTATAAAAACTGACACAATAATAAATAAATTAAGAACAATCACAATTAACCGGTTGTTTTCATAAATCAACCATAGTATAAATGTAATTTTTAAGACTAAGGTTTGACACTGTTTCTCATTCACCCGGCAAGTGTATTTTAGTTTCTATGTAGTGTCACAAATGATTATATTTTTTACAGATTACAACATGCGTGTTTTTCCATTGAGTTGAAAGCTAAAAAGGTTGGTCCAATGTGGAAAGTAGTTGACTTATAAGGATCCATGGTATCCTCAAAATAATTTGATGCACAAATAGTATTGGTTTTGTAGAAGCTGATTTTGTGCCTATGATCCACAAGCATCTAATCGCCTTCATTGAAGCCATAGCGAAGTTGTTGATTTCCTTAACGCCTTCTTCATCAAAGAGAAACTCAAATGGAACAATTTTTGGGTTGTACTTATACGCCTGCTTAGTATAGTTAGCTATACCCATCATCCGCTCGCGATCCGCAAACGAGCGAATAACAGATATTTTCTCGTCCGTTGTCATCCTTAGATTAATGGTGTTGTAGGAATTTGGTTGATTTAAGGAAGCATTGGTAAGTAAAACGTCACTATTTGTGACATGTTGTTGAGCTTTTCTTATTCTCGAAGTAATTAACCCTCACTAATATATTTTCACAAATATATCCCTTTATATAAGCTTGGTTTATATATTTCTTATGTATCCAATTCCAATATATATATATATCATTCTCACATCCACTTATACTGATAACTTTTATTGCTAATGGTTTGTACTAGAGCTCTATCCCGTGTTAACACACGGTTTCCGCTATAATTTTGTTTCCGATATTGTTGAAAGTCGAGGTTGTTGTTAAAGCTCTCTTTTCATATTCTTTTCTTTCTTACAAAGATTATAAAGAACTTGTCTTACACTTAATAAACCAAGAGCCGTAAGTGCATCATCAACTATCTGATGTGAACCCTTGTTGTCCAATTAACTATAAACCCAATTCCACATTCATAATAGGATTAAAAGACCAACAAAATGATAGTAAACCAATACTATATCATAGTCATAGACCAACAAAATTTCAAATGTCAAAGCTTTAGAACCCTACCCAAAACAATTAAAAAGAGAGGATGATTTGTGTCCTAACTATCCTCCAAGTCTTATACACATATACAGTATATATTGAACATCAAGAATGAGAAAGTAAAAACGACACAAACAAAATATAGTCTAAAATCAAACACCAAAATTTAAAAAGAAAATAACTCAACATCCATTCCAAAGATATATATTTATACATATCTTCCAAATTCAAAACAAAAATGATATTTTAAATTAAGAAAAAGAAATTAGATGACCATCACTTCTTTGAGGCTAATGTCCTCACTTTATGTTCTCTGATTCCTGGCCAACCAGAATTCGGGCATTCACAAACAAAAGCGTGCAGGGCCTTGACAAATTCATGTAAATCTGATGGCTGCTACTTAATATAATGCCTCAGTGTAGAATTCTGTAAAATTTAAATTTTTTCAAAGTTTAGCATCACAATAGTCATGGGAAATATTAGCTCAGTTTGACCAGTTTGAGGTTGATTAATAACTAACATTGAGGCGTTAATAAGATATTTATCGAAATATCTTAATCTAATCATCAAGAGCAAAGCAATTAATAGCTACATATAAAAGTATGCAAACTTAACAATTATCTATTTAATTAACTGAAGTCACTATTAAATAGCCTTCAATGAACTTAACAATTAGCAAAACTGTAGTTTTCCACTTAAAAAGAAAAACATCATCACTTTGATCTTTCATTGGGTCAATCCATAACCAGTTTGACGCATTTGTGGGTACTTAGGTTAAAAACTAACACATTCAACAAAAAGTGATTGGTCGATCTTTACCTTGGCCATATTATAGTTGACTTTACATAGTTCATGGCTCCATGGCTCCATTAACTGTCAATCCAAAAGCTTCATATAATGCAGGTTGTACAAAGGCTCCATTAACTGCCAATTCAAAAGCTTCATATAATGCAGGTTGTACAAAAACCCCCTTTGTGTCAGCAGTATAATACTACAATTCTCCATGGCAAGTCCTATCGTTTTGAAGATGCAAAAGCATGTATAGTTTAGCTAATATCATCAGGACGTATTAATAATATAATTTACCTTGAAGCATCTACTAAGGTTGTTCTCACAACTTTTAGAGGATCCATGATTCCAGCTTTCAGTATGATAACATATTTGTCTATTTAACACACAAGAACCACATTTGCAAGTCATTATCCTTTAGTATAGAGGAGATAAAAAAAAAAGACAAATTTTTTTTTTTTTTAATGCGTAGAACCTTTTTAAATAAATTTAAATAACCGACCCACTTTTCCACCTCTACATTTAGTAATTTTAATGTGAAGGAGTTTAGTATACCAGCTTAGGTGCATCTTTGCTAACTCTGTGCCAGTTTCCACTTTGATCAATGTATGTTATTGTTGTTCATTTGTCTAGCGGTTTGAAGGGCAGAAATGCACCTCAGTGATTCATACTCCGGCCTGCATAAACAAAATGTATCAGTGTCACAACATATTTTGACTTATTCCAAGCAAATTTCGGATCCTCCACATGGAAAATTTAAATGGTTATCTATTAACAATAAACAAAAATCCATATATCATAAAACTAAAACCTCCCTATGCACAAAAATAAGCTACTTTACATACAAGTGCACCGATTTTATGGCTACGCGGCATTGTAGTCTAATGATCAGTAAGCAACATCTACACTGGCAAACAATAATCTCATCAATAACCCCATCAATATTTTTCATTCCTCTTTATATTAACAATTAATAAAATAGATCAAACAGTTGGTGTGAAATAAAAAAAAATACAATCCCAATTTTAATTTCCATATTAAAACAATAACAATACCCAATCTCACTGGCAAAAAATATGTATAAATCAAGAAAAGGTTGTTCATAGCCAGTTAGCAAATCCATGTAACACCTCAGATCATAATACAATGCAACTTAAAGCTAATCAAGTCACAAAGGGATAAGATGCATCGAAGCAAATATAAGATGCATCAAGCTAATCAAGTCACACAGTTGTACATAGAACCTGGTCTAGCCATTTTGAATGGTCAGTAGCTCAAAGTGAGAGTGTATAACCTCTTTTTCTTAGCTGGAGGGAGCATTAATGATCATGTCTTTTTCTCATTCTAAGGCTTAATTTCAAGTATCTCCTCCTTGTTTTCTTTTTCTCTGCCACTCTTTTTTTGTTGCATCGTTTTTCCATGTCTCCTCTTCAACTTCTTCTTCCTAACCATCAGCAATCCAGCCAGCTACAAATAATCATTGTTTCACCCTGCAAATCCATTTACCAACAACAAAATAACAACTCATCCGATCAATTTTCGTCCATAAATACACAGAATCCAAAATTGTAACATCATAACATATAATGCATAAAATTAGAAAAATATATTTAAAAAAGAAAATTTAGGAGGTAATTAACTTACTTTACTACGGCGACAGAGATCTATTATAGATCGAGTTGAATCTTCATTATCGTTAACATCCTAAAAAACAACAATTTAAACACAATAATTAATTAATTATAAATATTAATTATGTATATATATATATATAACATCCATTTATACTGATAACTTTTATTGCTAATGGTTTGTATAAGAAAATTACGAATTAATCAAGGTTGACATTATGGAGGCCATAAACTTTGGAAGTGAGAATGAATGGTTTGAATTAACCTAAATATCATTTTAATATTACTATGTCGAAAGTTTATACTTATTAAAGTTGGGAGACTGAAAAGGTATAAACTAATTGTTTAGTCAAATATGATGTCATCAAAGTTGATCCGGTGGATATTAAATGTTGAAAATTAACGGAGGGTCTTGATTTATTCAATTTAGAATTAAAGGTTCTCTTTTAATCGTAATGGTCGTGTTAATTATTAAGACGCCGACCATAGAATATAGAATAGAAATAAGAAAAAGGAAAGTAAAGGGGCTGATCCTTGCAGCATATTCTGTTAACAATTTTAGCATCACCACCACCGCCCACCTCCTCCTCCTCCTCATCTTTCTTCATTCCTACTCCTCATACATACATATATACACATACTCACACTCATCAGATTCATTACATTTACATTGCATATACATATATATATTAAAAATCATTATATATAATCATTACATACAAATCTACCTCCCTTCCCTGTTTATTAGTATCATCGTTTTTTCGTAATCCATATCATTCAGGTTATTTTCTTTCTTTCTTTCTTAATTCCGATGAATTACATACAAATTGAATAAAATAAATATCCGTTTGCCATTGGTGTAAAATTATTACATCAAGACACAGTATCTTAATTGCAATCAATGGTCCTAATTCCTCATATATCTATTTAGTAATAATATTTTTTTATATAAGTTAGGGCAGGTAATTATATTATATATCAGTTTGAATGAATGATAATAAGTTGTTGTTGTTATTTGGTTCGTTGCAGATGGCTGCTACTCTAATCTCTGACACTGCCCCATGGAAGGACCTCAAAGTCTTCACCTTTCTTTCTCATATATATATATATATATATATAATAGTATTAGTATGTGCGTATGTATAAAGTAATTGCATGTTGAAGTGATGATGATGTGAATATGACTAACTGCAGGCACATGTTGGTGAAATTGACAAGACTCATTTGCGCGATTTGATGAACGACACTGAACGATGCAACTCCATGATGCTGTATGATTATATTTGTCAATTACCATATGTTTGCTGCTGCTTTTTTTGTTTGTTGCTTGTTTCCCCTGTTTTTTTTGTGTATCTATCTATCTAGATAAATATGTTATTCTTTGAGTGACTTTAAATAGTTACCCAATTCCACAGTTTGAATACCGAGCTTCTTTTTTACTGTCAATTTTGAACTCAAATTTTGTTCTTTATTATCTCAACTAATGGGTTGAGTCTCTTTTCCACATCAATTCAAAATATATTGTTAGAGCTGTTCATAATGGTCGGGCGTCTGATACCAGAGTTTAATATCCTTGCTGTTGTAAAATTAAAGTGCTTTTCATATTATCTAGTTGGAGGTGCTCATTTTTTTGCAGTTTTGTTTGGGCTAAGAGAGTGACTAGTGCTTCTTCTTTTTCATTCCATTTCTATGCAGAGAGTTTGATGAATTATTCCTGGACTACTCACGCCAGCGTGCCACTCTTGGTACTATGTCTAAGCTCTTTACGCTAGCTGAGGTATGTTGTCTTTTTTCTTTTATTTGTGTTCAAAGATGATATTATTACATTACATAATTTGTTAAATTTAGAAAATAATGCGGGAAAAAAAAAACTAAAGATGTGAAATCTTTTAAATCATCTTATTGTGTAATGCAGGCAGCACATCTCAAAGAAAAGATTAATAGCATGTTCAACGGGGAGCATGTAAGCAAAGCTTTGAAATATATTTGAATTCTCTTTGGTTTGAAAAAGTTTATAATAATAGTTGAATCAGGTCATAATGTTCTTGTATGTACCTTAGATAAACAGCACAGAGAACAGGTCTGTGCTTCATGTAGCTCTTCGTGCTGCAAAGGATACAACAATTAACAGTGATGGGAAGAATGTGGTACCAGATGTTTGGCAAGTTTTGGATAAAATAAAAGAATTTTCGGATAAAGTTCGGAACGGTTTATGGGTATCCATCCGTTTTAATCTCTGGAGCTTATCCAACTTATTACTTATATAATCCTGTACGTCGAATAACGAACAACCTTTATTAGGTTGGAGCCACAGGAAAAGCTTTGACAAATGTTATTGCTATTGGTATTGGTGGAAGCTTCCTTGGCCCATTGTTTGTGCACACTGCTCTTCAAACAGGTAAGCTTTAATAATTCCGTGTTTTCAATATGATATTCTTCACTTTTCTTTTGTAGTGAGCTGTTCAGAAATTTAAATGTCTATATCATAATTGTTTTGCGAACTCACAGATCCGGAGGCTAGCAAATCAGCAGGAGGACGCCAGCTTCGATTGTAAGTATAGACTTGATGACGAAGTAACCATGTTCTAAATTTCCAATCTTTAATTGCCTTTTTACTTCAACTCTGTTAGGTAGCCTAAAATGCAATGTAGTTGGTAGTATTTGTTATCTTAAAATAGCTTCAGACCATCTTAGTCTTGTCCATACCAATATGGATTTTATCGTTTTATGAACAAACTGTTTTATACTACAACTCTAGCTACTGTACATCTTAAATAGTCATTTTATGAACAAACTGTCTTATAGTACAACTCTAGCTATTAATTACTCCTTCATAGAGTCTTATTATATATCTTAAATAGTGGGAACTCTGAAATTGCGATGTAGTAATCAAAATTTCTCTACATTTGGTATTTTAATCTTAGACTAGTGCCAGAACATGTCTTCGCTAGCTTTTTGGGTATTTCTTTCTCAACTTAAGTTATACACACTCAATGTTTATATTGTTTCTAAATTTGTCTAACCTTGTGGATGCAATTTTGGTGCGCACAACCTAGTTACTTGTAGAGAGAGGGAGACGGAGCAATGTAGGTGATAAATGAGCATGCCTTTGAAGTAACATGCTGATTATATAGCCTTCAGAGAAATGGAAAGAAGCATTAGGTTGTGTTAAAAATAAAATAGAAAGACGTGAACGGATATAAAACTTGTTAATTAAGGAAAATCAACAAGATCCAATCCCACATATATGCGTGCTATGGGGTAAAATAAGGAAAATGAAAATGGAAATTACAAATCAAGACTTTTATCTGCACAATTCTACAAATTCTGGTGTTTATCGAGCTTATTCTACATTATTCGATGAAAATAACTTTTTACTTATTAGAACATGGTAGCCCTACAAAACCGGCTATTCTTGATCTGATAAAATTAAGATAACCATTAAGGTTTAAATTATATGGATCCTGTATTGTATGGTCCTGTTGGTAATCTTATAAGAGAATTTATGCGACTGGATTAATCTAAGTTTATTTATAAAGAAATAGACTTATGATTGTTGTATATGTTGATAGTTTTATATGGTGAGCACCATACATGAGAAATATGCTCATTGTTTGGAACATATAAATGAGTTGAAAGACCTTGAGAAAACAAATTTGGCTTTGCATATAATCAATGTATCACCTATCAAAATCAAGCTATCATTTATATTCTTAGGGTTTTAGGTTAGTGGTGGTTAATATTGGTATGTAGACAGCGTATGGCAGACTTGTACTGTTGTACTGTTTTCAATTGCACTGGATGAACTCACAAATTGAGACCAACTGAAAGACCAAGCTTCAACTCACAAATAACTAACAGCCTATTGCACAACTTTAGATCCATACAAAGATCAAAGGGTTACCGAGATTAGGTAATTAATCATTAGGAGTTCTTGCACTTTAATATTAATATGATATAATATTAAATAAAGTGAAAGGTTGGCATCATGACACCTGATGAGATAGTTATCTAGAAGAGAGATCCTGGTTGTGGATGGTGTCTCCAATTTAGTTATTGATGATGAAGATTCCAGAATTTAGAGAGAAAGAGAGAAGAATTTGGGATTAAAATCAATATTATCATTAAAATGATAATATGGATGGCTTATATAGCCGTTGACTACTTTGAATATTCAAACGACACCAATAACCGCCTCTACTATTTTCACTATCAGTCCCTATACTTTCTAATATGACTACTACAACCCTTTTATTTATTTTACACGTAACAATACATCCCTCTTATAAGATTTTTGTCCTCAAAAATCGAAATCTGGCTTGGACATCTTCAATGAATTCCCACGAAGCTTCTTCAACAGGCAGTCCCCTCCAATGAACCAAAACCTTCACTGTTGCTTTCCCTTACGTTTCACCAACTGCCTATCAATTACAGCTCTTGGATATAGCAATGCTTGTGGGTTAGTTGGTAAAGGAATTATCTGAGTAACAGGGCCATGAGCTTTCTTGAGCAATGACACATGAAAAGTATGGTGAACTTTTGCAGTTTCTGGTAAAATCAGCTTGTAGGCCACCTTCCCTATCTTTTTCTCAATCATAAAAGGACCAAAATATTTTGGGGACAACTTCCTGTTATGATGACCCTTCAAAGAATGCTGTGCAAATGGATGCAACTTCACAAATACCCAATCTCCTTCCTCAAATTCTCTTTCAGTTCTATGAATATCAGCCATTTGTTTCATCCTGTTTCTGGTAATCTCCAAATTTGCCTTCAGCCTCTGAATCATGCCTTCCCTTTGCTGGTGAGTATCTTCCACTGCAGCTATCACAGTATCCCCAGGTATATAAGGAATATGAATATTAGGTTTTACCCCATATAGAGCTTCATGTGGTGTCATCTTGATTGCTGAATGCCATGAAGTATTGTACCACCACTGAGCCAATGGCAACCATTTAAGCCACTGCAAAGGATCATCCATACACATATTCCTCAAATATGCTTCCAAACATCTATTCAACACCTCAGTCTGCCCATCAGTTTGAGGATGGTAAGCTGATGACATGGTCAAATCTACTCCCTGCAGCCTCATAAATTCCTTCCAAAACTGACTGAGGAAAATTGGATCTCTATCACTGACAATAGTGGATGGACACCCATGAAGTTTAAAAATATTATACATAAACACTTGAGCAATTGTGGCTGCTGTGTAAGGATGGCTCAATGGAATGAAGTGGCCATATTTAGTGAGCCTGTCCACTATCACAAATACAGTATCTTTCCCCTTCACCTTGGGAACACCAGACACAAAATCGATTGAAATGTCACTAAAAATGGTTTGTGGGACAGGTAGAGGTTGCAATAACCCAGGAGAAGGAATATTTTCAGATTTGGATCTCTGACAAGTGGAACATTCCTTCACAAACTTTTGTACATCCTTATGACATCCCTTCCAATAGAAAAGTTCTTTTAATTTTGCCAATGTAGGAGTAATTCCAGAGTGACCTCCCACAGCAGAAGAATGACAATAAGCAATGATGTCATTCCTTAACTGCAGATCCTTGGCAATTAAAAGCTTATTTTTCCTTCTTAAAACCTTTCCATCCCAAGTCCTATGAGGTACCATTTCTCCTTGTTCCAACTTACTAATTAATGATTGTGTAGCCTCATCTGCTTGCCAAGATTTTTGAATTCTATCCCAGAGTAGACTATTAATAGCACTCACCCCCATCTCCATAATGGTCATGCTTGGAATCCTTGAAAGAGCATCTGCAGCTACATTTTCCACACCTTGCTTATAGCTAATCTCATAATCATAGCCCATTAGTTTAGACAACCACTTTTGCTGCAAAGGGGTGACAATCTTTTGCTCTAAAAGGTATTTAAGGCTTCTGTGATCAGTCTTAATCATGAAATGAGAGTTTGCAAGATAATGATGCCACTGTTTTACTGCAAAAATAATGGCCAGAAGCTCCTTCTCATAGACTGACCACTCTTGCTGCCTATTAGAGAGGGCTTTACTGATGTAAGCTAAAGGATGACCCTCTTGCATAAGAACTGCTACCATTCCTGTGGCTGAAGCATCAGTTTCAATGGTGAACATCTTATTGAAATCAGGCAATCTAAGCACTGGTGGTGAGCTGAGAGCCTGCTTGAGATTCTCAAAGGCAAACTGAGCTTCAGGGATCCATTTGAACCCATCTTTCCTCAAAAGATCAGTCAGTGGTTTGGCTATTATCCCAAAAGATTTTACAAATCTTCTATAATACCCTGCCAGTCCTAGAAAACCCCTCAATTGCTTAATATTGACTGGAATTGGCCAATCCTGAATTGCTTTAACTTTCATTGGATCTGTGGATACCCCCTTTTTGTTAATAATGTGTCCTAAATACTCCACTTTATTTCCTCCAAAAGAACACTTAGATTGCTTAGCTTTCAAAGAATTAGCTCTCATAATTTCTAACACCAATTCCAAATCCTGTAAATGTTGTTTCCAACTTCCACTGTACACCAATATATCATCAAAGAAAACTAGTGTGCATTTCCTCAAAACTTCCTTGAAGGTATGGTTCATCAAGGACTGGAAAGTAGCTGGGGCATTAGTAAGCCCAAAAGGAAGTACCAGAAATTCGTAATGACCTTGATGAGTTTTGAAAGCAGTCTTATAAATGTCCTCTTCACACATTCTGATCTGGTGGTATCCTGATCTAAGATCCAATTTAGAATAGAAAAGACTTCTGCCCCTTGTAATTCATCCAATAAATCTTCAATAAGGGGTATGGGAAATACATCTTTAATAGTTGCTTCATTTAACCTTCTATAGTCAATACACATTCTTCAACTCCCATCCTTCTTCTTCACTAAGACCACAGGGGCTGCAAACTGGTACTATTTCTAATTATCCCTGACTCCGGTAATTCATCAGTCATTTTCTCAATTATATCCTTATGCAATTTTGGATACCTATAAGGTTTAAGATTCAACTCTTTAGTTCCTTCTTTGAGGTGTATCTTATGATCTACAGGTCTAACTGGAGGTAAACCCTTAGGACCCTCAAAGATGTCAGCAAATTTACCCAACAATGCTGCCAAATCTCCACTGGATGATGCATCAGTCTGCTGACCTTCCACAACTGGTTGATAAAGAGATTGTTCTTTACCAAAATTGTGTATAGCAAACAGCTGTGCCTAAGCTACAGGACCTTGAGTTGCCACCAAGGATGTCATCTTTTCTATAGAACATATGCTCATGCCTTGATGTTGTGCCCCTTTCAACTCACACTCCTTACCACACCAATTAAATTTCATAATAAGCTCCTTAAAATTCCACACAATATTTCCCAATGGTGCTAACCACTGCACTCCTAACACCATATCATAATTGGTAAGGTCAATCACTAACATATCATCCTGAAATGAGTTACCCCTGCATACTCCAACTGAATTGTCTACAGATTGTAGCACAATCCATGCTGTTGCCATTAGCCGCAGTGACAAGAACATTTGGCACATGAGTGATGGCACTTTTGAGTTTCTCTGCTACTCTACTACTCAAGAAATTATGAGTAGAGCCACTGTCAATGAGTATGTGTAGCCTCTAGTCCCAATTGTGCCAATGATTTGCATAGTATGATAAGAAGGAATCCCTAAAATAGCATTGAGAGATATTTGGGGGGCTCCTTTGGGGGGCTCCTGAGACTGTCAACATTTCTGGCTCTATAGCCACCATCTCCTCACATTCTTCACAGTCATCTTCAACTTCTACCAAGAACAACTGCATTTTTCCCTTACACACCTTGTTATGGCCAGCCACAAATTTCTCATTACAATAGAAACACTCTCCCTTAGCTCTTTTCTCTTCCATAAACCTATTTGTTACCCTAGTAGGAACTACATGGTTCTTAGGAGGTGCTGGAAGAGGTAACAATGGCTGTTTGGCCACACTAGTGAGTGCATTGGTTCTAGGAGACACATTCCTATAACTAGATGAAGTATTATACCCCAAACCTTTGCCTAGTGCCTGATTGGCCTGATTTTGCATCTTAGCTAAGGAATAGGTATCTCTTAATGTTTTAGGCTTAAACATTCTCACAACACATTTAATCTCAGGCTTAAGGCCTTCTACAAACAAGCTAATTGCATATTCTTCACATATAGAGACCTTATTAAGCAAAGCATCAAAAGAGTCACAATAAGGATCGAGATCACCTGTTTGCTTGCTGTAATTGATCTAGAATACTCATTCCACTCAACCTCATCCATAGTCTTCCCACTAGACTTCATATAGGCCAAATGCCAAGACAAAGCCCTGCCTTCCATATGTATAGCAGCATATCGCACCTTCTTATATTCAGGAGTATTATCTATTGTGAAAAAATGCTCACACCTGTAATTCCATCCTTCCACGTCATCACCTTCGAATTTACGAAAATCAAGCTTTGCAAGGCGATGCGTTTGATTGCGCTCATCCACTCCTTGAACAACTAAGTGATTCTGCTTCTCAAAGGATGAAACAGTCTTCTTGAGATCCGCCATGGATGCGGTCAATGTCATAATAGTCTCCTGAGCTGTTGCGAGTTCCCTCGCCATCCGCTCCATATGTTGAGCTTGATTTTGAGCTTGATTTTGATTACGAGTTGTCATTATTGAATTAGGTCAAAATTGTTACAAATATGAGGTGGATAATTGTTGAATTGAAGTGGATTTGTGATGAATTTGAGAATTTTATGGAGAAATTTCGAAAATTAGGGTTTTTTCTTCTTTTTTTTTATAAAAGGATAGGTCACCGGAAGAATGAATCTCGCCGGAGAAGATGAACGGAAATCAAGAGCTCGCCGGAGAAGGAAGCGATGGCTCTGATACCATTGATGAAGAGAATTCCAGAATTTAGAGAGAAAGAGAGAAGATTTGGGATTAAAATCAATATTATCATTAAAATGATAATATGGATGGCTTATATAGCCGTTGACTTCTTTGAATATTCAAACGACACCAATAACCGCCTCTACTATTTTCACTATCAGTCCCTATACTTTCTAATATGACTACTACAACCCTTTTATTTATTTTACACAGTAACAGTTATTGAAGCTGTATTTGGTAACAGAATGTCTTTATAATCCCTCACTATATTAGAGAATGAATGACTTGCAGGCATTTTTTTTAACAGTTAAAAGCTGAAGGTAATATTGTCACATATTTTCACCTTCTTCAGACTCGGAGCTTAATATTGATAAAATAACGCGAAAGGAGCTATTGTTACATGAGTTCAGAAAGGTAGTGAGAAAATTGTAGAGAAAATAGGAGCTGTAATCATTGGAATATATAGGTGTGTTAATGGGCTAATCTTTATGTACCCGATATAGACAAGACTATATTCACTTACTTGGGGACACCTATATCACCTCTACCTTTTTCTGATTTGTATATCTTCTGTCCCGAAAGCATGTTTTCTGCAATGTGGCTTATGCCACAACAATATCATTTTATTTATATCTTCCTTTTATCTGGACATTTCTGCAGCCTAGCCAACGTTGATCCAGTAGATGTTGCCAGAAATATTTCAGGATTGGATCCTGAGACCACTTTAGGTGAGATAAGTTTATTTTGTGTTGTGTTCTGTATTACCGAACACTAAATTTATTTGATAATTAATGATATTTTCTTGTTTTTAATGCAGTTGTTGTAGTTTCAAAGACTTTTACTACGGCCGAGACCATGCTGAATGCGAGGACATTGAGGGAATGGATCTCATCAGCTTTAGGGTATAATACTATGCTGATACTTGTATTATCCAATAGCAATGTTCCAACTGACTCGACTGTAAACATAATAACATCCGCTTGTTCTTACTAAACTATGACTCGACTGTAAACATAATAACATCCGCTTGTTCTTACTAAACTAATTCGAAGAGTCACTTATATTTAGGTGATATAGTTTCACTGCTGTGATGTTTAAATCTATTGATTAAAGTATCTGTTTCGTGTCTCCTCGCCTTAGAACTCATACCTTCTTTTCTAATATTAATCTGCTATCTCAGGCCTCAAGCGGTTTCAAAGCATATGGTTGCCGTGAGCACAAATCTTAAGGTGTGTCCCTTTTTATCTATTGGCACTGGACTAGTATTATGCACCATTATTAGCACTTCTCCCTCGTCCTATTGCCGATCAGGCGATCACATCGTTGGCTTCATCTTTTTGACCCTTCATTATACTTGATGCAGCTTGTGGAGAAGTTCGGGATTGATCCTAATAATGCTTTTGCATTCTGGGATTGGGTTGGAGGCCGATACAGTGGTAAGATAGTCTGTTATTTTTTTACGACTTAAAGAAATAGGGAAACAGAGGGACCAAAGGGAACTCTTTTTCTGAATTTTTAGTTATTTATGTGATGTGTGATTGGTCGTGTTGATCTATTTCAGTTTGCAGTGCTGTTGGAGTATTACCTTTATCTCTCCAATACGGTTTCTCGGTCATTGAGAAGTACAGTAAAACATGAATTTCATCTTTCCCTCGTTCAAATGAACAGGTCATTTTTGGATTTAATTCTTTATTTTACCCAACATTGCGTTTCACTCATTCTAGGTTCCTGGAAGGCGCCAGAAGCATTGATCAGCATTTCCACTCTGCTCCTTTTGAGAGTAATATACCTGTATGTATACATAGTCTGATGTCTTACTTTATGTGGTCGTTACGCCTATGCATTTCATCTCTTTATTTGTGCTGCTTTATCTTAATAAATATTTTCTTTGTTGACATTAAATATCACTTTTTCAGGTCCTTTTAGGTTTGTTGAGCATATGGAATGTCTCTTTTCTTGGATATCCTGCAAGAGTGAGTACATTCTTCACTAGACCTCGCGGTGTTAGTTTTGACCTGTTCACTTATAAATGGGTTGATTTGGGTTATGTTTTTATCTCAAACGGGTTGAATAGGCCCGATAGAAAAGATCAGCTTTAAAGGAGAAAGGGTCAACCGCGAAGTCTATTGCTAACACAAACAACCCCCTAATTATTTATTGAGACTATTATTGTATATTTTAATCTTAATTAACACATTAAATATCTGAAGAACGAAGTAAAGATGGACAAAAAGTGTTTGTGGGTAAAGACCTGTTATTCTAGCCGCCCATCTTGCCAACTTCAAGAAAACCAAAGTCACCTGAGGCTTTCTTGTCGATAAATTCTTAGGTAAATTATACCTTTAACTCTGGTCTTCGTATGTTTCCCAGGCTATCCTACCTTACACTCAAGCTCTTGAGAAGCTTGCTCCACACATTCAACAGGTATTTTATTATTTGTTTTCTTTTTAGTAAGCTTATTTGAGATTCATGCCTCTCAAATTTGATGTATAGGTTAGCATGGAGAGTAATGGGAAAGGTGTATCCATAGATGGTGCGCTCCTTCCTTTTGAAGCCGGCGAAATCGATTTCGGTGAACCAGGAACAAATGGCCAACATAGTTTTTACCAACTAATTCATCAGGCAAGTGTTTACGGTGATTAAGTTTGATTCTTATATGTAGATTCTCCTTTGCTGAAATCAATATCCTTGATTGGAGTTTTCAGGGGCGTGTTATTCCTTGTGATTTTATTGGTATTGTGAAGAGTCAGCAGCCGGTTTACCTTAGAGGTATTGTTTCCTTTTTCGTTTCCACATAGGTCGAGTTTTTCTGTTTTATTGTATTTTGTTCAACCTTTGCAAACTTTGGTTTGCAGACGAAGTGGTAAATAACCATGATGAGCTCATGTCCAACTTTTTTGCACAACCTGATGCTCTCGCTTATGGAAAGGTAATTCATTTCTCTCACCTTACGTATTGAATCGAACTCCTTTCATCACAAATTAAACTTTCTTTGATATAGCTGTTTTCTGTACACAACTTACAAGATTCTCTCTGTTTTCCAGACCCCCGAACAATTGGAAAGTGAGAATGTCGTCTCTCATCTTGTTCCTCACAAGGTGATTTCGTTCATCTAACTACATGTTATTTCTTGCAATTGAATTTTTGTTACTAATTTGATTTTCATCAACAGACCTTTACCGGGAATAGGCCATCCCTTAGCATTTTACTTCCTTCGTTGGATGCTTATAGAACCGGACAGGTTTGATTGTCATAAATCTTTGGGTTTTGTTGCTCTTTTTTTCAATGTTTTTATGTTGTTGGAGCTTAGAAAATTTGTCCCTCATGTATGCTCAGTTGCTAGCTATCTACGAGCACAGAATTGCTGTGGAAGGTTTTGTTTGGGGCATCAATTCCTTTGATCAATGGGGAGTTGAGTTGGGAAAGGTATGTCTGTTAAGATGAATTCTGTTTATTATATTTTCATAATTTGATAAAAGATTATTAATCAGACCAGTATAGGAAGAGTTTGTTATATATTTGTGGAGTCAACATTATATTTTCTACATCTACTTTCCTCCATCAATATCCTAAAGTTGTTTGCTGCTAAAAGAGTATCATTTCTTAAATTGCAGTCACTGGCATCCCAAGTCAGAAAGCAACTTCATGCATCACGTAAGAAAGGAGAATCGGTGGAAGGCTTCAATTTCAGTACCACTAAGCTGCTAAAAAGATATCTGGAGGTACATAAATACTCTTTATTAAATACGTTAAGTTAAATATCTTATTAGTTAGTGCTTCTCGTTATGCAGTAATGTGGTAATGCAGTTGATATATTTGTGCATAGGCATGCAAAGTTTTAGTTGAAATTTGTATGACTTTTTTTTTTTTTTTTTTTTTTTTTGTCTTGGCAGGCAAGTGCCGATGTGCCATCCGAACCCACAACGCTTCTGCCTAAGATATAACTACTACTACTACTTGATCGACATTGGAGAATATGCTATGCATCTAAGGGAGCTGATAACATTGCAATAGAACACTTTATAATGTATAACACTGCTATTGCTGCCATCTACCATTCAATTTTTTTTACATTGGCTTTTTTTTTGTAACTCTATGACTCGCATTGTACGAGCATAATTATTGTCATTTTGAAGCAATCCAAACTGCTGGAATAATTATGTACGTCTGTATTTACTGGATAAGATGCTAGTACTGGAACAAATTCATAACACTCTCGATGTGTCGATAATTGAATGGTGGCTGTTACTTAAGCTAGTTTTGTGGATATTGACATTTTGTGGAACAATCACTTTCTTTATAAAGGTGATGTTAAGTTGGATTTCTATACTAACCAGTAGATGAGATTTTTCACCAACCTCAACAACTTTAGGGGAGATAACTAGCTTTTTGTTCAAACTTGACATCAAAATGGTTGAAAAATATCACTCAACTGGCCCCATGGAGTCCAACAGGCAACATCATGGGTATGTTACTAAGTTTATTGAGCTGTTCTCTTATAGCATATTGGTTGCAGGGCATATAAGTTGTACGGTTTATAAGGAGTTGACGCGTTGTATAAAACTCATGACTCTGTTATACAACACGTTTCTAAAATAATGTCAGCAGTCATTAATGCACAATGGACCAAGTTTTAGATTTGATGTAGCACATTACATTGTTACTATCCGGCATATCTTATAACCATGGTGACTGGCTGACGGAGTTACGGTTGATGAAGTTGTAGGCTTCATGTCTGATTCAGTTGGACAGAAAATACGACGTATAACAAGATGAAATAGCATACAATGACTTGGGCCTAAGTTCGTTACTTCATGTAAAAGGTTTCCAATGTTTTGCTAATGTGACAATCTTATTCTAGTTTTTTTGTCAACGTAAGGGGCTTGCAAGTGTTTGGAAAATAAATTTTGGTTATTAAAAGATCTAACCAATGTCATTTTCCACTCTATAAAAAAAAAGGATTAGGATCCTTTAAAGTTAGAATTTTATAGGTGAAGTAGGAAGGATCTCAACCTTTGGATTATAATCGATAGTCAAAATTTAAACTTGATATTTGAATCTTAACCATTCATTTCAATTCAATGGCTATATTGTTTAACTTCACCTCTAAAGTTAATCTCAACTTTTGAGTCCTATCAAAAAAAAGAAAGAGTAAAGATACAAGAAGTTTTTGTTTCTAAACTTTAACTTAGATATAGCAATGCAGTAATGACAAGTATTAAATGACATGGCTTTTCTAGAAAAAGAACAAGTTAGGCAGAGAGAGCATCGACATTAAAAAAAAATAAAAATCAGGTATAAAATCAAACACTTCACTAAATCTCAGTTTGCTTAGGTTAAGTTATTATCATTTTTAAAGAAAAGGTATAACCTAAGTAACTTATATTTCAACATTTCAAAAGCAACATTTTAACCCTGATGACATGTAAATTTGACTTAAAAACCAGCAGCTATATAGCATGCTGTAAAGTGTAGACGAAAAGAAATGTGTATACCAAATATGTTACAATTGTTGATGGTATGATGATTGAGTTTCAATGATTGGCAATTTGGCATAGTCCCTTGCAGGTTCATCTATTATTTGCAATTGAAGCCACCAATAAACAAAGTCAACTAGATACCTTCCAACCCAACCAAATACTTATCTTTTTTTAATGGTCAAGCCCATAATTTTGTTTAACTTAACAACTCCCTCATCTATCTAACCAACATTTAAGACACCTAACTTTCATTTCATCTTTCTGATTTTTTCAACAATGGTACTTCCTCCTCCACCCCTCTCCCTTCTTTGCATTTTGTCCATTGTCACCCTTTACTTGATGATATGCTATGCCGTTATCGGGTTCATTGCAAAGTCAGAAGTGCTTAGAGTCGACTCACATGATGTTGATCGTACACCCTGTGGGTTGTCCATGGAAGAGTTAAAAAAGTTACGAAGTTTTAATCATAGGATCAACGAAAACGACGAAGAATCTTTGAGTTGTTCGATATGTTTGGATGATTTTCAGGATTTTGAGGTATGCAAAAGATTTCCAAGTTGTGAACATGTGTTCCATAGCCATTGCATTGACCTTTGGTTGGTTCATAGAAGAACATGTCCTATTTGTAGAACAAGTTTTGATCATCTTATTCATGTTGTTTAAGATTGTCTTTTTTATATATGCACATATATCTACATCTTCTTTTTCTTGTTTTGAAACTATTGTGATTCCTGGAATTTAATAATGGCCAAACAATATGGAAATTGCAAAGCTTATTATCCATATTGTTGGTACTACTATTCTTTTGTGCTTTGAGTTTACGCTTCAGAATAAGTTATTTGGATCATCTTCACAAATTACAAGTGAAACGTACAACCTTCGTAATTACATATTGTTTTGTATGTAAAGATAACCATGTAGGCTTGTTGCCATAACAAAGCTGTTTTGATTAATAATGAGTTAACTTGGACTCTTGGAGTGTCCAATAACCAATGAAAGATGTTTTATATGTAGATGTAGGTAAACATAGCTGGATGATGCATTTGGGGTTTCACATGTTATGGGTTGGGTTGACATGCATGTGGGGTTTTGATGTCACTCTATGGTGGTGGAGACCCAGTTTAAACAATATAATCTAGGGCTTTTTACTTGGAAAGTACCTCAACTTATCACTTTTTACTTTATTGGGGTGCAAACAAAAATCTGTCATATTGTGGGGACAAAAACCGGCTAAAACACCTGTGTTGGGCTTTTACCGGCTAAGTGATATTTTTATCCGGTTATACATTATTTAATATCCACGTGGACCCCTCTTAACCCCTAATTATACATATAGATATATAGATATAATAAATCAATCAATCCAAGGGCGTTCTTAGTATTCCATATAGGAAAATGATCAATCATCCTAAATATTGTAACATCCCAAACGTTTTGTGTTTGACTAATTGACTTTCTGTTAGTTAACGTTAGGTTCGTTAAGTTATGTGTCTTATGTGTGATTATGAGATTATGTGCTTATGTGTTTAATGTGAAATGAGTAGTGTAATGTTTAATGAAAGTAATCAAAGTGACGTTAAGTAATTAGGTGCTTGTTAGTGTGTTAAGACTCCCGGTAGAAAGATAAGCTAAGAAAGTTAAGTTTAGAAGTTGAGGGGTCCTAAGTGTAAGATTAATAATGGCTGGCCAGGGATTAGAGGGCAATTAGGCAGCCCTAATTGTCACAAATCTGCTGTAACTAGTGTGTGAGAAAAGCCCTAGCCGATCCCTTCCCTTTCCAAGCCAAGATCCATTCGTTTCGTATCGTTTTTGATCAAGTGTTGTTTAGATCTCGAGTCCCCTACATCAAGTGCAGGTAATATAGGTGCAATCCTCTTTGAAATCTGATTATTTGAGTCATAGATGAGTATTCAATCCAGGCCATGGGGTTTGGGTTGGGTTATTTGATTAAACGTTTACCGATTTCATGTTATTCGGGTGTTTGAATGAGTGATTCATGTTGTAGAGGATTAAAGGATTGATTGATTGATTAAAGTCATTAAAAGTGTTGTCAAAAAGGTTAATGTTATGCCTCCAGGTCGAATTAATGGTTGATGTTCGTATGGGATTCGATTAAAGGGTTAAAAGTTGGTTTTTGGTCGAACTGGGTTTTGTGCGGTGCACAAGGATTTTGTGCGGTGCACAAAAGCAAGTTTTGAAAAATGGATTTCAGTTGGGTGCCCGATATGCGGTGCATGGATTTTCCATGCGGGGCATATGCAAACGCATGAAAATTTCTGACTTCTGAAAAGTTGATTTGTGCGGTGCACAAATGCTTTTTATGGTTTTGTGCGGCGCACAGGACTTCCATGCGGTGCACAAATGGGTCCAGTTTGGTACCTAAGTTTTGTTTAGCTTATAGAACGATCTTATACTCATTATAGGTAGTCAGGAGCACTTAGCAAGCACCATAAGACACTTTAACTCGTTGGTAAGTTGTATCAAGGTAAGATACACTACTTTGACACGCTGAGGGTTCAACAAAAACATAGTTTTCATATAATAACTTCCCCAAATGGTATCTTGTTTGCTTATGGGTATTCGGGATTATTCGGGAGGTGATATGGGCTATGTACATGCATATTGAAGCCTGAAATGCTACCCCAAAGATATGTAACGTTGTGATATGATATGAAATGCTTTGAGTAGCTATGAAATACGATATGTAATGAACTATGTTATGCAATAAAAGATGATATGTAATGATATACGATATGTAATGAATTATGATGATGTACGTGATGTAACAATGTATGCGATGTAATGATATGCTATGTAATGTCTTAAGGTGTCTATGTTAATGATATGTAAAATGTGCATGACTACATGGCTTGTTCATCTAGTTCACTAGACTTATTAAGTTGCCATGACACGTGCACGTTTAAGGGCCCAAACGTAAAATTTGATTATGTGATGATGTTTAGGTAACGTGGACACCTAAACTATATGAGATGTGAAAATCGAGCTCGTAATTTAGATGTGAGAGTGTTAAGCTTAACCCGTACTTGCCCTTGCCCGGCGGGTGCGTAGATCTGGTTGCTTGGGTGGCTCCTTGCAACATGGTCAAAGATGTGAAGAGTAATACGGGCGGTCTGACCCGCCCCACTTGCCTTGAGCATACGGATTACTCCAGGATTGGCTTGCCATTCCTTAACGACAATGATGTACAGCCGTAAGGTTTGTCCATCTAGTCGGGTGTGACTTATGTCACACTTATAAAGATGTAAATGTTATATGTGAGATGTGTGACTTATGTCACAACTAATAAGATGTTTAGATGTGATATGTGGAGATGCGAAAGATGACTAGGCACATTTAGGATGACCCATCCTAATATGAAAGATGTTGATGCTATGATATGTATGTGAGATGATATGTTTGATGATATGTGCCTTAACGACTTAATATGACTTTTATATAATGTGTTAAATGGACAAACGTTTTATAAACTATGTGTTATCTTACTTAGCTAATTCGTTAGCTAAAACTTGCTCTTTTAAAATGTGTTATTCGCTCAGGTCCAACATTAGTGAGCAGGTAGATGTGAGAAGATGTGAGGCATGGGTAGATGATCATGAAGCTGGCTATAGTTTACCCCTAGTGGCTGCTCGCTCTAGACATTTGCTTTAAGTTTAGATAATAATGACTTGTATTGATAATGTGGTCGGTTGTTTAATGTTGGGCAACCGATGGGTTTCCATTTGAACTTATTTTGATGATATGGCTAGTAACACCATTTAATGAATAAACCAAACAGATTTTGCTGGTTTGGACTTTTAAAGTTTACTTCCGCTTTCTTTTGACGCCGTTAGGCGAAAGTTTTTGGAAATCCTTGTTTTTAAACGACGGGTGTTACAAGTTGGTATCAGAGAAATGGTTTAAGTGAACCAATGACTATAGGTATGCCATAGGAATTGGACTTAAACTGATAGAGGATAAGTAGGTATGCTTAGCCTTTGAGATGAAATGCCCTAGGACGGGCTGGGATGAGTGAGAGTGTAGGATTAAGGCTATATGAATAATGTTTGTTGATACGTGAATATGTTTTTAGCCTTTATTCTTCCGTTTCTCGCTTCTCCGTCGCTAAAATATCTTATTGCTACGATAGACGGTCCCAGAGGTAATGTGTCATTTCCCTAACTGAAATTAATAACCGTGTGATATAACTTATGTGTGAACTAGCTGAGGTGAATGGAAGTGGGGAATTAGGTGAAATGGTATTCCATCAATGTTGGCTAGCCCATGGGATTAGTGATAAGGACCACAAAGGAAATGAGATGTAGTATGTGTGCTGAAAATCACGTGAAAGGAATTGATGAAAAAGGGTGATACACAAATGTGGGAACGAACGCGCGTGTGAAAGGATACAATTACAATTATGGTCCGGAACATAGTTGCAAGCGTATCACGATGCGAGCGTGTTTGTATGGCCATGCTTGTGTTGACCGGTGTGCAAAGTAATGAAGTTGGGGAGATTTCTATGTATTGTACCCCTATTTGTCAAGAGTAAACACCGTGTTACAACTTTAATGATGTTGATGCTTCAAGTATGTGGAAATGTGTGAAGAACGGTGGAAAGTGATAGCCGGATTAAATGTTTTTTATGATTATAATGTACATAAAGTTAAGTGAAGCTTAAAGGTAGGTGAGGAGTGAAGTGAATGGTAGTTAATGTTGTTGAGTCTACTAGCTTAAAGGGCAGGGACTTGAAGTTGACGAGTATAGTTGATGCTGGATACTTGAAGGGTTATAAGTAGGTGACGCATAGAAGGGTTACCGGACACATGTATGGAAGGATATAGTTACAATTCCGGTCGCGAACGTAATTGTAAATGTATCACGACATGTGTGTGTTTGTGAGACTGTGTCTGTGTTGATCCGAATAAAGTGAAGATGGGAATGATGAATCACTGAATGGTATCGTATTTAACCACGCGAAGAGTAGACACTTATAAATGAAATAAAGAACGATGAAGCAGAAGCAAGTAAAGGAGCTAACTCTAAGGTTGATTGAACCCTTAACCATGAAGCTCTCCCATTCTATGAACACCATGTTATGATGTGAAGCTGCATTCGAGCTGTGAAGTGTTAAAGTTGTGCTTGGGAGTAAGGAAAACGTTCAGGTTTCGTTTGAAATTAATTTTCCTGATCATAGATAATATGCGGCGCATATATGCCCAATTTTGAAAATGGGTATTCTGAGGGAAGCCCGATATGCGGCGCATGCACTATCCATGCGGCGCATATTCTGGTCTGTTTTGGATTTCTGACCCGTTTAGTTTTGATTTTGCTACGGGACAATATGTGACGATAGAGACGAGTATCTTAAGGGGGAGGTAATTGCAACAACCCCAAACTTTTGTGTAACGGTTGACTTGAGTCATTAAGTCAACACCTTGCTACCGTTAAGTCTCTTAACGAGTTAATGCTTACGTGGGTATAATATGTTATATGTGAGAGGCTTTAATGCCTTAAAGATATATGCGTTTATGTGTTAAAGATGCCAAGATGTGTTTAATATGTCGATAGAATTCTCGGTGGGCGATTTAAGCTAGTTATGTGACGTATAGAAGTCTAGGATGGATTAATGATCAATCGTTGCATATAATCGATCCGTTTATCATCCTCCAAGGTATAGAACGAAATCTTTGCAGAATATAAGTCATATCCATCCATATATTTCTCCCATACCTGGACTTGTTGAGTAGTGATTGAAAAGAAACGTTTTTGTTGTTAAATTGGCGATTTCGGGTCATTCGGCGATTGTTATTGCAATCAATATGTATCATGAGATTTCCTACAGGTATGAAGTTGTTTCTAGTGTCATTTTAATGTTCAAATAGAACCAATATAGGGTTCACATCTGGTCTTGAGGTTTGATATGGATTCGATTGCGTTGGTGAGTCGATTTAGGTCATTCGGGTGTCAAATCGATTGTAAAATGAAGATAATGAATCCATGAATCAATTGATTATTTCATAATGATAACTAATTCATAATTTGATGTGTATGAACTGTAGAGGCCGTGGTGGCTTGACATAGATGTTTGATGGTGGAAATTGTGTGCAAAACAAAGGGTTTATTAGGTCTGAAAATTCAGTCATATTGCAAAAATCATATCTTATTTATATCAACGACTTAGAAGATGACTCTTACATATCTGAAAACCTCTATGTGTCCCCTAAATTTGATAAGAACAAAGTTTCCTGTGATATCGCCCAGAGATATGCGAAAAAATGTCGATTTCCAGAAATGGTCAGGTTTCGGACGAATTCTGCAGACTTGTCTTGCAAACGTCATAACGTATTCATTAGAGATCTTCAAGAGTCAAACCCTGTATTTTCGAAAAGGTCTTTGAGTTTGCTACATTTGATAAGAACTGAGTTTTGTCTCATCTGGTCATCATATGACCCAAAAGTTGTACTTGAGGAGGCTTATGAACCATGATGGCATGCTTATTTGGATGTCGCTGAAATGTGATACGACCTACTATGATACGAGGTGTAGTAAATCTTATATGTTGATGTGTGATAAGGGTTAAAAGCCAAGACCAGACACCGAAAGTTTTGTAGCAAAATAAAGTATTTAAGGACCTTTTAACGGAAGTATGCAGTCATGTTATCATGGACTAAGGGACAAGGCTGCGAGGAAGCTAAAGGTATTGATATGATATGAGCCATTAGTAGGAAGTTTGTCCAGGAATGCTTATTCTTGGTGAACCACCGCATCGTTACATTGGACTTGAAGGAAAAGGTGTATGAAAGAGAAGTTATGCAAAGCTCCTGTTTTATTCTTACCCGGGGGCATAGATGATTTGGGTTGTGAACATATGCATTAAGACAAAGTCGTTGCTTAAGCATTACGTCAAATGAAGCCTTATAAGAAGAATTACCCCACTCATGATATAGAGTTACTGAAGTGGTCTTTGCATTAAAGTTGTGGGGACACTACTTATATGGCACTAAGTGTACACTATTCACTGATCATAAGAGCTTACAATATGTGTTTTCTTTAACATATATGAATGTGAGATAAAAGAAGATGGATGGAATTACTTAGAGATTATGAATGTGGAATCAATCACCATACAGGTAAAGCTAATGTCGTGGCGGATGCTTTGAGTTGAAAAGGCGAGTTACTAGTAAGATATGTGCTATGATTGCTTGAGTGAATCTGAGTTGCTTGAACGTATCAAGTCGGCTCAGGTTGGAGCTCTTTTAGATGCTAATGTGAATGATGAAGGTTTAGGAAAGATGCAACGATTGATTATTCCGAAGAAGAAATGTACTTATATGACTATGGTTATGTGACGAAGTGCTTATAATCCCTAAGAGGCAATGATGTGATATGAGTCGTTGTAGACTAGTTGATAAAGATGCTCCTTCTTCTCGTTACTCATGAGTATGTGCGCGTGGTGAAGCTTGCCACTTTGTACATAGGTGAAGTAATCATGGAGTTTCGTTAAGTATTGTGTTTGATCTTCATAAAAAGGGTAAACTCTAGAAGATATATGATAAGTGCTTGTGTATTGCCTTTTAGATGACGTCCATGGTACTTTCGTGAGTGTTATTGAACATATGCTTTGATGATGAAACCAAGGTGACCTCATTGGGAGATGGGAGCATTGGTTCTAAGGAAGTGAAAGTGGAAGAGACTACGTAAGAAACAAAACGACTTTGGCTATGCTAAGTTAAAGAACAACCCAAGGGAATCGTGAAATGAAATGATAAAGTTAAGGATACGGATAAGTTATTTATATATGAGTGGCGAAATGATTCTGAGGACAGAATCCTCTTAAGGGGGAGGTAATTGTAACATCCCAAACGTTTTGTGTTTGACTATTTGACTTTCTGTTAGTTAACGTTAGGTTCGTTAAGTTATGTGTCTTATGTGTGATTATGAGATTATGTGCTTATGTGTTTAATGTGAAATGAGTAGTGTAATGTTTAATGAAAGTAATCAAAGTGACGTTAAGTAATTAGGTGCTTGTTAGTGTGTTAAGACTCCCGGTAGAAAGATAAGCTAAGAAAGTTAAGTTTAGAAGTTGAGGGGTCCTAAGTGTAAGATTAATAATGGCTGGCCAGGGATTAGAGGGCAATTAGGCAGCCCTAATTGTCACAAATCTGCTGTAACTAGTGTGTGAGAAAAGCCCTAGCCGATCCCTTCCCTTTCCAAGCCAAGATCCATTCGTTTCGTATCGTTTTTGATCAAGTGTTGTTTAGATCTCGAGTCCCCTACATCAAGTGCAGGTAATATAGGTGTAATCCTCTTTGAAATCTGATTATTTGAGTCATAGATGAGTATTCAATCCAGGCCATGGGGTTTGGGTTGGGTTATTTGATTAAACGTTTACCGATTTCATGTTATTCGGGTGTTTGAATGAGTGATTCATGTTGTAGAGGATTAAAGGATTGATTGATTGATTAAAGTCATTAAAAGTGTTGTCAAAAAGGTTAATGTTATGCCTCCAGGTCGAATTAATGGTTGATGTTCGTATGGGATTCGATTAAAGGGTTAAAAGTTGGTTTTTGGTCGAACTGGGTTTTGTGCGGTGCACAAAAGCAAGTTTTGAAAAATGGATTTCAGTTGGGTGCCCGATATGCGGTGCATGGATTTTCCATGCGGGGCATATGCAAACGCATGAAAATTTCTGACTTCTGAAAAGTTGATTTGTGCGGTGCACAAATGCTTTTTATGGTTTTGTGCGGCGCACAGGACTTCCATGCGGTGCACAAATGGGTCCAGTTTGGTACCTAAGTTTTGTTTAGCTTATAGAACGATCTTATACTCATTATAGGTAGTCAGGAGCACTTAGCAAGCACCGTAAGACACTTTAACTCATTGGTAAGCTGTATCAAGGTAAGATACACTACTTTGACACGCTGAGGGTTCAACAAAAACATAGTTTTCATATAATAACTTCCCCAAATGGTATCTTGTTTGCTTATGGGTATTTGGGATTATTCGGGAGGTGATATGGGCTATGTACATGCATATTGAAGCCTGAAATGCTACCCCAAAGATATGTAACGTTGTGATATGATATGAAATGCTTTGAGTAGCTATGAAATACGATATGTAATGAACTATGTTATGAAATAAAAGATGATATGTAATGATATACGATATGTAATGAATTATGATGATGTACGTGATGTAACAATGTATGCGATGTAATGATATGCTATGTAATATCTTGAGGTAAATTGAAATGTGATATATGTTGATGATTTGTAAAATGTGCATGACTACATGGCTTGTTCATCTAGTTCACTAAGCTTATTAAGTTGCCATGACACGTGCACGTTTAAGGGCCCAAACGTAAAAGATGATTATGTGATGATGTTTAGGTAATGATGTGTGAAATCGAGTTTAAAAATTAAAACAAGGAATACCCTAAAACTGACTACTACACACTTGCGGGCGGTGGACCCGTTCGTATATAGTATAGCTAGAAGGTAAGTCCAGGATCGAACACGGGGAATGGTTTTGAAATAGTTGTCAGCTAAAGTGGTTTTGGAATAAGGATGAACCGTAGCCGAATTGCTACCTCACCTTGACAATATGAAATTAAAGAAATTGAAATGACAAGACAATTGAAAAGTAAAGAAAGTTCAAACAATATGAATAAAGATCACCCACTTCGAATCCACTTGACTTCAGTTATGATTGCACACGATAAAGTTCAAATTATTTAGAGTTGACAAGATAATCGTGAAAGGATAAAATGCTCGCGTGGTACTACCAACCGCTCACAAATAACCCAAACACCTAAGTTGCTAGTTAAATTACCCAAGCCGGTACCACCAATGCCTGGAAAATCTCCCCAACAATTAGTTTGCTTGATTAACCAATTACCAATTATGCCTATGTGAATGAAAACGCGGTACCACCAACCGTTTCTAAACACGTTTACCAATTAACTTCTATTATAGATTTGACATTCACCGTCATACCATGAACCGGTGACAAACGACCATAGACAATCGAATAGAAACGATAAACGCATTCACCTAGTACCACTAACGATGAACACATAAACCATCAACATCAAAAGAATAAATCGCAAGGAATTAATTGATAAAGATCACGACACAACGATAATTGAATCAACTCTTTGAATTAAAATATTGCAATCATATCTGTAACATTCGTGATTTTTACCCGTTTGGCTGTACTTGTAATTTGATTAACTACTTTAATAAACGAAAACTTTGAGTCTAATTGTGTTCGTCTATCTGTAAATTGGGCCAGTTATAATGTCATAATTGGATTTCTAGAATTAAGCCCATGATTACAAGACCGTGATATTGGCCCATACGTGTTATAAAAATTATATTATAGAAAATGATTGAGTAACTGTAGTAACAGGAAAAACGTATATACAAAACCTTAAGTATAATGTACGGTAAACAGTGTCGGTGGCACAGTGTCGGTGGTTATCTAATAATTCCATTAATAGGACAAAGCCGACATACTTTATGGAAAGTAGGAATACTCGTGAAATTTTCACAAGCTATATTTGATTTATTAGTTGAATAATGTTACTAGTAGACAATTGTTGTGTAAATTGTTAAGAAAACTTACTTCCAAAGCTAGTAAAACTATACACCTCCATGAGGAAACTTCCTAGCACTTTCCTTTACTTAGTAGCAAAGTTATAAACCTCTAAATATCTTCAAAAATATGATCATAAGTTGTTAAAGTCAAGAATGGATACTAATTTTATCATATTTAATTCTATTTCATTTACTATAAATACTAGGCTTAAGTTTTCATAAATACTTACACCTTAAACTTCATTCTCTCTCAATTTAGCATTCTATAAGTCTAAAATCATCCTTTCCCTTCTTGTTATAAGTTTCAAAGAACACTTGATTGTTCTAGTATAAGCAAAGTCGCTTTGATCTCAAAGTTCGCCGAAAATCGTCAAGAGAAGTTGTTATCAACAAATCTCTCTAAGATCTTCAAAAGTTCTAGTTATAATACTCAATTTGGGTTGGGAATAATCTTCAATTATTAAGTAAACAAGTCCAAGTCTTGAAAGAATTTCATTTGAATCAGAAGTCGTGTTCTTCGTACGTCGAAAGTTTGATCTTAGAGTTCATAAACTCTCCTTTCTTGTACGTATTTTTATAAAACCTTACTATACTTTGCTCTATGATTTTAGAAATATATGTTATGTATTGAAATGCTTGTCAACTAAATTTTATACTCAATTGATACATAATTGCATTTAAATACGGTAACTATCGCTTTTATATATGAATATTGAAATATTGTTACTATTGCGAAAAATGAATTATTAGCGAAAGTACGAGAAATCGTAAAACTTTTATTAAATCATTTTAAATACTTATTATGGTATATAAACAAGGGCATAGTTATATACCTAACTATCCTAATTCATATAATTACTATTCACCATCTGTGAATTATTTCGTATTTTCAAATTGTTTGATTTATGGATAGAATATATCCTTGATACGCTTTTAACCGCACAATGTTTCCGAAAGTGATTGCACCTTGGGCCTCTTTGGCTTATGTTGGAGGAATGGAAGGTAGTTCGCGAAAAGTTTGCATAAGCATTCACTAAGCAACTTAATTCGCCCCGGTATTCTTCACGACCCAAGGCCAACCCTAACACAACTTGGAAATAAAATGCTGGTTTTTCCTGCCATTTAAGGTATCTCTTCAATTGTAATCAATACATTTTGTATTGATTATAATACATACCATTCAAAGTATCTTTTCATATCTCTTCTATTGAAAACATCTATTCGTTACAAGATTAATACATTCTTCGTATTAATCCTATTATTTAAAAATACTTCAAAAGGATTTAGAAATATCAGAGGAATACTTTATATATCCTACGGATACGTATTACATACGGAAAGTTACATTTTTACCCTACACTTTCAAAGGTATCATTTTTCGTCCTTATACTTTGGACATTTGACAATTTAGTCCCTTAAACTTTTATAACATAAATTACGTTGACAAGCGTATTAATAAATCCTTATAGTTGTATATCTATATTTGGAATTTAGCACGAATATAAATCAATCCACATTGAAATTAGGGAATACGTAACGTGGCCAGTTGACGCGCTCGTCATCGTTAACTACATCAATCTCTTCTATTTTGCTGTTGAACTATCAACAATAAGGTGAGTTTCGTAAACCCTCCCTACTCAATTGAGATTCGGGCTGAAAAGTGTACATGTTTGTTTAACTGTTGATTGTTGATTTAATTGATTGTATGATTAAAGTCTTAGTGTCTTCCCTGATCATTTGAATGCTAGTATTTGTTTCAACCTGATTACTAGCCAACTGCTTCATCATCTCTCTCAACTCGGCATTAGGATCGGCATTAGAAGAAGAAGAACCTGATCCTTGTTCTTGTTGAGTCTGCTGTTGTGGCTGATTCTGATAATTATCTCTTTGCCACCTATTACCCGAAAAACGAGAATTCTTAGATTGAAAAGGAGAGTTATAAGAAGTATTACCTGAAGGCCGGTTCTGGAAACCGGTGTTGCGGTAGAAATTCCCTTGGGGCTGATTTTGAACATAATTCACATCTTCGGGTGCCCGATTTGGACACTCATCAGAATAGTGCATATCACCACAATGATCACACCCATCGGCTACTACCTTAACATCCCTCTCAATTGCTCCAAATCGACTCTCTTGAGCAGCAAACCCCTTTTCCATGCGCTCAGATAGCGCCCTAATCTCTCTAACAACCCCTGGGTCATTGCTAGCTTCAACCTTAGAAACTCTCCCTTGGTTAGTACCTCTCTTCATCTTTTTCTCATTCTTCAAAAACCTTTCATCATCCAAAGTTGAGCTATCCTTCGCCATGTCTTCCAAGATTCGATAGCCTTCATTGGGTGTAATGTTATTGAAACTACCTCCGAAAGCATATCCCAATTTTCGTTTAGACTTTTTATCCAACCCATCAAAGAAAAGCTCCACATATTTCTCCCTAGTCAAATCGTGACCTGGGCAATTTCTCAACATTTCCTTGAAACGAATCCAAGCTTCAACAATATCTTCTCCATCATCTTGTTCAAAAGATCTTATCATGTTCTCCAACCTTCTTTGAGTTCTAAGTAAATAAAACTCACCAATGAAAGCCTCCTTGAGTTGGTTCCAAGTAGTAATAGAATTTTCTGGAAGATCATTGAACCAATCAAGTGCTTCTCCTGTGATTGACATGGGAAATGTTTCAAGTTTCACGGCATTCATTTGGTTTTGCCCATATTGGTATAGCCGAGCCAACTTTTCGAACCTATCCAAGTGTTGGTAAGGATCCCATTTCCGTTTACCATCAAATTGATGCTCTTCTATACTTTTTAGATGGTTTCCTTTTAAAGCAAAAGTGTGATCAATGGTTGGAGGTCTAATGGCGGAACCACGTCCCGTTGGGATGGTTGGACCCTCTCGCCATAGCGAGTGTCATTCAGATCCCTTGGTTGTTCGTCCCCCATTTCCTCTTGCTTTACTTCAAAATTGAAAAACTCATCCAAAAAGAACCCTTCCTCGTCCGAATCAGGAGTGGGTTTGGCTATAGGTGAAAATGGTGTCGGTATTGGTGTTGTGGGTTCAGCGAAGTTAAACCTACGCCCTCTTGGTCTTCTCGGAGTAGACAAAGGACTATTCAAAGGGAGACCCGAAGAACGCAAGTTCATCAACTAAAACAATACCTGCAAACACACAACTAACACAAACACGTCAAATGCACCTGTGATAAGAAAAGAAAACTAAACTAATAAACAAGTAACTTTCTCACGCGTGAGAAATGATCAAACCACTAAATTAACAACTAAATCGGCACACATTCCCCGGCAGCGGCGCCAAAAAACTTGATGTGTGAAATCGAGTTTAAAAATTAAAACAAGGAATACCCTAAAACTGACTACTACACACTTGCGGGCAGTGGACCCGTTCGTATATAGTATAGCTAGAAGGTAAGTCCAGGATCGAACACGGGGAATGGTTTTGAAATAGTTGTCAGCTAAAGTGGTTTTGGAATAAGGATGAACCGTAGCCGAATTGCTACCTCACCTTGACAATATGAAATTAAAGAAATTGAAATGACAAGACAATTGAAAAGTAAAGAAAGTTCAAACAATATGAATAAAGATCACCCACTTCGAATCCACTTGACTTCAGTTATGATTGCACACGATAAAGTTCAAATTATTTAGAGTTGACAAGATAATCGTGAAAGGATAAAATGCTCGCGTGGTACCACCAACCGCTCACAAATAACCCAAACACCTAAGTTGCTAGTTAAATTACCCAAGCCGGTACCACCAATGCCTAGAAAATCTCCCCAACAATTAGTTTGCTTGATTAACCAATTACCAATTATGCCTATGTGAATGAAAACGCGGTACCACCAACCGTTTCTAAACATGTTTACCAATTAACTCCTATTATAGATTTGACATTCACCGTCATACCATGAACCGGTGACAAACGACCATAGACAATCGAATAGAAACGATAAACGCATTCACCTAGTACCACTAACGATGAACACATAAACCATCAACATCAAAAGAATAAATCGCAAGGAATTAATTGATAAAGATCACGACACAACGATAATTGAATCAACTCTTTGAATTAAAATATTGCAATCATATCATTCGTCAAGTTTCATCAAAGTGGATGATTAGAATTCTAGCCAATCATACTAAATTGAATTGCAATAAAGAAATTGAAAGAAAACATATTGTACCAATGATCGTTGAATATAAATTGCAAGACAGAAGATTAGATACGATCTAGATGGATGTTCTTGAATCTTCAATGAATCAAATGATGAAATCTGCGATGATCCGTCAAAGACTAGTGGTAGAACAGCTCCTAGAAAGAAAAACTTGGATCCTGGACAAATAGGGTTTTTTTTTCTTTATATACCTCCCCCCACATCTGATGCAAAGAGGCTGTAGCCCTGATCTCCCCGTGCACTCACTGCGCCGCAGTGAGTCTTGTGCACCACCACTGCGGCGCAGTGACAGGCCCCTGGAATTCTGTTCTTTGGTTGACTGCGGCGCAGTGGGGCAACATCACTCCCACTGCGGCGCAGTTGTAATCCACTGGAAATTATTTTGTTTTTGATCGACCAAGGACTGCGGCGCAGTGGGGCAACATTCCTCCCACTGCGGCGCAGTGTAAAACTTCTAGAAAGCCTTGGCTTTGGCATACCTTGACTGCGGCGCAGTGGGGTGTGAATACTCCCACTGCGGCGCAACTCAAACTTGCTGGAATCCATGTGGCTTCTTCACTCCAGTGACTGCGGCGCAGTGGGGCATCTCCCACTGCGGCGCAGTGGGGCAACATTCCTCCCACTGCGGCGCAGTTATAATCCACTGGAAATTATTTTGTTTTTGATCGACCAAGGACTGCGGCGCAGTTGTAATCCACTGGAAATTATTTTGTTTTTGATCGACCAAGGACTGCGGCGCAGTGGGGCAACATTCCTCCCACTGCGGCGCAGTGGGGCATCATCCCTCCCACTGCGGCGCAGTCAAATCTTGCTGAAATCTTTGATTTTCTTTATCAACATCACTCGAACACTCGAATCAACATCTTGGCCTAAAATCGTCAGAAAATGTACCAAATGGATGCACAACCTGCTAAGAACCTGAAAGCACTAACAAACACCATAAACGCGCCAAATGCATACAATATCGACTCAAAACACATACGAAAAAATCCAATAATGAAGTGGGCGATCTATATAAATTGGTCACATCAGGTAACGTGGACACCTAAACTATATGAGATGTGAAAATCGAGCTCGTAATTTAGATGTGAGAGTGTTAAGCTTAACCCGTACTTGCCCTTGCCCTGCGGGTGCGTAGATTGGTTGCTTGGGTGGCTCCTTGCAACATGGTCAAAGATGTGAAGAGTAATACGGGTGGTCTGACCCGCCCCACTTGCCTTGAGCATACGGATTACTCCAGGATTGGCTTGCCATTCCTTAACGACAATGATGTACAGCCGTAAGGTTTGTCCATCCAGTCGGGTGTGACTTATGTCACACTTATAAAGATGTAAATGTTATATGTGAGATGTGTGACTTATGTCACAACTAATAAGATGTTTAGATGTGATATGTGGAGATGCGAAAGATGACTAGGCACATTTAGGATGACCCATCCTAATATGAAAGATGTTGATGCTATGATATGTATGTGAGATGATATGTTTGATGATATGTGCCTTAACGACTTAATATGACTTTTATATAATGTTTTAAATGGACAAACGTTTTATAAACTATGTGTTATCTTACTTAGCTAATTCGTTAGCTGACACTTGCTCTTTTAAAATGTGTTGTTCCCTCAAGTCCAACATTAGTGAGCAGGTAGATGTGAGAAGATGTGAGGCATGGGTAGATGATCTTGAAGCTGGCTATAGTTTACCCCTAGTGGTTGCTCGCTCTAGACATTTGCTTTAAGTTTAGATAATAATGACTTGTATTGATAATGTGGTCGGTTGTTTAATGTTGGGCAACCGATGGGTTTCCATTTGAACTTATTTTGATGATATGGCTAGTAACACCATTTAATGAATAAACCAAACAGATTTTGCTGGTTTGGACTTTTAAAGTTTACTTCCGCTTTCTTTTGACGCCGTTAGGCGAAAGTTTTTGGAAATCCTTGTTTTTAAACGACGGGTGTTACAAATATCCTCCTAAAACCTTCAAATCATGACATGTGTTATCCACTAATTCTCTTTCCCAATCTTGCCCCCTGATTTTTTCACATGTCATATCTCATGATTAGGAGGATCTTTAGGCTATTTAGTTAGGAGGATTAATCATTTCCCTTCCATATAACCTAATAACTTTTCTTTTAGCCAAACACTCGTAAACTTATATTTATTTTTGTCTCATTTATATACCATCATGCCACTTATCGAATCATTAGAAAATTACATTATCGTTCGAATAATAAAAAACTTACAATACTCTGTAATAACTAAATACGAGTAATACAGTAATAAAGATTAAAATTCTAATTTTTGGTTGGGCAGCTTCTTATATTTCCCTCGCGTCCGTGTCTATCTCTCACTTACATACACCTTCCTTTCACGCAATCATACAACACAAACCATTTCTGTTACATAACAAAATATAGTTTAGCTATTAGTGGAATAAATGATATTAGAGGGACTGAAAGTGACAAGTTAGATATGAGTTGTTAGGTCGGTTAGTGAGATTATATAAGTGTAATTCTCCTCCTTATGAATAACAGACTTGAATATTGATAACTTCTTCTTCTCCAATTCTCTCTTCTGTAATTTCCCTCGTAACAGTGGTATCAGAGTCGTCGATTCTCCGACGAGCTTCCGATTCCGGTTACAACTCCGATTGAGATTCCGGCTAGTTATTGATTATCTTCCTCCTAAAATCAATGGCGGTTAGAACTCTTGATTCGATTTCTTTTTCGCGAGCCTGTGATTTCGATCACTTTCTCCGGTGAACTCTTGTTCTCTGGTGAACTATCTTTCTCCGGTGAACTTTATTTTCTCCGGTGACCTTTTGTTCTCCGGTGAACTATTTTCTCCGGTGAACTACTTTCTCCGGTGAACTTTTGTTCTCCGGTGAACTATCACTTTCTCCGGTGAACTTTTGTTCTCCGGTGAACTTTTTCTCCGGTGAACTTTTTTCTCCGGTGAACTTTTTTCTCCGGTGAACTATCTTTCTCCGGTGAACTATCTTTCTCCGGTGAACTTTTGTTCTCCGGTGAACTATATTTCTCCGGTGAACTTTATTTCTCCGGTGACCTATCCTTTAAAAAACAAATCAGAGAAAAAAAAAATTCAGAAATAAAATCCAAAATTTACTCACAAATTCATCAATAATTCACAACAAATAACCTAAATCAGTACAGTTCAATGGCGGCTCCAAGTTTTAATGGTGATGATGCTAAAGGTTGGAAACGAAGGTGTGAGGAATTCTTTTTGGTTGATGAAACACCTAACAATCGGAAAGTGATGTATGCTGCTATCAAATTTGAAGGCAGAGCATTACATTGGCATCAACTCTACGCAAAAACCAGTGGGAAGTCATTGTTGGATATGTCATGGGATGATTATTCAAGAGCAACATTATTGCATTTTGGAGAGAAACCAGAATTAGAAGATGAACTCTTACAAATTCAGAAGGCATTGAACAATTTACAACTAACACTTGCAAAAGTAGAAGAAGATGTGACAAGATTACAAAAAGAATCATTGATGCTAAAAGAATCTTCTGATGAGATAAAGGAGGAGTTGTTTGAGTATGAGGATAAATCAGAAACAGAAGGTATACATTCTCAAACTAATTCTTCTTCTTCCTTATGCTATGATGAGAGCAATTCAGTGAGTTTTGGAACTGAAATTAGAATGAATTTTGAGGTAGAAAATAGTGCACACCAGGTGTTTGATGAAATGTCTGACCGAAATTTGATTGGAATTGAGGTTGGATTTAGTGATATTTCTCTATGTAGGACTATTTTAAGCAACAATTCAGTAGGTTTTGTAGAAAAAGATGAAGTAAGTTCAGAATTTAAAACTAGTGCATGTAAGGTGTTTGATGTAAGTCCTGACAGTGTTAGTGGTGAGAGTAATGCTGAAATCAAGGCTCAATTCAATGTTAAATCTGGCTGTGGGAGTGATGTGACCAATTTATACCTATCGCCCACATCATTATTGGCCATTTTATTAAGCATTTTAAGTCGATTTTGTGTGCATTTGGCGCGTTTATGTTGTTTGTTAGTGTTTCAGGCTCTAAACAGGTTACGCGCTCATTTGTTGCAAGTTCGGATGTTTCTTTGGCCAAGATGTTGATTTGTGCGTCCGAGAGTTGTTCATAGTGAAAAAAGTGTTATTCGGACCAGCATGATTGGACTGCGCCGCAGTGGGGGAATGCATGTACCCACTGCGCCGCAGTCATCTCAAGGAAAAGAGCATCGAGTCCAGTAATATTATACTGCGCCGCAGTGGGGGTGATCAAGGCCCACTGCGCCGCAGTCAGCTAGTGGAAAAAGGAGATTCAACCAGTAATATTACACTGCGCCGCAGTGGGATGTGCGTGTGCCCACTGCGCCGCAGTCAGCCTTGACAAACGAGCACCAAAGGCAGTGTATAAGCACTGCGCCGCAGTGATGCGCCGCAGTGGGGGCATCACTCGCCCACTGCGCCGCAGTGAGAGTGCGGGGCTGAAAGGTTTTGGGCAGCTTTTGCATCTGATGGAAGGGGGGTATAAATAAAAAAACAAAACCTAATTCCCGGGGGAATGAAGTTTTCTTTCTAAGAGCTGCACTTCAAGGAACACCTTCAAGGATCAAATCAAGATTTCATCATCTTCCGATTCATTAAAGATTCACGTGCACCCACTTAGATCGTATCTATTTTATTGTTCTGCAATTTCTATTTCTCAAACGATTGGTACATCATGTTCTTCCTTTATTTTGATTGTTATTTCAATTTAATCATGAGTGGCTAATATTTTAATCATCCACCTTGATGAAAACTAGACGAATGATGTGATTGCTATATGTTTTAATTCAAAGAGTTGATTTCAATTATCATTGTGTCGAGATCTTGATGATTTAATTCCTTAATATATATTATTATGATATTGGTGGCATGTGTGTTCTTCGTTAGTGGTACTAGTTGAATACATTTGTGATTTTCAAACGGTTGCTTGTCTATGAGCAACTATCACTAGTTCATGGTATGATAGTGAATGTCATTTTAATAAAAGGAATAATTTTGTCAACGTGTTTTGTAACGGTTGGTGGTACCACGCGAGCATTTTATCCTTTCACGATTATCTTGTCAACTCTAAATGAATGTGGTCTTAATTGAATGCAATCATGTTTGAAGTCTAGCGAAGTCAAGGTGGATGATCTTTACTATTATTGTTTGAAGCTTTTCTTTACTTTTAAGTGTTTTGCCTTTTTAAATTTACTTTAATTTAATTGTCAAAGTGTGATTCAAAGTGTTCCACCCTGTTTTCCAAACCACTTTATTAGACAATTGATTCAAACCAATCCCCGTGAACGAACCTGGACTTACTTTGTAACTATATTGCATACGATCGGGTCCACTGCCCGATAGTGTGTAGTAGTGAGTTTCGAGGTACCTCTAGTTTTAAATTTTAAACTCGATTTAGCACATCAAGTTTTTGGCGCCGCTGCCGGGGATTGTGTGCCATTTTAGTTGTTTATTTAGTGGTTTGATCCTTCCTCACGCGTGAGGAAGTTACTTGCTTTATAGTTTAGTTTTTCTTTCTAAGAGCTGCACTTCAAGGAACACCTTCAAGGATCAAATCAAGATTTCATCATCTTCCGATTCATTAAAGATTCACGTGCACCCACTTAGATCGTATCTATTTTATTGTTCTGCAATTTCTATTTCTCAAACGATTGGTACATCATGTTCTTCCTTTATTTTGATTGTTATTTCAATTTAATCATGAGTGGCTAATATTTTAATCATCCACCTTGATGAAACTAGACGAATGATGTGATTGCTATATGTTTTAATTCAAAGAGTTGATTTCAATTATCATTGTGTCGAGATCTTGATGATTTAATTCCTTAATATATATTATTATGATATTGGTGGCATGTGTGTTCTTCGTTAGTGGTACTAGTTGAATACATTTGTGATTTTCAAACGGTTGCTTGTCTATGAGCAACTATCACTAGTTCATGGTATGATAGTGAATGTCATTTTAATAAAAGGAATAATTTTGTCAACGTGTTTTGTAACGGTTGGTGGTACCACGCGAGCATTTTATCCTTTCACGATTATCTTGTCAACTCTAAATGAATGTGGTCTTAATTGAATGCAATCATGTTTGAAGTCTAGCGAAGTCAAGGTGGATGATCTTTACTATTATTGTTTGAAGCTTTTCTTTACTTTTAAGTGTTTTGCCTTTTTAAATTTACTTTAATTTAATTGTCAAAGTGTGATTCAAAGTGTTCCACCCTGTTTTCCAAACCACTTTATTAGACAATTGATTCAAACCAATCCCCGTGAACGAACCTGGACTTACTTTGTAACTATATTGCATACGATCGGGTCCACTGCCCGATAGTGTGTAGTAGTGAGTTTCGAGGTACCTCTAGTTTTAAATTTTAAACTCGATTTAGCACATCAAGTTTTTGGCGCCGCTGCCGGGGATTGTGTGCCATTTTAGTTGTTTATTTAGTGGTTTGATCCTTCCTCACGCGTGAGGAAGTTACTTGCTTTATAGTTTAGTTTTTCTTTTCTTTTCTTATCACAGGTGCAGTTGACGTGTTTGGTTAGTTGTGTTTTGCAGGTCTACTTCTTAGTTGATGAACTTGCGGTCTTCGGGTTTACCGCTAAATAGTCCTTTGAGAACACCAACAAGACGTAGGTTTAACTTCACAACACCTACACCATTCTCACCTATTGCTAGACCCACTCCTGATTCAGACGAGGAAGGGTTCTATTTGGACGAATTTTTCAATTTAGAAGTTAAGTTAGAAGAGGAAATGGGAGACGAAGAAAGGGATCCGAATGATATACGTTATGGTGAGAGGGTCCGTACTATTCCTACCAACCGTGGTAGTCCTATAAGACCTCCGGCCATTGCTCATGATTTCAATCTGAAAGGTAATCATCTTAAAAGTATTGAGGAGCAACAGTTTGACGGTAAAAGGAAATGGGATCCATACCAACACTTGGAAAGGTTTGAAAAGTTGGCACGGTTATATCAATATGGGCAAAACCAAATGAATGCCGTTAAACTTGAAACATTTCCCATGTCCATTACCGGTGATGCTTTAGATTGGTTTAATGATCTTCCGGAAAATTCCATAACAACTTGGGACCAACTCAAGCAAGCTTTCATTGGTGAGTTTTATTCACTTAGAACTCAAAGGAAGTTGAAGAATTTGATTAGGTCCTTTGACCAAGATGAAGATGAAGATGTGGTGGATGCATGGATCCGTTTTAAGGAGATGTTAAGAAATTGTCCGGGCCATAACATGACTAAGGAGCAATATGTTGAGCTTTTCTTTGATGGCCTAGATAAGAAGTCCAAGCGTGAGTTAGGATATGCTTTCGGGGGTGGTTTTAACAAGATCACACCCAATGAAGGTTTTGAAATTTTGGAATCCATGGCAAAGGACAATGCGAATATGGATGATGATAGATTTTGAAGAATGAGAGAAGATTAAAGAAAGGTACTAGCCAAGGTAGGGTTGCAAAGGTTGAAGCTAGTCATGATTCTGGGATGATTGGAGAGATTAGAGCGCTATCTGAGCGCATGGAAAAAGGATTTGCTATGCAAGAGAATCGGTTTGGAGCAATTGAAAGGGATGTAAAGGTAGTAGCCGATGGATGTGATCATTGTGGTGATATGCATTATTCTGATGAGTGTCCCAATCGGGGACCCGAAGATGTGAGTTACGTCCAGAATCAACAACAAGGGAGCTACCAGCGCAATACCGGTTTCCAGAACCGTTCTTCAGGTAATCCTTCTTATAACTCTTCTTTTCCTACTAATAATTCTCGTTTTTCAGGAAATAGGTGGCAAAGGGATAACTTTCAGAGTCAACCACAACAACAAACTCAACAAGGCCAAGGATCAGGTTCTTCTTCCTCTAATACCGATCCAAATGCCGAGTTGAGGGAGATGATGAAACAGTTGGTGAGTAATCAGGCTGAAACTAACACTAGCATTCAGATGATTCGGGATGATACTAAGGCATTGAATGAGAGGTTGGATAGGATAGATGGCAAGGTAGAGATAAATATGAAGAATCTGTGAGTCCCTCGATAGCTACTGATCGCTCTCGAGATCGTCTATTGTTATGTCGTGAGTGCGGAATCCTCACGAGATAACTAGTTTGATTAGTTATCGTATATATTGCTAATTATGTCAATATAATCGGCCTTATGTGATCTATCTTCGTTTTCTATAAGCTAGAAACGAACTTAGTCGCCTTTGGTGTGTGAGAAATGAACCGATTCCTCAATTTAGGGTTTCCATTCATTTATATATGTTTCTGATCGATATTGGGCCTGCTGGGCTTTGTTCTTACGAACTTAGCAGCCCAGCCCATATAACGAAGATTATCTTCGTTAGTTCCTAACGAAGGTTATCTTCGTTAGTACTAAATACCATCAACATCTATGCTTAGTTATTTTCCAAGTACTTCATGTACAAGAAACCTAACATATATTATGTTTGTACTTGTATAACATACATAACAAACATCATATATAAACACATATATATAACACCAAAACATGTAATCGATCATTACTAAAACACTAAGTCCATAATCTATCAATTACACATATATAAATAAGACTAATCAAATCTAAGTTGCTGTTGTCACATCAACATGCATCAACAAACTCCCCCTTGACAGCAGCATCTTCGATTTCTTCAGTCTTCAAAAAATCTTCATCATCCATCAAATAACAATCGTCTGCTATTTGCATGGATATTTTCGTGTAAGCAGACTTGGAGAATCTTACGATATCGATCTTCTTCATTCTTCCAAAATGGTAAAAATGAACATTCAGTATCGTATAATTTTCTCTGATCATTTCTTGAGAAGTTAACCAACTGCATTGGATCATACATCCTTCTCAACAACATCTTCTTCTTTGAGTCTGCATACATCTTGGCTTCACCAGAATTTCGATCAATCTCCCAATTATCCATTTTATCCAAGACATCTTGTGCCCATTTCTTGGCAGGGACTTTGATCATACACTTGATAACACGTTGAATATACTCAATGCTTTTATCTGGCTTAACCACCTTCTTCTTTCGTCTTGGTTCAATATGAAACTTTGGTTTCTCAGAGTCTTTCATATTCGATCTCAACTTGAAATCTTCATGAAGATTCTTACCAACCACATCAGCAAGACCATAACCACTTGGATTGATAATCCTATTATTTCCAAGTTCATGTAAGTCTTCTTCACACAAACTTCTGAAATGTCTCTCACGCCATGCTAGATACTGACAACCTTCTGGTCTTTTAAGAACGAACAACTTCAGTTCTTCATCATAGAACCAACTCCAGATTATTGTCTTATATCTTGCAGCATCTTTATCTGAGATGTGAGTCCAATACATGATGGGTTTCATAGTATCCCATGTGACTATATAATCATTAATTCTTTGCCCAGGCACAAGTCGATCAATCTCATGTAGTGGATCATCTTCTCTGAGAGGTACAGGATAATCATTTGGATCAAAAGGTCTTGTCAAGTTGATTTCCCAGTGGAAAGGAATCAAAGCATCATCAATCTTAGCATATACCACAAAGTTTAAAACTTTAGCAGAGCTACTAATTGAAGATTGAAGCATTCTTTCCTTAACTTCTTTCCTCTTAATCTCTAACTCTTTTCTTTCTTCTAAAGATGGATCTTCAGAAGTTGAGTCCCAAACATCATCAAACCCATAAGGCTTCTTGAATATGTTTATATCCGGTTCAGGAACAAACTCACCCTCCTCAAGTTCATCACCATCAAAGAATAATTCTGCATCATCTGTATCATCTATTAAGATTACACAAAATGAACACCAGAATAAAATGAATAATCATGATAATAATAATAAAGATGAAATATAATTGCATTGAAATAAGATAGATTACATTCACATGTCGTAAACTTATTACATGCAACCTAATATACACTTTATCAATCTTTATCAAAATCATAAGTTGAATCAGAATCAGAATCAGATTCCAAGGCTGTTTGCCTTTGAATCTGAAATTCTTTTCCTCTTTCAGTTTCTGCTTCTTGCTATTTATCTAATAAGTTATCAAATACAGCATGAAAAGCATTTTCTTCGGTATTACAGTCATGTCCAAATTTTGCCTTAACTTCACGCTTTAATCGTTCAGTTTCAGCTTCAACTTGATCATCACTTAAATAATCAATCGATTTCGAAGAATTACCTGAGTCAAGTGCTTCAATAACTTCAGCCTCTCGAGGAGCACTTGATCCACCCGCACCAGAAGTACCAGTCTGGGTAGTATCTCTTCCTGTCTCCCCCTGAGTCTCAACACCTTTTCCTTTGTCAGAAACTGGGCGAGAATCACTCCTATTACCAGCATTATCAGCATCATCATCTTCATTCTGACGTCTTGGCTGAACTGCTGATAATCTGCAAACTTCTTCAGGAACATCTCCCCCTTGATTCTTGACCCAGTTTATTAAAAAGGTCAAAGTACCTCGAACATTCGTAATCAGACTCTAATGTATCAACACGAGCCTGAAGAACATCGATACGCCTAACTAGGGAGTAATCTGAAGGAATAGGAAGAAAAGTAGGCAATCTGGGCAAAATTGGTATGGCAGGAGGCAATAATGGACGCAACGTTACACTACCGGCAACAGAAGCAACCGGTGCTGTAGAGACAGCAGGAATAGCAGCAGCAGCTGCAGATACTGAAGTAGCCTCAGAAATTCGTGCACGCTTAGTTCTGCGATAAGTAAAAGGAGCATCCAGTGTCCTCTTAGGTCCAACAGTACTTGTATCTTCATGGATTGGACTTGATGCCATATCTCTATGTTCCAATTCTTCTTGATGCTGAAGTACAACTTCTTGTTCAGCACCATCATCCTGATTAACTTGAGAATCATGTTCATCATGAACGGATTGATCCGTATCAGAAAGAACAGGTGAAGAATGACATGCCTTACTCCGACGCTCTCGGCGTAAAGCACCAGGTACATCTTCTCGAGAAAAATGATATGAATGATCACTTCCTGAAACAGCAGGTACATCATGAGCCATCTTAGTTCGATGCTCATTACCAGAATCAGCAGCCACACTATCATATTCATCTGTGTCTGCTTCAACTACATCATCACCACCATCATTCCCACTATCAGAGTCATCAGAATCACCATCAGAACTATCATCTGAACTCTCTTCATCCTCATGATCAGAATTGTCTTCATCATCCACTAACATATCACCCTCAAAACGAGATCGATAATTTGGATTAATCAAATGACCAAACAGTGGTGGATCATTAAGACCAGCCACATTTCTAGTGTTAGCTTCTAAATCAGTAAATAAACATAAAGGCCAAGCATGTGGTGCATAGCGAGGACCTTGATCAAATACCAAATCCGGACAAAAGTGTCTAACGATTGCCATAACAAAGCGAGGATATAAGAGAAATCTATTTTTCGCTTTGGCATTGATTTGACCAATAAACTCATGATAGAAGTATGTTGAAAACGGATAAGGTCGATTATAGACCAAGGCAACCATCTGCGAAGAAATCTGAGCAGAAAGCTGATCAAATCCAGCCTTACGATTGCTCAGACTTACCAACAAAGCGTAAGCAAGATATCTCCAACGTCCTTGAATCCACTTTTGTCAAAAGGAAGCTTTATTTGACCAACATATCCCATTCTTTGAAAACACCTACGAATAAGGTCAAAATCATAAGCTAATTCTACTGCTTCGTCTGATCAAATGTAGAATGCAGAATTTCACGAAGCATCGCAATCAGAATCAGAATCAGAATCAGAATCAGAATCAGAATCAGAATCAGAATCAGAATCAGAATCAGAATCAGAATCAGAATCAGAATCAGAATCAGAATCAGAATCAGAATCAGAATCAGAATCAGAATCAGAATCAGAATCAGAATCAGAATCAGAATCAGAATCAGAATCAGAATCAGAATCAGAATCAGAATCAGAATCAGAATCAGAATCAGAATCAGAATCAGAATCAGAATCAGAATCAGAATCAGAATCAGAATCAGAATCAGAATCAGAATCAGAATCAGAATCAGAATCAGAATCAGAATCAGAATCAGAATCAGAATCAGAATCAGAATCAGAATCAGAATCAGAATCAGAATCAGAATCAGAATCAGAATCAGAATCAGATTCCA
>CM067168.1:152895898-152943050 GCA_034093135.1 Erigeron breviscapus
GTATTTTCATACAATTGCTCTTCACTGTGATAGACTGTGGTGTCCAAGAAGTCATCAGGAGAATCAACTATTTGAGCCATATCATCAAGAATTTCAGCCAAATAAGCGTTATTGTTCTCATCATGTGGAAGATTCCAAACATAAGAACCATCTGGTTGAACAGCTACTATAGCCTTGTCATTGCCATTGACATTTGCAGTAGGATCATCAGTCAACAAAAGAGCTCTAGTTGAATTTTGATTGAACGGACGATTACCACCTCTATCTTGATGTGTAGGAGTAACATTTGCCTCTCTCTTAGGCCGTTGACATTCTCTGGAAAAATGTCCAAACCCTTCACAGTTATAGCACTTCACCTTTGACTTGTCAAATCCCTGAGTACCTCCAGTAAGCTGTCTGCCTGTTCTATTCATAAACTTTTGCACTCTCCTGGTGATCATTGCCAATTTCCATTTCAGATCCATTTCTTCAACATCATCTGGATCTATCTGGTCGTAATCTTCATCAATAAGTGCTGGATCTGTGATTCTTCCTGCAACAAAAGCTTCATGTGCAGCACACATAGCAGCAAATACATTCATCCTACCCTCAGCTGATTTCATATTCATAGGCATGGACTTGTATCCAGTAGAAGAAGATGTAATGTTTCCGAACTTCATATTTCCTGTCTTTGCACCTTCATTAGCCCTTTTACCCCTGTTACCAGCATCAGAAGCCATGAATCCGGAAGAATCATCTCCATCCATTAATGGACCACAATTGTCTGTCTCACCAGTATTACCAACTCCAGAAAAGAAAGCATTAACATCAGCTGTTGGATTTTTCATAGTGGCATGATAGAGAGATGGATCTTATGTGAAGTTGTCTTGAAGATCCTTTGCCTTATCCTTCATTTCTCTATTTCTTAGTGTGGATATTACTCCATCTATTCGAAGAGATGCATAATCAGCTCTTTCTTGCAATCCATGACGAAATTCTTTATAAGCTTTCGGCAAACCATCCAAGAATTTATCCACTATCTCAGTAGGAGTGTATTTAAGATCAAAGTAAGCTAATTCAGCAAGAAGATGTTGATATCTCAGAATAAGATCCCCAACTTGTTCATTCTTTGTAGCATTGAAGCAGTCAAATTGTTTCTTAAGCATTTTAATTCTGTTTTGCTTCAATAGAGGATCACCTTCACAATGAGCTTCAATAGCATCGAACAATTGCTTTGAAGTCTTGTATTCCTGTTTAGGAAACAAGTGCACCAACTCTTGAGGAATGCACATACGAAGAGTGGAAAGAGTCTTTACTTCAATGACATAGTTAGCCTTTTCTTCACCTGTTAATTCTCCCACCTTATATGTAGAAGTAATTCCATTCCAGTAAGAGTAGGCCATTCATAACCTTCAGTGATCATGAGCCACATGTTTAGGTCTTCTCGTTGAATAAAATCTTCAAATCGACCTCTCCACGCCCAGAAGTCAGCTAATGAAACTAACTTTGGTGGAGAATTAGTACGTCCTACAAGATGATCATGATAAACCAGAGAATTGAGGTATTGGGCAACAGCATTGTTGGTTGAAGATGAAGAAGCCATAAATGAAAATTACTGTTCAAACGAAGATAAGAGATGGAACGAAAATAGGTTAAATTCGTAAGAACAAGGTCTGAACGAAGATAGCTTAAGTTCGTAGACTATGGTTCTGAACGAAGATAGCTAAGTTCGTAGACTAAGGATCTAAACAAAGATAACTTAAGTTCGTAGACTAAATTCGTTTGAAGAAGATTCAGAACGAAAATGAAGATAACTTCGTTTTCTATCTTCGCTTGATGAACTATAGAACGAATTTAAGTTAAATTCGTTTTTAAACTTCGTTTTGCTAAGTTCGTAGGTCAAACGAACTTAGCGACAGAAAGGGTATTCGGGAGGTTTTTGAGAAAATAACAATCAAACAAATGATCTCAACCCTTCGATAAGATATCGAATGGCTCTGATACCACTTGTGAGTCCCTCGATAGCTACTGATCGCTCTCGAGATCGTCTATTGTTATGTCGTGAGTGCGGAATCCTCACGAGATAACTAGTTTGATTAGTTATCATATATATTGCTAATTATGTCAATATAATCGGCCTTATGTGATCTATCTTCGTTTTCTATAAGCTAGAAACGAACTTAGTCGCCTTTGGTGTGTGAGAAATGAACCGATTCCTCAATTTAGGGTTTCCATTCATTTATATATGTTTCTGATCGATATTGGGCCTGCTGGGCTTTGTTCTTACGAACTTAGCAGCCCAGCCCATATAACGAAGATTATCTTCGTTAGTTCCTAACGAAGGTTATCTTCGTTAGTACTAAATACCATCAACATCTATGCTTAGTTATTTTCCAAGTACTTCATGTACAAGAAACCTAACATATATTATGTTTGTACTTGTATAACATACATAACAAACATCATATATAAACACATATATATAACACCAAAACATGTAATCGATCATTACTAAAACACTAAGTCCATAATCTATCAATTACACATATATAAATAAGACTAATCAAATCTAAGTTGCTGTTGTCACATCAACATGCATCAACAGAATCAATGTGTTAACTTTAAGGATCTTGAGAGTAGGATGGCTGCCCTTTCTAGGCCTCCAGGTACTTTACCTAGCAATACTCAACAGAATCCTAAGCCTCAGTTTAGCATGGGGCCAAATCAGGGACAGAATTCGGGGCCGAAGTACACTCCACCTCGAGCCCGTAATGAGGAAGCCAAGGCCATCACCACTCGTACAGGTAAATCATATGACCCTCCTACTATACCTGATGTTGTTGTTTCAGATGTGCAGGATTCAGGTAATGATGATGAGGAGATTGAGATGGAGGAGAATCCGACCGTGAAGACTCGGGTCACACCTCCAAAACCAGTTGTGGAACCCGAGGTTAAAGCTTATAAACCAAAAGTTCCATTTCCACAACGGTTCAGGAAGGCAAAGCTAAAGGAACAATATAACAAGTTTATTCAAATGATTTCAAATGTTCATATTAATGTGCCTTTAGTTGATTTGATACAGGGGATGCCTCATTATGCCAAGTTCATTAAGGAACTTGTGACGGACAAAGGAAAGATGGAGGAGGCCAAAGCTACTTTCTCAATGCCGAGTGTTCTGCTATCTTGCAGAACCGCATTCCGCCTAAGCTTGAAGATCCAGGGAGTTTCCTTATTACTTGCTCTATTAGAACCATTATTTGTAAGGCTTTAGCTGATTTAGGTGCTAGCATTAATTTGATACCTTATTCGGTTTGGAGTAAGTTGGCTTTAGAAATCCTTCGCCCGACTCGCATGAGTATAAGATTAGCTGACCATTCATTTCAGTACCCCATGGGGATTACTGAAAATATTAGAGTCAAGGTGGGCCATATTGTTTTCCTAGTTGACTTTGTTATCCTCGAGATGGAGGAGGATGCACAAGTACCCCTTATTCTTGGACGACCATTCCTTAATACCGCGGATGCTATCATCCGTGTGAAGGATAAGGAAATTTCTTTGGGTGTGGGTACGGATAGGATTGTTTTTAATGTTGAGAGGTCTATTAAGCATTCATATTCTAATGATGAGTCATGTTTCAGGATTGATGTGATTGATGATGCTTTAGACCGAGAATTTCAGGAATTGGTGGAGATAGAGATTGAAAATGAAGAGCTCACTTGCTTAGGAGCTGGAGATATTTCTGATGATGATTTGTTTGCAGAGGTTATGGCACTTAGCTTGGATGAGACACCTCCAGTGGATGAGAGCTTTGAGAGAGTTGTTGCTGATGGAAGCTCAAGGGTACCTAATTCAGTTGATGTACCACCTACAGATTTGGAGCTCAAGCCATTGCCTGCCCATTTGGAGTATGCTTACTTGGCAGGTAAATCCTCTTTACCAGTGGTTATCTCGTCCTCACTCTCGAGTGACGAGAAAGATTGTCTCTTGTCTGTGCTCCGAGCCCATAAGCGGGCTTTTGCTTGGAAGACTACCGACATTCCAGGTATTAGTCCTAACTTTTGTCAGCACAAGATTGATTTTGTCGATGATGTTAAGCCCGTTGTCCAGCGACAAAGGAGGCTAAATCCTAATATGAAAGAAGTGGTTAAGAAAGAAGTGATTAAGTTGTTAGATGCAGGGATCATTTCCCTATTGCTGATAGTCCTTGGGTTAGTCCTGTTCATTGTGTGCCCAAAAAGGGGGGTATGACGGTTATTGAGAATGAAAATAGGGAACTCTTGGCTACTAGGACTATTATGGGTTGGCGGGTTTGTATTAACTTCCGTAAGCTTAATGATGCCACCCGAAAGGATCACTTTCCATTGCCTTTTATTGATCAGATGTTAGAGAGACTTGCAGGTAATGAGTATTTTTGTTTCCTTGATGGGTTTTCCGGGTACTTTCAAATACCCATTGATCCAAAGGATCAAGAAAATACCACTTTCACGTGCCCCTTTGGTACTTTTGCCTACCGGCGAATGCCTTTTGGTTTGTGTAATGCCCCTGGCACCTTCCAAAGGTGCATGATAGCTATATTCCAGGACATGCTTGAGACCTCCATGGAGATCTTCATGGATGATTTCTCGGTTTTTGGGGACTCGTTTCGTACTTGCTTGCATAACTTGGATAAGATGTTAGAACGGTGTGAGAGGGCTCAACTTGTTTTGAATTGGGAGAAGTGTCACTTCATGGTGACCGAGGGTATTGTGCTAGGTCACAAAGTGTCTAAGGCAGGGATAGAGGTTGATAGGGCTAAGATTGATGTTATAGCCAAATTACCCCCGCCTTCCAATGTAAAAGGGGTAAGGAGTTTTCTTGGACATGCCGGTTTTTACCGCCGTTTCATTAAAGATTTTTCTAAGATTACTCGTCCTATAACCCACTTGTTGGAGAAGGACGTCCCTTTTGTGTTTGATGATTCTTGTTTAAGTGCTTTTCAGGTTCTAAAGGAGAAGTTGACCAATTCACCTATCATGGTCAGGTCGGATTGGGAATTGCCCTTTGAATTGATGTGTGATGCAAGTGATTTTGCTGTGGAAGCCGTGCTTGGGCAAAGGGTTGATAAGCATTTCAAGCCCGTTTACTTTGCTAGCAAAACTTTGAACCCCGCCCAGTAAAATTACACCACAACTGAGAAGGAGTTGCTTGTCGTGGTTTTTGCTTTTGATAAGTTTAGATCTTATTTGGTGTTAAGTAAGACCATAGTTTTCACGGACCATTCAGCCCTTAAGTACTTGTTCTCGAAACAAGATGCTAAACCTAGGCTTATCCGTTGGGTTTTGTTGTTACAAGAGTTTGATATAGAGATTAAGGATAAGAAAGGGGCTGAAAATTTGGCTGCCGACCATTTGAGTCGCTTGGAAGATCCTCACCGGGAGGAACTTCGTGATGGGGAGATCAATGATCACTTCCCTGATGAGTGTTTAATGTTTATTTCTACTTCTGATGATGCTCCTTGGTTTGCAGATATTGCTAATTATTTGGTTGCAGGTGAGATACCGAATGATTTCACGCATCAACAGAAGAAGAAGCTCATTTCAGATGCTAAGTACTATTTTTGGGATAGCCCATACTTGTTTCGTGTTTGTGCAGATGGGATGGTAAGGAGATGTGTAGCTGGAGCTGAGACTAGGGAGATTCTTGATGCTTGTCACTATGGTCCAACTGGAGGTCATTACGGTCCTTCAGTAACCGGTAAGAAAGTGTTTGATGCAGGTTTCTATTGGCCTACAATTTTCAAGGAAGCTCAAACTTTGGTAGAGACTTGTGACATTTGTCAAAGACAAGGAAATATCACTAAGCGGGATGAGATGCCTCAACAAAGCATTCAGGTATGTGAGGTATTTGATATTTGGGGTATAGACTTCATGGGACCATTCCCACCTTCTAATAAGTTCCAATATATTCTTGTTGCCGTTGACTACGTGTCTAAATGGGCCGAAGCCAAGGCTTTGCCCACGAATGATGCTAGGGTAGTAATTGATTTCCTTAAACAATTGTTTTGCCGATTTGGTTGCCCTAGAGCCTTAATTAGTGACCGAGGAACCCACTTTGCAAATCATCAGTTAGCTAAGGTCATGAAAAGATATGGTGTTGTGCATTACTTTTCTACTTCCTATCATCCACAAACTAGTGGACAAGTAGAAAACACCAATAGGGCTTTGAAAAGAATTTTGGAGAAAACTGTGGGAGATAACCCTAAGGTTTGGTCAAAGAAGTTGGACGACGCCTTGTGGGCATTTAGGACGGCTTATAAGACACCGATTGGCACCACGCCATACCGGTTGCTCTATGGCAAGACTTGTCATTTACCTATTGCGATAGAGCATAAGGCGTATTGGGCGTTGAGGAATTTAAACTTGGATATGATGGAAGCCGGTGAACTTAGAATGTTGCAACTTCATGAGCTTGATGAGCTTAGGTTAGGAGCCTATGAGAATTCTAGGCTTTACAAGGAGCGAACCAAGGTTTGGCATGACAAGAGGATCCGTAGAAAGGAGTTTAAGGTTGGGGCTAAAGTTTTGTTGTTTTTGTCTAAGTTTAAGATCAAGCAACCTAAGCTAACTTCTAGGTGGATTGGACCTTTTGTTATCAAGCATGTTTATCCGTCAGGGTATATTGAATTGTTTAAGAGAAATGGAGACGGATCTTTCATTGTTAATGGCCATAGACTTAAGTTGTCTTTGGAAGAAGAGCAAGTTGAGGGGATAATCGAGGAGATCCCCGTTTTTGAATATGAGGCTTGAAAGATAGTCGAGTCTAGCTAATGACTCGTAAATAAATTAAGCGCTTCTCGGGAGGCAACCCGTGTTATTTTCTTGCATTTTATTTTGTTTTTGTTAGTTAGATTTGATGTTGTTTTGTCAAGAAAAATGCAGGTACAATTTGATGTGAAGCGGATTGAGGTAAGTGTTCAAAATTTTCATTGTCAAATTTTTTTCTAAGGAAAAACTGGGGGGGCGAGATCAGTGAGATCATACTGCGCCGCAGTGGGAGCATCACCAGCCCACTGCGCCGCAGCTATAAGCCACTGTCCCTGGGGTGAAATTTCTCCCACTGCGCCGCAGTGGGAGTGTGCCTGGGTGACTGCGCCGCAGCCTATTTGTTCTGCCATCTGGGAGCAAAATTGCCCCACTGCGACGCAGTGGGGGAGGCCGATGCCCACTGCGCCGCAGTAGGCCTTTTGACTGGTCAACCAGAGGAGCATGTATTATTGCCAGTCAAAAGAAGGGGTTACTTTTTACCGCTCAAAATTTTTATCAGTTTTGTTTTCTCTCTTACTTTCAAAACCGATCTAAGTACCAAAACCCTTCCCTAGGCTCTGATTTCCTTCCTTATTTCACCATCATTCTTGCATTTTCTTCTTCTTTTTCTCCTGCATTACCAGTATTCTATCATCATCATGGGAAAAGAGGTAAGATTTCTTGACTAGTTTTTCTTTTTATTTCTTTAATTTTAATTTTTTAATTTTTAGGGTTTTAATTTTCAAATTAATTAGTGGGTTTTGTTAGTTTTGTGATATTGAGGCTTATGTGGTGTTTAATTTTTCGATTCTAACACTTGTTCATCCGATGTTGAGATAAAATTAAAGCTAGGGTTTTGAAAAAAAAATGGGGCTTTTTGATGAACAAGTGTAGGGGGAGGTTAATGATAGCCTAGGTGTTTGTAAATAGTTGAAATAAAGTTGATTGATGGTATGAATATACCACCTTTGCTGGAAATTGTGAAGAACACCATCCATCTTGCCCAGATTTTTAGGCCACTGCGCCGCAGTGGTATTGTGTGTTAGCCACTGCGCCGCAGTGGCTGGCTTCTGACCTGCACGTGACTATTGCCTCACTGCGCCGCAGTGAGGACCACCCAGCCCACTGCGTCGCAGTGGGATGTTTCTGTCCAAAAGTTGTGTAGATGATTATTGAGATTTCAGTTTTGCATTCCTTATGTCTCAAGTTTGTTTGTTTTAATGGTTGTGTTTGCAGACCGCAGACCAGAGAAGACGAATGGAGGTTGGACAAGGGAGCGGGACCGCAAGTACCCCCGCCAAGAGAGCTAGGCAAGAGCCAGAAGTGCCTGATTTAAGGTTTGGAGAGTACGATATGAACGAGTCTCACGCATGGTTAGAGTTCAATGGGGCTAGGCAACCCCATAAGAACAACTTCTTGAATAATCTCTATGCTCTTCATCGTCAGGTAGTATGCCCTCCCAAATATCTTGATCCGATTTTTGCTAGAAATTATGGGATACAGGAGGATATCCGTAGGTGGTTTCGTATTAAGGTTCAAATCGGTGACCAGGTTGTTAGTAGTGATATGTGGCACAATATTTTCAATAATCGGGAACCAGTTTTTCGTGAACTTTGTCTTGAGTTTTATTCTTCATTAAAATTGACTAAGGAGTTGCATAAAGTGAAGGATATTTTTGAGGAGAGGATTGTTACATTTTTCTGCGGGGGACAGCCTAGGAAGTTATCTATTCCTGAATTTGGTTTTTATTGTGGTATGTATACGAGGGAGCAGTTAGATAGTCAGGATTTTAGGGCCTTGTTGAGGAAGGGTTTGTATGTGAAACAGGATTTGGGAGATGGAGAGTCGATATCTCAGTATTGGACTCGTATTTCGGGGGGACACGATTGGCCTTCTGGTGGCTCTGGTAGTGTGTCTAAGATTAGAAGTGTCAAGCTGAGGATGTTGCACCGGATGATTGTCACGTTTCTGGTACAAAGGTCCACCCATTGGGACAAGGCGTACCAGCTCGATTTATGGTTGGTTAAGTTGTTTTCTGAGGGGGCACCGAGGAGGTTTGCTTTGGCCCCGATGGTTGTTCTGGATAGGATGGTGAATCACTCGGATTCAAAGTTGGTACTTGGGCAGTTTATCACCCGTCTTTACAGGAGGATGGATCAGGATATGACTTGGATGGGATCGCAGCAGGCCCGCACCAACTATACCCTAGATTATTATCAGCCTATGTGGGATGCTCAGTACCATGGGCAGCCGTTCGTTCCAGATACTCCTATTCCTGATTTTTCACCACCACCTATTCATGTTCCGACATATCGTCAGGGAGGCGGTTCTTTCTTTCCACATGATCTAGGAGGATCTCCTCGTGGTCCTGTGCAGTTTGGTTCTTTTGGCGGTAGATCTTCTTTTGATGCAGGTACTAGTGCAGATTGGAGACCATGGCCAGGTGCCGCTAGTCAAGCAGGTGGAGATGCTGGTGGTTCTGGGGGATTTGTTGGTGGTTCATTTTCTTTTGTTCCTGGTTTTGTTGCAGGTTCTGGCTCAGGCTTTGGCGGTGGACCGTCTGGAGGAGATGTTGGCGCCTCTGGTTCGGGTCAAGAAGGAGACCGCAATTGGATCACCGATCTTTTTGATACATCTGGTCTTCCCCATGGCTATCATGGACAGTCGCAGTGATGATGATTATGGTTCCCATCCGGTTCCGTGGGATGGAATCATTTTATGATTTATGATGATTGGTATTCAGGATGACTGTACTTTATACATTGTGTCTTATTTTCTGTTCTCTATTTTCTGGTATCCACCCTACGGGGTGATGAGACATTGTACTTTCGTTTGTTTTCTTTCTTTTAGGTTTTTATTTTTCTGCATAAAACAGTAGTTACTTTGATATGCTTAGAAATGTGGTTTGTTTGTGGTGCAAGTGACAGGACTATTCAATTTGATTGCTATTGTGCAACACAACTGTGGGGGGAAAACCCATTGGATTCTCTTCTCATCTTTACTCTGTGGCATCAAATGGTGATTGTGTGATGGTGTGCATATGCTGGCAGTAAGTTCAGCGCCGCTATATTTGTGTTTGGTATGTTTGATGCACACACAACTCTCGCACTTTCCGTTTTGGTACAACTTGTTTCTCCCGCCAAGCAAATTGTTCTTCCTTTTTCGGAAGCGCAATTTGTGACACGGGGTCGACTAACTTGTTTCAAAACGGGATGTGTCCTTACTCCGGTATGTGTTCTGATTTTTCTATGTTGATTACCCCTATTTCCCTTTGTTTGACCGAATATGGACATTGAGGGCATTGTCCATCTTAAGTGTGGGGGGTGGCAAATAGGTTTAAGCTACCGGGTTTATCTCTGTTGTTGTTTTGCCATTGAGATTTTAGCCGTTCTTGTGGATGTGTCCCTCTCGTAGGCTTTTGGGTTTTTATCCAAGAGTAAGGGTTCTATTTTGAACTTTGAACTATGATGTGCATGTTTGAGAATTGGTTGTTTCAATTTGGCGGGATGATAGAAGTTGATATGGTTTTGATACTTGTGTTGAGCTTGTCCTTGTGGTAAATTGCTTTTGTCACTTAATTCATAATAATTTAATGTGCAATTTTACTACAAATTTTTCCTTGGTAAAATTTTAACCGGCGAAATGTGTTCTGAACGGTTATTGGGCTTATCCTTGTGGATTGATAACATTACTTGCATACTCAAATTTCCCAAACACCTAAAGTTGTGAGATTCATTGTTCATATATAGATGTGCTAGGTGTTTACGGTTTTGGTTTGATTACCTTGTAATTTGTCCCTCTCTTAGGCTCTTGGATTTATTCGGGAGTAAGGGTTCCATTTCGAACTCTGCACTAAGATGTGCGAATTTGAGGTTAATTTATTCCATTTCCGGGTTCTTTTCTTTGATTTGAGTGTGCCGGTGATGTGTTGAGCTAGAACTTGGCCTTGTGATCGTGACGAGACCGCAGTGAGATCACTTTTGTGATAAAAGTACATCGGATGACGAATTGGCATATAGGTTTGACCCATACTTTTCTTTCTTTCTTTATTTTCACTTTTCCTTTTGTATATTCATACCCTTACTATACTTATACTCACTTACATATACATCCTTCCTTTCTTTGTAAACCTTTCTTATACATCCTTTTAACTTAGCCTTTTCCATTGTATATATCCACTCATTTATGTAAACTTTACCTAATTATAGAAAAAAGAGAAAAGTGAAAAAATTTCAATTAAAAAAAAAAAAAAAAAAAAAAAAAAAAAAAAAAAAAAAAAAAAAAAAAAAAAAAAAAAAAAAAAAAAAAAAAAAAAAAAAAAAAAAAAAAAAAAAAAAAAAAAAAAAAAAAAAAAAAAAAAAAAAAAAAAAAAAAAAAAAAAAAAAAAAAAAAAAAAAAAAAAAAAAAAAAAAAAAAAAAAAAAAAAAAAAAAAAAAAAAAAAAAAAAAAAAAAAAAAAAAAGAAGAACTTGGGCTACTAGTGGGTACTTCTCATTTTTATATGTCTAGAGTTGTGTTGTATCGTTAAGAATGGAGAGCTTGGTTGATTTTAAGTTGTTTGAAGTTGATACACCACAGCGGTGTCGAGTTTGCTTGGTATTTTTGAGGTGTCTTAGCGGAATAGCAATTTATGGGTTGTTGGCAATCAATGGTACGGGTTTTGATTAGACTGTTTTGTACATATTTCATACATACCTTATACTTATGATTGTTTCCTTTCATTTCTAACCTTCACTCCCTTACTCATTGTAAATATCCATTACATATACCTTAGCCTAACTATACAACCATCTTATATGCCTATTTTGATGATGTACTTGGTGCTTACGCCATGTCGGTGGAGCTATGATCCTTGTTCAAGCCTATGGTAAGATATGCATCACGACTGTGCTATGAGTGATTCTTGATATATTCAACCCCAAAAGTAAGTTCGTTGGAGTAGAATGATATTGATAGGTTCATTTGTTTCACTTGTGCTTAGTCGTGTTATTGAGGCTTGTGGATTGTTCAGATATTGTCAAACATTTCGAGTTTTCATTTAAGATTAAAACTGCTTCACCCAACTTTTTGTCATTGACATACTTGGTGTTGCTTCTTTTTGATACTCGTGATTGTTTATTTAGCTTCATTGCCAAGGATTACTTTTTCTTTAAATGTTGGATTTGCTTGAGGACAAGCAATGCTCAAGTGTGGGGGGATTTGATGTGACCAATTTATACCTATCGCCCACATCATTATTGGCCATTTTATTAAGCGTTTTAAGTCGATTTTGTGTGCATTTGGCGCGTTTATGTTGTTTGTTAGTGTTTCAGGCTCTAAACAGGTTACGCGCTCATTTGTTGCAAGTTCGGATGTTTCTTTGGCCAAGATGTTGATTTGTGCGTCCGAGAGTTGTTCATAGTGAAAAAAGTGTTATTCGGACCAGCATGATTGGACTGCGCCGCAGTGGGGGAATGTAGCCCACTGCGCCGCAGTCATCTCAAGGAAAAGAGCATCGAGTCCAGTATAATTATACTGCGCCGCAGTGGGGTGATCAAGGCCCACTGCGCCGCAGTGGGGGTGATCAAGGCCCACTGCGCCGCAGTCAGCTAGTGGAAAAAGGAGATTCAACCAGTAATATTACACTGCGCCGCAGTGGGGGCATCACTCGCCCACTGCGCCGCAGTGGGGGTGATCAAGGCCCACTGCGCCGCAGTCAGCTAGTGGAAAAAGGAGATTCAACCAGTAATATTACACTGCGCCGCAGTGGGGGCATCACTCGCCCACTGCGCCGCAGTGAGAGTGCGGGGCTGAAAGGTTTTGGGCAGCTTTTGCATCTGATGGAAGGGGGGTATAAATAAAAAAACAAAACCTAATTCCCGGGGGAATGAAGTTTTCTTTCTAAGAGCTGCACTTCAAGGAACACCTTCAAGGATCAAATCAAGATTTCATCATCTTCCGATTCATTAAAGATTCACGTGCACCCACTTAGATCGTATCTATTTTATTGTTCTGCAATTTCTATTTCTCAAACGATTGGTACATCATGTTCTTCCTTTATTTTGATTGTTATTTCAATTTAATCATGAGTGGCTAATCTTTTAATCATCCACCTTGATGAAACTAGACGAATGATGTGATTGCTATATGTTTTAATTCAAAGAGTTGATTTCAATTATCGTTGTGTCGAGATCTTGATGATTTAATTCCTTAATATATATTATTATGATATTGGTGGCATGTGTGTTCTTCGTTAGTGGTACTAGTTGAATACATTTGTGATTTTCAAACGGTTGCTTGTCTATGAGCAACTATCACTAGAAAAAAAAAAAAAAAAAAAAAAAAAAAAAAAAAAAAAAAAAAAAAAAAAAAAAAAAAAAAAAAAAAAAAAAAAAAAAAAAAAAAAAAAAAAAAAAAAAAAAAAAAAAAAAAAAAAAAAAAAAAAAAAAAAAAAAAAAAAAAAAAAAAAAAAAAAAAAAAAAAAAAAAAAAAAAAAAAAAAAAAAAAAAAAAAAAAAAAAAAAAAAAAAAAAAAAAAAAAAAAAAAAAAAAAAAAAAAAAAAAAAAAAAAAAAAAAAAAAAAAAAAAAAAAAAAAAAAAAAAAAAAAAAAAAAAAAAAAAAAAAAAAAAAAAAAAAAAAAAAAAAAAAAAAAAAAAAAAAAAAAAAAAAAAAAAAAAAAAAAAAAAAAAAAAAAAAAAAAAAAAAAAAAAAAAAAAAAAAAAAAAAAAAAAAAAAAAAAAAAAAAAAAAAAAAAAAAAAAAAAAAAAAAAAAAAAAAAAAAAAAAAAAAAAAAAAAAAAAAAAAAAAAAAAAAAAAAAAAAAAAAAAAAAAAAAAAAAAAAAAAAAAAAAAAAAAAAAAAAAAAAAAAAAAAAAAAAAAAAAAAAAAAAAAAAAAAAAAAAAAAAAAAAAAAAAAAAAAAAAAAAAAAAAAAAAAAAAAAAAAAAAAAAAAAAAAAAAAAAAAAAAAAAAAAAAAAAAAAAAAAAAAAAAAAAAAAAAAAAAAAAAAAAAAAAAAAAAAAAAAAAAAAAAAAAAAAAAAAAAAAAAAAAAAAAAAAAAAAAAAAAAAAAAAAAAAAAAAAAAAAAAAAAAAAAAAAAAAAAAAAAAAAAAAAAAAAAAAAAAAAAAAAAAAAAAAAAAAAAAAAAAAAAAAAAAAAAAAAAAAAAAAAAAAAAAAAAAAAAAAAAAAAAAAAAAAAAAAAAAAAAAAAAAAAAAAAAAAAAAAAAAAAAAAAAAAAAAAAAAAAAAAAAAAAAAAAAAAAAAAAAAAAAAAAAAAAAAAAAAAAAAAAAAAAAAAAAAAAAAAAAAAAAAAAAAAAAAAAAAAAAAAAAAAAAAAAAAAAAAAAAAAAAAAAAAAAAAAAAAAAAAAAAAAAAAAAAAAAAAAAAAAAAAAAAAAAAAAAAAAAAAAAAAAAAAAAAAAAAAAAAAAAAAAAAAAAAAATAAAAAAACAAAACCTAATTCCCGGGGGAATGAAGTTTTCTTTCTAAGAGCTGCACTTCAAGGAACACCTTCAAGGATCAAATCAAGATTTCATCATCTTCCGATTCATTAAAGATTCACGTGCACCCACTTAGATCGTATCTATTTTATTGTTCTGCAATTTCTATTTCTCAAACGATTGGTACATCATGTTCTTCCTTTATTTTGATTGTTATTTCAATTTAATCATGAGTGGCTAATCTTTTAATCATCCACCTTGATGAAACTAGACGAATGATGTGATTGCTATATGTTTTAATTCAAAGAGTTGATTTCAATTATCGTTGTGTCGAGATCTTGATGATTTAATTCCTTAATATATATTATTATGATATTGGTGGCATGTGTGTTCTTCGTTAGTGGTACTAGTTGAATACATTTGTGATTTTCAAACGGTTGCTTGTCTATGAGCAACTATCACTAGTTCATGGTATGATAGTGAATGTCATTTTAATAAAAGGAATAATTTTGTCAACGTGTTTTGTAACGGTTGGTGGTACCACGTTATTTTCACATAGGCACAATTGGTAATTTGTTGATCAAGCAAACTAATTGTTGGTAAGGTTGTCTAGGCATTGGTGGTACCGGCTTGGGTAATTAAACTAGCAACTTAGGTGTTTGGGTGTTTTGTGAGCGGTTGGTGGTACCACGTTATTTTCACATAGGCACAATTGGTAATTTGTTGATCAAGCAAACTAATTGTTGGTAAGGTTGTCTAGGCATTGGTGGTACCGGCTTGGGTAATTAAACTAGCAACTTAGGTGTTTGGGTGTTTTGTGAGCGGTTGGTGGTACCACGTTATTTTCACATAGGCACAATTGGTAATTTGTTGATCAAGCAAACTAATTGTTGGTAAGGTTGTCTAGGCATTGGTGGTACCGGCTTGGGTAATTAAACTAGCAACTTAGGTGTTTGGGTGTTTTGTGAGCGGTTGGTGGTACCACGTTATTTTCACATAGGCACAATTGGTAATTTGTTGATCAAGCAAACTAATTGTTGGTAAGGTTGTCTAGGCATTGGTGGTACCGGCTTGGGTAATTAAACTAGCAACTTAGGTGTTTGGGTGTTTTGTGAGCGGTTGGTGGTACCACGTTATTTTCACATAGGCACAATTGGTAATTTGTTGATCAAGCAAACTAATTGTTGGTAAGGTTGTCTAGGCATTGGTGGTACCGGCTTGGGTAATTAAACTAGCAACTTAGGTGTTTGGGTGTTTTGTGAGCGGTTGGTGGTACCACGCGAGCATTTTATCCTTTCACGATTATCTTGTCAACTCTAAATGAATGTGGTCTTAATTGAATGCAATCATGTTTGAAGTCTAGCGAAGTCAAGGTGGATGATCTTTACTATTATTGTTTGAAGCTTTTCTTTACTTTTAAGTGTTTTGCCTTTTTAAATTTTAAACTCGATTTAGCACATCAGGGAGTATTCATGATATGATTGTTATATTGGATGATAGTAGCGATCTTGTTCTTAAGCATTTTAAAGATGAAATTAGAGGTTTAAGTCAAAATGTGTGTGTCAAAGTTAGTTGTGGTGAGGTTATGGAATTCCAATTTTTAGGCGATATTATGCATTTTGAAGATTTTTGGGGACAAAAATCCCATAAGGAAGGGGTATTAGGTACTCAACTAGCCATTGGTTCATTTGGTTGGAAACCGGGTTGGATTGAAGTTAATAGAACAAAAGATAAGGAGCTGGTTGTGATTAACAATATGGAAAGTGCGCTGTTAAGTTGTGTGTCAATGTTTGATGGATCATTTGAGTGGAAACCAAGCTAGATCAGTCTTGTGAGGAATGATAATGAGCTGCACACGAGTTTTATGTCGATTTGTGCTATAATGATATGTATTAATGGGGTTGATTGTTTGTCTATGTGTTTGGGGAGTAAAGATACAATGGAAATGGCAGTTTTTGAGAAGTGTTGTTGGCATATGCTAAGTCATTTATCAATAGTTATAGGACTGTTTGAATGGAAGTTGGAACTGCAATATGGTTTAGTGGAAAAATTTAAGAAGATTCAACATGAGTGCAGTAGCAAAGATTGGGGTTACATTGTTATTGGAATTGAAACTTTTGGTTGGAAACCAGGGTGGCTACATTGTTTGGTTGAAAAGAGGAATAAGGCTCAACACTTTATGGAAGGTATGTTTGTGGAGTGTCCTGATGGCGAATTACAGAATAGGAAGGAGGTAATGCATTGGATTACATATTTTGTATCGAGTTTTGTCATGATTCTGTTGAAAAAGCTGCTAATGGGTGAATCTGTTGAGAAGGAGTTATTAGCAGATTATAGATTGATGATTTTGATAAGGTTACAGCCTAGGAACCCTCATGTGACTATACTAACTATATCAGGCTACACAAACTTGTGTAAATCGATCACTTGAAATATGGTTATAGCAGATTATGTGCAATTGGCTAAATTCAATGAAATTCTCGGGTTGTTCGTTGATATAGAGGATAAGAAACTTGGCTCCTCTAGTTTGAGTTTCTATGTGAGTATGTTGGATGTACCACTGTCTTCTACAACTGCTACTTGGGCACATGAAGGAAAGCAACCTATTGTAGTTGTTTTACTAACTGTTTTGGGAGTTCAGAGTACGGATATTGTTGTTGCAGTTGTTTTGGTTACTTGCTGCAAATATTCAAGTCTTGAAAGAGGACGGGTACCTTACTTGTTGATAATGTGTGCAAAAAGCAACTCTTAACCCAGTGGCAAAACCACCAGCACAATTTGCACAAGGAAATGTGATACCGACAACGAGTAAAATTGATGAGAGTAAGAAAATGATTCATATCATTCGCTGGTGGGAAAAGAGGCGTGACCAGTGGGTTTATACTTCAGCAATCATTTACTGGTGGGGAAAGAGATGTGACCAGTGGGTGTTTAGATCAGCAAGTTATATTTCAGCAAGCGAGTTCCTGCAATTTCAGCAAGTATCAAACATTGCTTTCATTGACAAGCTCAACAACCGTTTTACTAAAGAAGAGTGTTGGTATTCATTGGCAAGAACTTCAATCATTGTTCATTCACCAGTGATAAAGTTCACCAATCTTAATTTAATATATACATATACAAAGATTAAATTGAAATGAAAGATATTATATATATATATATATATATATATATATATATATATATATATATATATATATATATATATATATATATATATATATATATATATATATATATATATATATATATATATATATATATATATATATATATATATATATATATATATATATATATATATATATATATATATATATATATATATATATATATATATATATATATATATATATATATATATATATATATATATATATATATATATATATATATATATATATATATATATATATATATATATATATATATATATATATATATATATATATATATATATATATATATATATATATATATATATATATATATATATATATATATATATATATATATATATATATATATATATATATATATATATATATATATATATATATATATATATATATATATATATATATATATATATATATATATATATATATATATATATATATATATATATATATATATATATATATATATATATATATATATATATATATATATATATATATATATATATATATATATATATATATATATATATATATATATATATATATATATATATATATATATATATATATATATATATATATATATATATATATATATATATATATATATATATATATATATATATATATATATATATATATATATATATATATATATATATATATATATATATATATATATATATATATATATATATATATATATATATATATATATATATATATATATATATATATATATATATATATATATATATATATATATATATATATATATATATATATATAATACTATATATATATATATATATATATATATATATATATATATATATATATATATTTCATGTTCTTAATATTATGTTGAACTTTTTGGGTTTTGGAAGCTGAAAAACAAATATATATCCTTCCGATTTTATTCGAAACTGCCACTAGCTAGTGCTACACACATATTCATTATTGGTTTAATGTTAAACTTATCTTGCTTTTAAAGACAATATATTCTATCGCGGATTGTTGCAATTTCAGCAAGTATCAAACATTGCTTTCATTGACAAGCTCAACAACCGTTTTACTAAAGAAGAGTGCTGGTATTCATTGGCAAGAACTTCAATCATTGTTCATTCACCAGTGATAAAGTTCACCAATCTTATGTCAGCAACTAGATATATACGACCATTGAAGAATCAGTCCACCAGTGAAGATAACCACTGGATAGTTTCAGTAAACGACTTAAGTGAGCTACTTCAGTCATTATGCTTTAGACTAGATGTTCCAGTAGGCAACTGGACAACTTCAGTAACCAACTTCAGTGAGTTGCTTCAGTTGATTTGCTTCAGGCTAAATGCTCTATACTTGATGGGAAGTCGGTCGAAGGAAAGGATAAGGTTGCAGTCAAGATATTGGACCATTGGGAGAGGTTGCTTGTGGCTGAAACATCATGAAAGTATGTGGGAATTTCCAGACTCGATTCTAGATTTTGAGGCCTGCTGCTGCTTGCTTATGTGCACACCATTGTTTGAGGACAAACAATCCTTAAGGAGGGAGTATTGTTACCTAACAAAATATAGTTTAGCTATTAGTGGAATAAATGATATTAGAGGGACTCAAAGTGACAAGTTAGATATGAGTTGTTAGGTCGGTTAGTGAGATTATATAAGCAGACTTGAATATTGATAACTTCTCCAATTCTCTCTTCTGTAATTTCCCTCGTAACACTTTCTTTCTTTGGCGTCTCCGACATCTTTTCCGATCATCTTCAATGGCCGCCGGCAACACCGACTTCGATTCTTCTCTTCATAACTCCTCTCAGATCTCCAGAGGTCCGTATTCCTCTCTAATTTCCTTTAAACCCTAATCTTTCTCTTTCCCTTTTATAATTAGGGTTTCATGTTCTTTAAATATTATGTTGAACTTTTTGGGTTTTGGAAGCTGAAAAACAAATATATATCCTTCCGATTTTATTCGAAACTGCCACTAGCTAGTGCTACACACATATTCATTATTGGTTTAATGTTAAACTTATCTTGCTTTTAAAGACAATATATTCTATCGCGGATTGTTGCAATTTTGAATCTTTACGTATGAATTATATCTATTGGAGTAAAGGGTTTATCTGTAAAAACTCTGTTGTGATTTTTTTACAAATGGCTACATTGTCAATAACTGAAAGATATTTAGTTTACGCGCAGAATAGGATGCCCTGCAGTTTACGGGCATCTATGTATTGTATTAAGATGATGTTAAGCTAGTCTTAAGGCATGGTATATGTTTGTTTCATAATTTATAGACATATTTTTATAGTGTTAATTAGGAGACAGATTGATACTTCATGTAGTTATACAATTTTATGAGTGGATTGATAAGTGGTTTGTGTTAAGATTATGTTTATGGACTATTCCTGTGGATGTGCTAATTGGTTTTTTGGATGTTTAATTGTGTAGACATGCAGGGGTCTGACAGCTCCATTCCGCTTTCGCCGCAGTGGCTTCTGTCGAAACCCGGGGAGAACAAGGCTGGAGCTGGAAGTTGGGTATGTTATATAAAAACATACTGCTTTACTCTGATTTTTGTATGGTAAACTTTTTTTGATATTGTTTTGTGTTTTGGCACAGGAGGGGAACTCGAGTCCATTTCCGACGTTTGGCAATCGAGTGGATATTATGAAATCACCTGGAAATGATGACCGTGTCCTTGATTCTCAGAAGAAAAAGGATGTGTTCAGGCCTTCTGTGCTTGAAAGCCGTGAGCGTTGGCGTGATGAGGAGAGAGATACAAATTCATTTGTTCGCAAGGATAGGTGGAGGGACGGTGATAAAGAGGTTGCAGTTGGGGAAAATCGGAAGGTGGATCGTTGGGTTGACAACTCCACTGCTGGAAAACACTATGGAGAAACGCAGCGTCGTGCACCAACTGAAAAATGGGGAGATTCCGGTAATAAGGACACGAACAATGATCAGCGCCGTGAGAGCAAGTGGAACCCACGATGGGGCTCTGATGGCAAGGAAACTGATGGTATGCATGATCATGAAGCACCTCATGAGCGGGAGGGTGACCATCCTCGCCCATGGAGATCCAACTCTGCTCTTAATCGGGGCAGAGGTGACTCACAACATCACCAAAGTCCGGGTGTAAACAAGCCGACTCCCATGTTTACCCATGGTCGTGGACGTGGGGAAAATCATAATCCAACTTTTTCTCTTGGTCGCGGAAGGGGAGCACCTGGTGGTAGCCCTATGAATAACAAGTCTACTCATTTGCAGTCTGCAGGGTCCTTTACGGACGTGGGTGACAGGTGGCATGATGACATGTCACCTCTGAGATATACCAGGGCAAAACTACTTGATGTGTACAAAGTAACTGATTTGAAAGGAAGGATGCTAGATGGTGTTGGGCAAGTGCCTTCACTTACGCAGGAGGAGGCACTGGAGCCTCTTGCACTTATTTCACCTACCTCGGAAGAATTGGTAGATTTTACATGTATAATATCAACATGGTTAAAATTATTTAATAGAAATAAATAGTTAATTAGTATATAATTTTATATTTGGCAGTTCATATTGAATGGGATTGACAAAGGGGACATCCTAAGTAGCGGTGCTCCTCAAATCACCAAAGATGGATCTATGGGCGATAGTCAGTCAAGAAGACCCAAACTTGGTACCGGCCTTGTTCATTAAAGTTAAGTAAATATAGTTGTGAATCTGTGATATAATTGTTGGATGTGATCTCTTTGAGCAGGGAGTAGAGAAGATCTACCGCTTGCTTCTGATAATCATAAAGACGAGACTTTTGATGGTTTTAAAGGTAATATTAGCTAGTTTATTTTGAGAGCCTTTCTCATGACCATTAAGAAGCAGGTGCACCGAAGTTTGAAGTTTATGCTAAGGTCATCTGTCATTTATTCGTTTAAAATCCAAATTTCATGGTATTTGACTATTTGTATTTGTACATGCTTTTGATATTGATTCATAGGTCAAACAGTTAGATTCTAACGGCCAGGTGACATTGTTTTTACATTGCTTAAAGTCTTTGAACATCTATGTTGATAGTTAAAAAGCTGAAGTGTTTCGATTTCTAAGATTCCCCGCTGTAAAAAGATAGAAACAAATTAAGTATGCTGTATATAGGTTTTCCTACTCTGCATTGCTTATGTTATGATTTAACACTGTATGTGTCATTCTTAGAGTAACTTTTGTGTTCGCAGCAACAGGGGACAGTGGTTCTCATGTAAGGAATGAAGAGAGAGTAAATATTAGAGAATCAAGAGTGCCAGGTCACCCTGCAGGGGGGGCTTGGCGATCATTATCGATTGGACAACATGCACAACAAAACTCAGTTGCATTACTTGGTGATGTTATGCCTCATCTGCGTGCCAAGGCAAGGCCACCTCCTGGATTTAGTGCTGCTAAACAAATTGAAGTCAATGATGAGCCCAGCATGCCTAATTTTCTTGGTGGTAGTAACAAGGTTCAAGTAGGCTTAAGTGAGAATCCGATGATGAAAACTGATCCAAGATTTCAACATGGCTCAACTGAGGCTGAGAATAGGTTCATCGAGTCCCTCATGTCTGGTAATATGAGTGGTGGTCCATTGGATAAGTTTGATACGTCTGAAGATATGCAGGGGTATTTTGGGAACTTGTTCCAGTTAGCCAAGTTAATGCAGCTTGAAAGGCAAAAGTCATTGTCAAACCCCTACTCACTTTGGTCAGGGAGTGGTCCTAAACCCGATATTCTTCAGGATCCTTCAATTCCACAGTCAAACGTACTGTCAGCCGTCGCCGATAATCTTCGTCAGCAACCTTTACCCACAAATGCTTCAAATCCTGAGTTCATGTCTCTTCTCCAAGGTCTATCTGATAGGTCTACGCCTACCGTGAATAGTTGGTCAAATTTCCCTGTTCAAGGTGGGCCAGTGTTGGACCCACATCAGGATAAGTTAGACATGCTTCATGGTAAACAGTTCCCTCTTCAGACAGGCTATGGCATCCAACAAAGGCTGCAACCACAGAATCTACCTCCCACCCTGGCAAATATACGCGCTCAGGGTTTTGATAATTCATCTGGTATACTAACTCCTGAAAGGCTTCTAGCTTCTGGGCTCCCTCAAGATCAAATAATAAATTTGTTGCAACAGCATCAACACATGTCACAGATGAAACCTCAGGCTCCCACATCTACACAACAGCTGTCAGTATTGGATGAGTACTTGTTGCAGCAGCTGCAGCAACAAAAGCAGGAGCAGTTGCAGCAACAGCAGCAGCAGATAATGCGCCAGCAACTTCTCTCTCAAGTCCTTACGGAACAGCATTCTCTACAACGTTTTGCCCAGCAGACATGTGGGCCGATGCTGACCCCCGGGTTACCTGTTGGGAATGCTGCAGGGTTTCCCCCACATGAGATATTGCAAATAGGATTACATAATCAAGTTCCTAATATACATGATATGGCGGCTACTAAGATTAATCAGATGCCTACAGTTGGTCCTCAAGATTCTGTACATCTACCCCATCAATTGATGGATAATGCAATGCAACAAAAGGGGCGTGATGAGTTTGTTCACCACATTGATGCTGATGTACATGACCAGATTGATAATAGGACAGATGAAAATGTGATGGCACCTATTTCCAATGCTGCACAAATTTGTGAGTCCACGGAACGTCATGAAAAACCTTTGTTTGAGGTTGAAGTGTTAGAGCCTGAAAGTCACGTTAATTTTGAGGAGCCACCAGCTGATGTCAATGAGAGGTCAAAGGATCAACGCGAATCACCTAATGAAATATGCGGTCTAAAAGAAGCAAAACCTGTTGAGATGTCAAAGGATCAAAGCAAATCACATAACGAAGTATGTGGTCCAAAAGAAACAAAACTTGTTGAAGCTCGTGAGGTTAAAAAAGCTGCTGAGAAGAAGTCAAAGAAACAGAAGTCTTCCAAATCACAATCTTCTGACTTGGCCAAGACAACATCTAAAAAGCAGCAACCAAAGCCATCAGAAATTGAAGCCATCAAGGTCGACGATGATGAAACGGTAGAGACCAAATCTGCTGTAGTTAATGAAGAGTCTGCAACTATGCTTGGTGATGTTAACCAACAAGATAACACGCAAGTTCAAACTGCCCAACGAGCTTGGAAGCCTGCTCCTGGCTTTAAGCCAAAGTCATTGTTAGAAATACAGCAGGAGGAGCAGCGAAGGGCACTGGCTCAGGCAGAGTCCCGGGCAGATATGATTGTTGCTGAAATTACAGCATCTCTAGGGTCAACGAGTATATCCTCTACCCCTTGGGCTGGTGTTGTTGGTAACTCAGACCAGAAGCTCATGGACACTAAGAAAGATTTGCCCACTTCTGAGGTCCAGATTCAGCAGCAGAGCAAGAGCCAGTTGCATGAACTTTTGCCTGGAGAAGTGCCTGTGAAATCTAGTGAAAAAAATTCAACAACTTCTGACCGTGTGCTGACATCCATGGTAGGTTCTCGATCTGATTTGGTTGAAGAAGGTAGCTTTATTGATGCTAAAGAGTCAAAGAAGAGTCGCAAAAAGTCTGCAAAAGCTAAGGCTGCTGTTGCTAAGGTTTCCGCGCCTGCTGCTGCTGAAGTCACTGTTAGTTCAAGTCCGGTCGAGAAAGACAAAAGTTCACGTCAGGAGAAGGATATATTACTGGCTGTTCCTTCTGGTCCCTCATTTGGAGATTTTATGGTCTGGAAAGGGGAGACTGCATCTTCTTCACCTGCCCCAGCTTGGACTACTGATTCAGGGAAGGTTCCGAGACATACCTCCTTGAGAGACATTCTCAAGGAACAAGAGAAAAAGGTTGCTTCTCAAATGCCAGTGCCAGCACCAAAATCTTCACCTGCTCAGTCCATCCGTGGAAATGGTCCTTCCTGGTCGTCTTATGCCTCATCGCCAGCCAAGGCAGCATCTCCGATCCAGGGCATGTCACATGGTTCATCTCAATCAAAAAACAAGGTTGATGATGATCTGTTTTGGGGTCCGTTAGATCATCCCAAGGAAGAAGCGAAACCGTATGCCCTTCTATCCTCATCTTTATAAGATTCCTTATACTTATTATGATGGTCTAGTTGTTAGTGTGTTTCTTGTGGCCAGTCTTATTTAAAACTGCAAAATCCTTGCAAAGTTGGATATTTTAATAAAATTTCCATTCTTTCATCAGTATGGTTTGAAACACATTTCAAAAGCTATTAAAAATTTAAAATCTGAAAAGGTGGTGTCTTTGCATTCCCCATGAAAGATTTTCAAGGTTTCAGATGTTTTAACCATATCTTCAGATGTTTGACTGAGTTTCATATTGCTCTGCATTGTTATTAATTGTATTTTACTATTTACTTATTCCAAAACATATTTTTTTTTGACCAAATTGATTATGGCTTTTGAACTATTTGGATGTGGTTTCTAAGCATTATCCTTTGATGTGTGCAGGTCTGATTTTCCTCAACTTGCAAATCAAGGCAGTTGGGGTAAGAGCACTCCTGGAAAAGCAATTCCAAGTCGTCAGAAGTCTGTGGGTGGCAGGCCTGCTGAAGCATCACTTTCCTCATCTCCTGCATTGAAGGGGAAAAAGGATGCATTGGCTAAACATTCAGGTAAAGTTATATTCTTTGCTTGTACCTTCTACCAGCTGTTCATGGAAACCATATTACCACATTATTCGCAAAGCTCGAATAGTAATTGTGTGTGATTTTGCAGAGGCCATGGACTTCAGAAATTGGTGCAAGAGTGAGTGTGTCAGGCTTCTTGGATCCAAAGGTATCACCAAACCCCAAAAATTTGACTCCACCAAGAATTATATATATATATATATATCCGTTTGCATTGTTTGGTGCACAAATCTCATTATATGATTGCTAAGTGATACATTTAATGGCATTAGATACAAGTTTTCTGGAGTTCTGCTTGAAGCAATCCAGATCAGAAGCAGAGATGCTGTTGAAGGAGAATCTTGGCTCTTATGATCCTAACCATCAATTCATAGAGAAGTTCCTCAACTACAAAGATTTTTTGCCTTCAGATGTCCTTGATATCGCCTTTCAAAGCGGGGATGATGAAAAATCAAGTAGAGATTTTAATGCAGTAGATGATGGAATATGGGGTTCTGATTTGGGTAGTAGTAAAGCGGCAGTGGTGGTGACCGCAGATGGTGGTCCTGCCAAGGGGGCAGGCAAGAAGAAAGGAAAGAAAGGAAAAAAGGTTAGCCCTACGGCTTTAGGTTTCAACGTGGTTAGCAACAGGATTATGATGGGAGAGATTGAGACGGTTGAGGACTAGGTGAAGAAAGCGAAAGTTTCTTTGCGTTGTTCTTGTTTCATTGTAGTTGTAAATACTTTGCCTCAAAAGAGAGAGCGAGAGATAGATAGAGAGAGCTGTCTGTCTGTACATGATAATTTTGAAGTTTAGGGTCGTCTTTTTTTTTCCGGTTTATACAACTGACAGCAGCTCCAATTTTGACTTTTTTTTTACTTGATTTAACTGTAGACATTATACCCCAAATGCTTACCAAGGCTGGGAGTTTTTATTAAACAAGTTAGAATTTACATCTTTATTCTTCGTATGTTCATTTCTTATTTTTTAAAATTGTATTTACTAAATATTGATATAAAAAACCTATGTACACACTTGAGGAAACGATGCAGTTTGGCTGCTCTTGCATCTTGGCGATGGATTGCCAGACCTGTTGGTTTGGAATATTGCCAAACGAATCTAGTCAGGTAGGAAAACTTAGGATGTCAATTACAGTTTAGAATGCCAAATCTCATTGCATTAACATTGTTTTACCATGTACCAAACTTCCAGAATAATTTTATAGTAACAAATTTTTATTTTTCATTTTTTTTAGTGTTATTTAATTTTTTTCAAAACAATGTTATTTAAAATTACCTCTTCGGACGCGTGCACGCCGTGTTATCGCACTCTTGGTCTCCAGGTGTGCCTTCGGGTTCTAACCTCTAGCATACTGTCAGCTTGGATATCAGTTTTCAAAAAAAAAATTACCAATATATTAAAAAAAAATGTTTGATATGTCTAATTTAAAGCTAAGATACTTCTAATGGAACGGAAGAAATAACTAATAAAGAGAAGTCAAATATGACAAAAATGACAAAAGTAGGAAAGAAAAGTTATGCTTTCAATGTATAGAGTGGACTTAAGCTTAGTAATTATCTTTGAGTCTATTTATAACTTTACAAAAACAAAAAACAAAAGAAAGAAAAAAAGTTTGATTAATAACATGGAATAAGAACTTTGAGTCTATATTTAGGGTTAATATGACAAATAGCCCCTGTGGTTGTCGAAATTAGCATTTTGCACCCTGTGCTCGGTTATTGTCATTAGGTGCCCCTGTAGTTGCATTTTTGTATCACCAGTCACCCCTCCCTCTAACGTCCGTCTAATTAACAGGGCAAATTAGACGGACGTTAGAGGGAGGGGTGACTGGTGATACAAAAATGCAACTACAGGGGCACCTAATGACAATAACCGAGCACAGGGTGCAAAATGCTAATTTCGACAACCACAGGGGCCATTTGTGATATTAACCCTATATTTATAAAAACAAAAGAAAACAATTTATATTTTTTTTGAACAGCAAAAATATTATTTATTATAAATTTCGGCAAGGCGCCGAAGATGAGGGATATTACATCAAATAAGATGGACTAATTTGCCATAGTGGCCACACAAAGCTAAATTTATTACAACGAGAAGATAACCATAAAAATAAAAGCGACAAAGTAGACTGAAAAATGACCTCGCTTGTTTCGTGCTGGGATGAGAATGATGCTTCGTTTATGTTCTTCCATAGTAACCACCACCAAACTGAGAGAATACCACGAGGCAAGGCATGGAGGAAATCAACATATATTGCCGCTGAGGCATGGAAGGTCGGGGTGAACATATGATCGTTGGGATGGAACATTTTTGGTCAAAAGTGACTATTGAAAGCTTTTTTTAAAAAGAAAAAAAAAATTCCTTTTCTCCTTATTTAAATAACACTTCTCGATTCAACCAACAATAACAATTTCTTTCACTCAAATAAAAAAATCACTACAACACTTTCATTACATTTTCATTAACATGTCTTCATCATCTTCTTCCTCATCCGAAGTGAAGGTAATACTACCTGAATCGTCGTCCGAGCTATTGTTTTCTACGGGTACTACCATGTCAACTTTTAGCCATTAACGATGCCATTGAAGACACGGCTTGCTCGTCCTTTACTCCTCGAGAGGCCGTCACCCGTTTTCGTGAAAAGGCTCATTAAACTCTAATGGATGACTATTTCATAGAAGAACCAAAGTTTCCCGACCATATTTTTCGCCTTAGGTTCCGTATGAATAAAAGCTTGAATTTAAAAATTATGAACGATATTGAAGCGAATTTCGAATGGTTTCAAGAGGGCCAAGATGCGAAGGGGGAAAAAAGTTTCACGGCCCTACGAAAATGCATTTCGGCCATTCAACAACTTGCATCGGGTGAAGTTAGAATCCTATTTTTATTAGTATTATGTAATTTTTTTTTAAGTGTTATGAATCGGATTTCTATTTTTATTTAAATGAATGAATTACGTTTTATATGTTGCATCGACAAAAATGACTAGTGATTACTATTTTTATTAATTATTATGTATTTTTTTTATCAGTTTTATGTTTTTTTTCATTCTAATTTTAAATGAATGAATTATGTTTTATTAGTTGTTTAAATTAAATATATTTATGAATAGTAAAAATAAAATTTTTTAATTATTTGAGGTATGAGGAGTCATAGTTGTCATGGGCTAGACGTGACTAGACATGAGTTAGGCATGAAATGATATGGAAGTATATATTATTGGTAGATGGCTATGCATGACTACCACCATCCTTAAGACAGCTTACATCCGGTTCGTTTTTGCGCAAGTAAGAAAAACCCTTACAAAGACACTCCAGTCATGATGATCAAATTACCTCATATGAATACATGATTAGTCAAATGTACCATCATGTAAGGGTGTTAATCAAACCGTCAAAACCAGACCAAACCGAAGTATATGGATTGGTTTGGTCGGATTGAGTTGTTAAAGTATGGTCCGACAGTTTATGTTTTAAAAAACCGAGTTCATTGGTCCGGTTACGGTTTAAAAAAATAAAAAACCGTCATAAACCGGACCGGACCAAAAGGTATATATGTACATAATATTTGATAATATTTAGCCGTTTAAAAAAGAGGAAAAATACACATATATTTTACGATAATGTATTGGTATTACATTGGATATAATATATTTTATGTAAATATTTTGCTTCCACCTTGTATGTTTTTTGGAGAAATTAAAGTTTCTCTTACAAATTAAATTATTGGGATCTATATGAAAAATATTATATGATGAATGTCATGTATTGTGTTCTAATAATGTGATAAATGTTCTAATTTTAAGTGTTCGTTATGATTTCTTGTCACAAATCTTTACAAATATACACAAGATTATATAGAAATAAAAGAAAGATAAATAAGAATGTAAAACTGTCAAACCGGATAAACCGGACCGGCTCACATGGTTTGGTCTAGTTCGGTTTAACAAGATACTTGGTCTGATTTGGTTTAATATATGTTAAAACCGAAAATGCCGGTTTAATTTGAAATTTAGTCAAAACCGGACCAAACCGGTCCGCGAACACATCATATACTCCTGATTTTTATGCAATATTTGATGTTTGTTATTTCATTTATTGAAAAGGCTAATAATTGTAGAGGAAAAATCACAACAGATATGAGATCAAGCTAACAAAGGCATGTCCAAATATCCAATATAGGCATTAAATTTTTCACCATTCTGATGCAAACTAAACATTGTAGAATAAGTTTTTTTTAATGTTTGCACCAAATTTATATACTCGTATTAACTTTTTACACACTTAAGCTAGTATTGACGTTCTTTTAACTCCCCTCAATTATCCTCAGACATACGCCCATTAACCATCATTTTAACTCACTTTCCTCGTCATAATCTGATCCTTCATAAAAGAAATTGTTTCTATTGAATGTAAAATTACTTATAATCTTCAATACTTAAGTTTAGTGGTTGACATTGTTTAACAAGATTTACTTGATTGATTTCTATATATATTAGCTTTGATTGTATTTGTTTCTTGCTTTTATTATAACAAGATGGGGTTGTGTCTATCTCTTTTATCCATCTCATTTGTTCAACATGAGACATCATTTACAAGTAACAAAGTTCAGCCCATTGAGATTATAGTCCAATGGTCACTACTCTTTAAAAGCAACAATCATATTTTGCACCAGATTGAAAGAATTTGCACAAAAATTAATCTTTTCCTCTAAAAAAAATAAAATAACTTGAGCTCAGAAGTATGCACATCATTTCATAGACATTATTATATCTCATAAGTCCAGACATAAATAATTAGCATATTCATCACAGCATCACCATAAATATTATCACTATCACTAAACACTGCCCACAATTAACCAAATCCATAAAAATAAAAACAGAATCTCAGATGTGAATCCATAAAAATGGAAATTAGGCAGACAATCAACATGGCATCATTTCAGACCGCCCGTCTGCTGATATCTCATCATTGATAAATCTTTTTTCCAAAAAAATCATTTAAAAAAAAATTAAATTAACTTAAAGTAAAATTTTCACAAACAAGAAAAGCATCAGAAAATAATTGAGAGAGTTATTTTCTACATCGAAGTATTCATTCAGTGTGTAGTATAAGATTAAATTAATTGCATCATTTGCTTTCCATATCATAATAACAATAATAAAACTAAATTAATTTAAAAACTAAATAAAAAATTTATTGAGATAAATTGGCATCAGATAATAAGCGGAGTTGTTAGTCACCACGGTTAAATCAGTATGTTAACTCGAATGGTATACTTATTAAGGACCGATGACTATTACAAAAAAAAAAATTGAAAAAAAAAAAACTGGATATATATGAATATAGGAAGGACCATTTGACACGAAAGCAATTTATATGAATGCAATGCGTTGGTAAGCCTTACTATGTATTAGCTATATGCATCAGTTATATCTCCTTTTTATATGTATATGAATAATAATAAGAAGAGGGTAAAACAGATGCAATCAATAATATGATCTAAGGTTTGTTAAAACATATGTTATTACCGTATGATGAAAAGAACAAAGAAATAGCATCAAACAAACAAAGACATAATAGTTTGTTTTGGTGCTTGTTAAGAAAGATCATCGAAAACGTTGGATACAAAGGGTGGTGGGAGGCAGATGGGATTAAATAGGGGTTTATATAAATAAAGTCATAATAAGCATAGCAGCTAGGGTTTGTGTTTGTAGATGGGCTTCATTCAATCTGGGTAATCTTTGTTGGGCTTATTATGACAGTGGTAGGCCTCCTTATATATTACGAAAGCCCATCAAAACCTCTTCCTTTTTTATATTTGAAAAATGATAAATCCTCCTAAAGATTAACTTAAAAATCTAAAATTATAAGAAGGTGACATGTGGTATCCACTAATTCTCTTTCGTAATCTTGCCCCCTGATTTTTCACATGTCATCATCTCATATTAGAGGATTTTTAATTTAGTTAGGAGGATTAATCATTTCTTTATTTGTCTAGTCGAGTTGGGTTTCGAAAGAATACATCACTCATTTAGAGTTAATATTTCATCAATTTACCATTTTAGTCACTCACTTTTTATTTTTATTAAAATGACATTCTATCTTTCACCTTTTTTATTTTTTTATTTTAATCACTTTAGTTATCCACCTTTTACTTTTTATTACAATGGAATGCAACCTTTAGATAACTTGTTATATTAATCACCCACATTGTGAAAAATGTTGAAGAGTGATACTACGTATTCTTGTACACAAAGACGCAATTGGGTAAACCTACAACAAGTCCATCTGAGCTTCCACGTGGATTGTCATGTCTAGAGGTGCAAGAAAAAACCGATTAACCGAACCGAACCGATTTGTAACCGGTAACCGAAACCGGTTAGTAACCGGAATAGTAAAAACCGATTATAGGTTACCAGAAACCGTCGGTTACTAACCGATTACTCTTTTCAAAACCAAAACCGATTATTAACCGGTTAACCTATAACCGGTTAATTATTCCAAATAATAACCGGTTAATCACATATTATATACATATTTTATATATATATATATATCATATTATATACATACACTGATATATAACCGTAAAGATCGCACCATCAGATGATTTCGTAAGTTGGTGTGGTGGTGGTTAGGTGTATTATATATACTATATATATATATATATCAATATCAATCATATTATATACATACACTGATATATAACCGGAAAGATCGCACCATCAGATGATTTCGTAAGCTTTCAATATATCTATACTATATATAGATTAATGCTTCTTTCATCAGATTCAACATCAATTTTTGGTTGTTTTTGAGATTTGGGATGATGAATTTTGTTTTGTGTTTAGAAAATGATGTTTATTTGGAATATGGGTTTTTTTGGAATATGGGTTCGTCGCTCAGACTTGTCGGAAATGATTGTTTTTCCCCATTGTTCACCACTTTCTCAATATTATAATGGACGGTTAAAAAAACCCGAATAGGTTAACCGGTATCGGTTAACCGGTTATTATTAATCGAAATCGGTTAGATAGGTTCCAGTTTTAAAACCTAGAAACCGGTTATTAACCGGTACAAGTTAACCGTAACCGGTTATTACTGTTTCAAAAAATAACCGAAACCGGTTATTAAAATTAATAACCGAAATCGGTTAACCGCTTCTTGCACCTCTAGTCATGTCACTTGAAACAATTATTTTTGCCACGTTATCAAAACGTAAGATGACAGTCAACACCCATTATTGGATCTATCTAGTTATCTCCCTGCCTCTTGCATTTTTAACCTAATTTTTTTTTAAATCCATCCAAAATATTCTCAATGGGTAACTCTTCATCAAGCTCAATGGGTTACTCGAGGAATCAAATACCTTTTAAATATTAACTTTTAAGTAATGAATGAATGTAAATGGCCATGGGTATTACTTGCATCGGCTTAACTAGGCTAGATCAATTTTGGGGCTTTTAAAAGTCTATTAAAAAACTTTTTCCATTATATCAGTTTGAAATCAATAAAAATAATGTTTCACGCGATGTTTCAAACAAACTTATTATTAATAAAAGGACATGTTAAATGAAGAAAACTTCCAGAAAATCTTCACACCATGATTCAAAAGAAGTTAACTTGAAGAGAGATTGCCCCTTTTAAAAATTACTAATAGAAAATCTGCAAACAATGCATCAAAAACAATTTGAAATACACAAAATATAAACAAACCTCATAGTGAAGATAAGAAAATTTGAGTGGGCTTGTTTTTGGGGGCCATGGTATATCAGGGGCTTATTAAGTCGCTTCTGGATATTACTGTGATTTTCTGTATGCATCTTGTTTATTTTTTCTTTCTTTTTTTTAGCATTATTGCCATCAAAATCGTTGAAATTAAGATTGTAAATACGTTAAAATTAAAATAGGTACCGATCTTATGTCAAAGTGGGTAGGTAATGTGATGCAGGAAGAAGCGCAATCAAATGGCTCAATTTTAAAAGATTAAATCAAAGACCATAATTGAACTCAAAGGTTCTAAGAACACAAGTTCTTCAATAAAATAGCAAAACTGAAACTGAGTTTTTCAATGAGAAAACCCAATAATATATAGACTACCCTACGCCACTAAAGAAGGAAATAATACAGGTAAAGGAAACTAAAATATCCTAGTAAAAGAAACCCAAATAATGTCTAAATCAAATACTAATATTAAATTAAAATAGATTCCAGCAATATCTTCTTATAGAGTTGTCTTCTTGAGTTGGGCCTGGGTCGTGTGGGTTTACTGCATCATTCTCTCCCTCTTTGAAAAAACTCGTCCTCGAGTTTTGCCTCTGGACCAAAACCACCCGGATCAAACGGAACATCAACCCGATTCTCATTTATTATTATTGTCATCACGCTCCTAAGCAACTTAACTTTATGGGCTAACTCATCCGGCTCGAAACCTATACCACCTGGATCGAATGGAATATTGAAGTGTAATCGAGCCCACTGCCAAAATTTGGTAAACACGTTGACAAAAATTTGCAGTGAAGCCAAGCGTCTTGTAGTCTTCCATAAAGGCTTTTTGTTTAGACTAAATAGAAAAAGCCCATTATTTATTTCCACATGTTGTACCTCCTTAAGTAAATCAAAATTCACACTTTCCATGATTAGCGATTCAAATATGGAAACCTCCAAATTTGACAAATCACCACGAGTAGCCATCTCAATGCCGTCTCCACCCAATCCATCACCACTTTTAACATGAATAAATAGAGAATACCAATCCTCGTCCCCGTATTCATCATACACGATAATGTCGCCATTAGAAGGATGCTCTTCATCCCCAGTTAACTGGTCCCAGACGGTTTTAACCGGTTCCGTTTCCTTCCATATCGACGATGATACTAGTCTCCATCCAGGGACTAGGTGTTGTTGTCGTTCAACTCGCTCAACCGCTCCCAATCTAGGGGTAAGCCACACGAGTCGTAGGGGCTGCTTGTAACACCCCAAGCCAAGGCTCAGGATATCACGGAAAATCATATAGCACAAGGTGGGATTAATGTAGAACATGAACTAAATGCAAATAAAGGATTCAGTGAATCCATACAATAAGATAACAAGTACCAAAATACATAAGGAGCAAGTAACCAATGAAGTTAACAAATGAACATCAAAAGATGGCTAACGGTCCTAAGTACAATGCAAAAGAAGGCAAATGGATCCTTGATCCATATAAGTCAAGTCCGGGTTCATCAGCAAGCAAACAATCAAACTCCACGTCCTGGATTAACCTGATTACCTGAAAAGTGTACTAAGCATAGTCAACACAAGGTTGGTGAGTTCGTAGTAATGGATCACAAGGAACCATCGTCAGCAATCACAATATGTATAAGGAAGAGTAAGTAATGTCTTACAAGTAGCCTTTATAAGGCACAAAGTCAAGCAAATAGGTAAACCGATAGTAAACCTCGTCACATAACAAGCCAATAGTGTATCAACAAGAATGAGGGATGCGTGTCACGATTATGCATAAATAATACCAACATCAATGAGTATGCGAAGCAATAAGGATGAATAAAGTACATGTGCATGCGGCATGATCAAGCAATGCATGAGTGTATATCATGTGTCTCTCAACAATCACCAAAAGTGTACCAGTTCCCCGGGGAGCGAACGACCTCGCACACGTTTCCCATACAAAAGGGGTGCGTACGTTCCCGCTCACGTTTCCCATAGCTTGGGGGTGCGTGTGAACTCAGTCACATATGCAACGATACCCGCCTGTCATAGCAATGACACAGGCTGCATCTCAAAAACATCGAGATATATATGTCTACATACTCGGATGTCATGTCACCAACATCTCACAGGATAAGTGTATACATCTATACAATAGGATGTTTGAGTCCTCAACCGAGGGATTATGTACTACGTATGCATGCCTACAATCAATCGTATATGCATCAATCATAACTCAACAATCACAATACGATGAACATGAACCGACAATCAATATTCGACAAACAGGAGCCAACAATCAATATCAACACCAATTCTATACGTACATACACTTAAGAGGATTCTACTTTCTTCGAGTCCCAGATGCTTATATATAGGGTCACCCGCAGCCTTCCCACCACATCTAAAACCCATTGAAGGCATAACCGACTTCCATGTATGTACGTCTATCCTAATATTAATGGAATACTTAACCAAACATAAACCAAGTCAACCAAACGAAATGAACCGTCACCTCAATCCAACAATCTAAACAAACAATCAATTAATCTACAAATGCAAGTAAACACGTCAAACCTACACTTTCCAGCCCGAATCTCAAGCGAGTAGGGAACTACGAAACTCACCTGATCGGCAAAGAAGTTAAGTTTGATACAAAGTCAAGTTACTGTCGTTCAATGATCACTTCACGTCCAACACCTAAATATCGATCATATACATTCATATCAATACACATAAACACATATACGTAGTTATTAAATTACATCGTTTCAATTATATCTCAATCCTGTTTTAGTTTATTGGTAGATAGATAGATAGATAGATTGCTCGCATGATTGTAAACGTATACCAAATCAATTAAAGTTGTGAAGGTATAACATCTTGGGTTTCAAACGTAAATTTTTTTACCTCTCCTAATGGGATTGTCACGCATGTCTCTCACACGGTGACACTATTGTGAAAAACGTGTTACGAGCGTGTCACCATTAACTTATCAATACCCATTTCTCATATGCATGCATAATGAATCAATGGAGAAAAGTTATAAATCTAGATTATTCGTAAATTATACGAGTTTTTTTATTTTAGACATACAAAATTCAACCGATAATTTTCTGCGACATTTTTGAAAACTTTTTTTTTTTTTTTTTGAACAGTCAAAAAGTTTTCATTAATATACAAAGTTATATACAACATTCACAATAGGCATGCATTTTTGAAATTTTTTTAACCAATAAACAAAATACTCATAACTCACCTATGAAAATGCAAAAGAAGACCTTAACGGCTTTATGCGAACATTATTGAGACCCAATAGTCCACTACTCATTTCGCACTTATCTAACTGGGCTTTTGAGCTCCTTTCTATTTACAGTAAGCCTGAGCCCATTATGGCATTATACAAATACCATTTTCTTTAAAACTATCATATATCGATAGAGTTCTTGACTTCTTGAGTTCTTTGTCTCCCTCTCACTAAACTAACGAGACGTACATCACTTTGTTTATTTGATGGTTTTCCAATTTGTTTTTACTGTACTAAACTTGCGACCAAATATCAAGTAAATTTGTAATTCACAAGTAGCATGATGTTACCGAGCTGGTTTCACCTTAACTAAGGTCTCTCTTACTAAGGAAGCTCTTTTTTAGCTCTTCCTCACTGCCATATCAGTTTTTCTCTCTCCAAGAACTACCCCTATCATTAAGACCTCTTCCTCACCTCTTTCAAAAAAAAAATTTATTATTTTATTTTAACCCAAATATTAATAAAATCTTTTATCTAAAATAATAAATTTATAAAAATAAAAACACACATATAAATTAAACATTACATAAGAAATTAAACCAACTAGTACATAATATAAATTAAAATAAAATTAAAATACCACATTATTAAATATAAATTAAAATTAAACAAGAACATTAACGTTGACGATGGTTTTCTAGGAGCGTCCAAATGTGTTCGATTAAAGCATCGCGAAGTCGATGGTGTGTCCCTCTATCTGGACAGTTCCTCCAACCCCAATGCATACAATCTATGATTCCAAGCATGCCCGGGAAACCATGTACCTCTAAATTCCTAGCAGTTATGCGCTCAACATCTTCTTGTGTCGGTCTTCTCAAGTACTGTTCATGATACAAATTAATAATGCACTTGCAAAAGTTGGTTAAACACAAATATGCAGTTGATTCTGCCATTTCCAAGTACTCATCTAGTTGGTCGCCATGACAACCGTACGCCAATTGTCGTATGGCGGAAGTACATTTTTGGAAGATGTTGAACCCGGGTCGACCAGCGCAATCCGTTGGAAAAAGTTGGAAATACTAAAAGTGTTGCGGTAATGGTTGTACGCCATTGAAGGAGTGAATATCTCTACATATGCGGATAAACATCTCCTTGGGCATTCGAAAACGCCTTCGAAAATAATCGGATGGGTAGACCGGTTGCGGAGCAAAGTAATGAATCCACAAACGATGTGCGGCTTCGGCGTGATTTATGTGTGTGGTTCTTCGTGGTATTTTTGGCACCCTTGAGGATTCGGCCTCTTCTTCATCTTCATTTTCTAAGAAAATAGCAAACGTTTGAAACATTTCCGGATTCGTATATTTAGCTATATAGGAACGCGAATCCTCGTCTGAGATCGACATGGTGGTTAATATGATTGATTGTTTGGTATGAAAATGTTTGAATGATAGTATGATATGTGAAATGGTATGTTGTTTTTGATTGATTGTTAAAAAATGGTGGTGTTTATATATAGATATAAAAATATATATGTTAAACTAGCCGTTACTTTAAAAAAAAAAGCTTTTTTTATTTCGAACGACAATACGCTCCTCGGGTCCCACACATTCCTCGACGCGTTTCTTAAATAGGAAGGAGGGAGACGTCGGGCACGAACCGCTTGCTAGCATTAACTTCGTGGAGGAAGAAAACATCGACGAGCTCGTCGATGCTCTATTATGAGCGGCCTAACCTACTAAAATATTACATTTCGTGGGCTCAAATCACTTCACGTGGGTTCTAAACAAAAATACGTACAATAGATGAATAGATACAACAAATACAAGCTAAATGTTTCGCTAATTATCATCTTATTTAGTAAGTTTGTATAATTACGAAAATCATTTAGCCTCTTACATTAATATTTAAAGATTTATGTCATTCTAACAATTTGGGAGATACTTTAAGTGTTACAGTTTGTTGTGCTTTTTCATCTTTTTACACTTTAAACAAATAATATATAAAAAACCTAAACTAAATTACTATTACTATAACATATATATCATCAGTAAGACAGTAACTACATTTCAGAATCGCTAAACAGTAATTTGATGAATTATTAGTAGACAGAACAATAACTCTGATAGCGCTAGTAATTTGATGAATTATTATTGAATCATAATGGTATTGCTAGCAATATATGCATCAAGCTGTTTATTCATCAATAAATATGTTTAAAAAAATTAATAATAAAAAAAAATATCAATGTAATACATAACACAAATACATGTGTGCATCGTTATTAAAAGGGAGGGAGTGTCAGAAGTGGGGTGGGAGGAGGGGTGGTTTGTGTTTTTTGGGGTTGTTATTTTATATGTGCATCGCTCCCCAGCGCACCTCAAATGACCAAATCAAATTATTCCACCTCATTTCAACCCTCCAACCTTTTTTTCAACATTTTTTAGTGGCAACCATCACTCCCAACCTTTTCTTCACATTTTAATAATTTATCCTTAACATTATAAACTTTACATAATTAACCCTTTTTTTAATTTATATGTTTTATTAATAACAAAACACATTACATAACATTTAAAACACATTACATATTAAAAGTAAAAACAATACATAGTTAAACTTCACCGTACATAATAAAAACACACAATGCATAACTTTAAAAAAAACATAACTACTGATAACGATCCTCTAGTGACATACTTTCAATGCTCTGGTGAGCGTTTAAGTCGAGCCACCATTGGTCAGGTTTCGGGCATCTGACTTCGTCAATGGTTTTATCTTCACCGCAATTATCATGGTACGATTCGGCTCAAGTGCATCAGTCTCCCAACGTGTGACCGCCATCAAAAACATCCTTGATTACAGGCTTGACCCTCTTAATCTCATCCTGCAGAAAATGGGAATATTGGCCTTCGTGCTTCGAAATCTCACGGTTTGACGTCTGTATTAATTGCATCATTACCTCGCAACGTCGCCTTTTCTCCCGTAAACATCCCATAACCCCAGAGATTTCTGTTTGAAGGAAGGTGTCTTCTTTAATGTCAACCATGATTAGTGTCTTCATCTCATCCACAGTCATGCGAGGTCGGTGAACGATGTTTGATGACAACACCATTTGGATGTGAAGAGTAAAATGGAAATTGGAATTTGGAAATGTGAAATGAATTTGGGATGTCCCTGGAATGGTGTTTATATAGTGAAATCAATGTTAGCCGTTTAGGGGCTAAAGTTGTAATTTATTTGAATTTTTGGTCGTTTGAGGGACTGAATATGTATATAATTTGAAATCTGAACGTTGGAGGGACTAGTTCTGTAAATAAATTCGAATTTGAACGTTGGAGGAGCGTCGTTCACTTTGTCTTCATCATCAAACATTTCAGACCCAAAAAACAAACATTTCAGATCAAATATATATACACTTTATCTATATATATTTCTATCGTCCAAATGGCTTCTTCATCAAATATCACTTTCCCAAAACCACCATTGACTGTCGATCAGGTGGAGGACAGTATGATGGCCGATATCCTAGACCACGTGATGTTTCAAGAGGAACTCATGGCAGTTATGCAAAAGCTAACTACAAAAAAGAAATGGTTCTAAGAACAAATTTTTGTTTACAAGCAAGGGAATGTTCTGATATTGAGTGACAATATATAGATTATTTGCAGGGGAAGATCAACAGCATCAAAATTGCAATTGAACAGCTTGACAGTGCGATTTTCACATTGAGCAACTAGAACAAATCGGCGCAACGACAATATCAGATGGTTTAATTAGTTTGTAATGTCTTTTAATTTCTAAGTAGTTTTAATTAGTTTATGATGTGTTTCTCTTTTTATCAAGTAATGTCTTTTAATTTCTAACCGTTGTATTTTTTTTATAAATAAAATGGTATTTTTATAAATTAATAGATTATTTTGGTTGTGTTCTTGGAAGATTAAATTGGTATGTGTATATAGGAAGAAAAAAAAACTTTCAGCCGATTTACACAAATGGTCCCTGGCGCGTGGAATCTTACACCATTGGTCCCTGTAATGGTCACTACACTATTTGAAAATGTGACACTTTCATTCCTTCCCCTCCATCTCCCTCCCAACCCTCCACGAGCTCCGAGCTCGCTCACCTCCAACCCTCTTCCATCTCGCTGCAGTGATGACCGAGCCATCTTCAAGCTCGCGAGCTCTCTTCCAACCCTCCCTCCATCTCGCCCCTCACTCCCTCCCCCTTAAGTAAAAGTATGATTGAACCAAGACACCATGGGCAGACACGAATTTATTGTAACATTTCAAATTGTTACGGAAGGCTCTACAATTTTTTCAAGAACCACCTTTAGATATAAATAAAAAAAAGCAATGTTTGGTTGATAAATGTTTTATAAATAAATTTTTTTCATAAACTTTAAAGATGGATTTTTCATTAGTTCAAGTTTTTTTATTTAGGTTATTGAAAATACTTAAGGTTGTCATTGAAAAAATTCATAACTTTATAATGTATTTGGCTACAGAGTTTTAAAATAGTATATGCAATGTCTTTTAAGAGGCTTCCCTGTCCAGAAGGATTAGTCCCAGTCATCGTCACATTAGCAAAAAATACTCTAAGGACTAATTCCCCCCAAAACATACTCAATGCAAAGGACTAGTCTTAGACCCACCTTTTATACCATTAATCCCTTAAACATCACACACACTCTTTATATTGGACTCGTCCCTGGAAGGACTAATCCCAAGAACGAGTCTAAGGGACGAGTCACACCCAATGGTGTGGACTTGTCCCTAAAAGGACTAATCCCCTGGACGAGTGAGAAACAAATGCACTGGGAAGCCTCTAAGTCGTAGTTCTCGTGTATATAGGTTTCTATTTTGGGGAGTGATAAATCTACAATATTATTTGGACATCTACATCAATACATATTTTATACAGTTATATACTGCGCAGTATAATATGTACATTTGTTGTAAATGACCAAAATCTGTTGTAGATATATCACTCTCCTTTTGTTTTTGGTTGGGTTAGAGAAATTGATTTTTAAATTTGGTTGGTTTGTCATTTTGTCACAGTCGGTTATTCCTTTGATTTGTTGACCCGCTAAGTGATTTTAATTTAATGTTTTTTAGTCTAACTTTTCGTCTTGGGTAATGATCAATCCTTCTAAGTTATTAGCCTAAAAATCCTTTTAATTCATAGGATGGTGACATGTGAAAAATCAGGGGGTGAGATTAGGAAAAAGAATGAATGAAATCTACATGTCACATTTGTATAGTTTTAGGAGGATTTTTAGGCTAATATTTAGGAGAATTAATCATTTTCCTTTCGTCTTTTTCTTTATAAACAAAAAAACCCGATAAGCTTGGATAACGCTAATAAAAACGGGTGAAGATCCCCTCAAGTTGGTTTCAACTTGATAGGTCAAGTTAAAAAAAAATTAACCATTGGATTATAATTAAGGGTCAAGATCCAAAGTTGATCTTTTAATCTCGACCTTTGATTAACATTGAATAGTCAAGATCTTTCCAACTTGACTAGTCAAGTTGAAAAACATGAGGGAATCCCCTCCCAATAAAAACAATGCATGAATCATATAAATAATTTGTCAAATTTAGAAGGAAAAAAGACATCTATTTTCTTTTCCATGGTTGAATTTACCGTTAATTACATATGGAGTAGTTTACAGGCAATTACATGCAATAATAAAGGAACTATATATAAATCAAGGGTGGCTGTGACCATCCTTATAATATCTATAAAACTCTATTATTTTAATATTATATTTATATATTAATGTAATTCAAAGTTTATTAATCACCCAACAAAATATACGCTTACACTCTCATACTTTCAACGCCTAGATCAATTTTTATATATCAAACTAATAGTTCATTTCATTCTAATATAGTTACCGAACATGATAACGAATTGGTAATCACTCATAGTTACCATGTTCATCTCATTTCATCATGTATGTAATCAACTATTGTTTCAATAGAATAACCATCCTTATCAATTTCTCTTAGGTATAAATTCATGACAAGTTATTTCCAATCGCACATTTATATCATATATTTGTCAATCGAGTATTCATATATATGGCTAAAAACATGTCTAAAACATTCAATGGATGGTACATGGATGCACTCAACTCTTTTTAATCTTCTTAATCAATACTACATTTTTAGGCACATCTTTAGATTTATTATTTAGACATATCAAACATTTTCCTCGTCAAAATAAAATGTGTCTACAAAATTCTTGTACCAGCGGAACATGAGAATTCATCACATTTTAGAAGTACAATGTCATCAATAGCAAGATCTTCACATTACTTAGATTTTACAAAATTAACTATAGTGTTTTCCTTACTCAATGCACAGAAAAACACCTTATAACTTCGTACTTAATAATTTTCTTATTTATAAAAAAAGAATCAATAAATTAAATACTTATATCAGACATATATATATATATATGGGATGAGAATATAAGGCTGTTAGGTACCTAAGCTTAGGTGTGGAACACTCACATATTGTTTTTTTAATCCATAAAATTCATGGGGGCCCAAGCATTTATTCATTAATCAAGAAATATTAAAAAATTTGTATGTGAGGGGTTCCACACCTAAGTTAGGTGCCGGACAGCCTTATATTCACTTTTCCCATATATATATATGAGAAAATGGAGTATGTGGCTGTTAGACACCCAAGCTTGGGTGTAGAACCCCTCACATACTAATTTTTTAATATATCTATAAATGTTTGGCCCCCCATGCTTTTTATGGATTAAAAAAACAAGATGTGAGGGGTTCTACACCCAAGCTTGGGTGTCTAACAGCCACATAAACCCTAACCTCTTATATGTATGTGTATATTTTTATTTAAAAAGAAAAAATCAGTTTTAAATTATGATATAATTTATTTGTTTTATGTGAAAAACGTTTAGTATTTTCATTATTTAATTTTTAAAATTATAAATTATAATATATTAAATGAGCAAATGAAATAAATATAACACAAAAAAATAAAAAAAACTAATTAAACCATAAACGGTAAGGATATAAAAAATTAGTTTATGTCTAAATTATAAATGATTCAACTTTGTTTAAACAATATTTATACATAAAATACATATACCTATTGTTGTAAAATGAAATTAACGGAGAATAAGAAAAATTGTTAGATATATTTTGTAGGATTTGACTATAATTCATATTTTATCAAACAACTTTCCTCAAAATATCAAATGATTGTTTAAACAACTAATTTACTTCCGAATTTCGATTGTATTTTTTCATTTCTTTATTCATGTATCAAAAATATGAAATAATTTACATATTTATTATTCTAATTCATAAAATAAGTGCACTGCAATGACTTTTTTACATCAATAACCTATATTATAGGTCTTCACTGTCATCACCCATTGCCACCATTATTACTATCGGTTGACAACATCACTGTCGCACCACCACCACTCTTGTCGCATCGTGAAAAAACCCTTCTAGCTAGTCATTTGTGATACATTTTGTGGCTACACGCAACTCATAGTAACATATATTATGTGAACTCTCATTTTCAAAGTCTCATGCAAAACGACAAAGCCAACGCGTCGTGGTTGGAGTACTAGTACCAGTACTACTACGTCTTCTCCGACACATGCCACTCTCCCGCTGATTCCACCACGTGGACGGTCAAGATTTTCAACCCCCTCTCTCTCTCTCACTTCATCATACATACACACTCTTAACTTGTGCCCGAAGTACCTCCCCCTTAACCATGGTTAACGGCCGCCACTTTTAACCCTCCTCTTCTATCCATTTTCCTTCTCATTTTCCATTACATTACTATTACAATATCTCTATCTATCTCCGTATATCTATCTGACTATCTATATCTTATATATATAAAAGAAGAAGAAGATTGCCGCCTTATCCTACATACTCCGGTCATAATTGTTTGACTATTTAGTTTGTAATTGCATAGTATTTAATTATAGGCTTATTATAGATAGTCAATAATAAAAAAACAAAAAACATAAAGACTTGTTTATTGGTGGGTGATGAAGAAATAATGAACTGCTACTTATTTAGCTGAGATTTCATCTCAATTTTGATATATTATTATCTTTGGCTCTAACTTCATATATATATATATGGTTGATCCTGACATCAATTCTTCTTCTTCAATGGCGGTTTCCACAAATTTAGTTGATGAAACTACAACAGCAACACATGATGATACACAACAACAACAACCTTTGAAGAAAAGGCGAAATCTTCCTGGAATGCCTGGTAATATATTTATCCATCTCCTTTTCCTTTGTGTTGATATATATATCTTTTATATTCATATCTATATCTATATCTATATCTATATATATATATATATACACACATATAAGTTATTAAATTAAATTATATTTTGTAGATCCAGAAGCTGAAGTAATCGCGTTATCACCAACAGCACTACTGGCAACAAACCGATTTGTATGCGAGATCTGTAACAAAGGATTTCAGCGAGACCAAAATTTACAGCTTCATCGTCGTGGACATAATTTACCGTGGAAGTTAAAACAAAGAGACGGTAAAGAAATACGGAAACGTGTTTACGTTTGTCCGGAAAAAACATGTATCCATCATGATCCGTCGAGAGCCCTGGGTGATCTCACCGGTATTAAAAAGCACTTTTCAAGAAAACACGGCGAAAAGAAATGGAAGTGTGAACGGTGTTCTAAGAAATACGCTGTTCAATCTGATTGGAAAGCACATATGAAAACATGTGGGACTAAAGAATATAGATGTGATTGTGGCACCTTGTTTTCTAGGTACAAATATATTTTTTTTTGTTCTTGTTCTAATTTCATAACACATTTCATAATTGTGAGAATATAATTACCTAATGATCTTATTTTATTATCATTTATTTTTTGATAATGAAGGCGGGATAGTTTTATCACACATAGAGCGTTTTGTGATGCGTTAGCACAAGAGAGCGCGAGATCTCATCAACCTCCTCAAAACGTGCCAACTACGATTGCTGACCAGCATGCTAGACTTATTGCTGAAAGTGAGAAAAAGGAGTCGGTGGTGCTTCCGCCGTCGTGTAGTCCGCCACCGTCACCGTTAACTCCGTCCACCGGTGTACTATCTCCGGTTCAATCCGTTCACAGCTCAGGTTTGTTTTTTTTGTTATATTAATTGGAGTTGCTTTTATGTGCTTTTTCAAAATTTAAGTTGCTTATCCTTGTGTATCCACTGGAATCAATTTGTTTTGTTGTTAAGTATTTGTCTTTTACTGTGTGTATTTTTTAATTTCAGTTCTTTTAACTTTTGTGTGTGAATGTGAGAGTTGGTAGTAGTAGTCCATTAATTAAAGGAAAGTTCACAGATATATCGAAGACGAAGCCAAAGTGTAATTAAAAAAGAGAGATTTTATGGATGAAAAAAGGACTCTATGATTGTTCTTAATTGCTTTCCCTTTACTTTTAGCTTGTAGCAAAGTTTACACTCATAGCTTTTTTATTAGATTCCAGTTATCAAGTACTTCAATATCATACTTTATAGAGAAGTATATTTGTTATAAGTATAACTTTGTTCATTTTTAGATTTTTATCTCATCTATGTATCCGTTTATATATTCTTTTATTTTGTTACAGATATGCCGGAAAAGGCGATTGGGATTTTACAACATCCGACAGTTGAGGCGGAGGCCACAGCAAGCGGTGGAGGATCAGCAACTAGTGGTAACAACAATACAGGCGTATTCGCTAGTATATTTGCATCGTCGTCTGTCTTGCAATCGTCTCAATCATCTCCATCGGCTTACTCTAATGTGATATGTAATGTTACTGGAGGCGATAGTAGGAATCCAATTCTCGAGCCAATGTCACTTTCGTTGTCGTCTTCATTGTATCGCTCCACAACGTCGTCAGCATCGTTATACCCATCACATGATCACACATTACAACACCAACGGCATCAGTATGTACAAGCAGCACCTCAACCAGCACTTTCCGCAACGGCATTGCTACAAAAGGCGGCTCAAATGGGTGCAACTTCATCCAACACCTCATTTTTATATGCTTTGGGACTAACACAACCACAGGCGCCTTCCTCCATGGATCACTACCAAGAAGCTGGGATTGGGCAATGGAGTAATCTACAAACCAAACAAGAAATGAATGACAACAATAATACTAGAAGCCTAGGAGATCATTTACTAATGGGACCACCGGCACCCACCACCCTTGATTTTCTTGGACTAGGAACCGGTGGTTCCAGTAGTGGCTACTCGGCGTTTCTAAATACAATTGGGGGAAGTGGGTTAAATGTAGCTGCAGCTGCCGGTGTTTCGTTTGGTGGTGTGAATTCGGTTCAAAATAACAAGGATTGGGATGATTCCTCCGGTGACAAGAAGCCATCGCTTCTTTAATTTGAGTTTTCTCTTTCAATTTTTAATGGTGAAAGAGAGATGTCAGATAATGACTGTCAGGTGGCTTTGTATGATCTCATATATATATAGTAAGCACATGAATTTAAATGCATATGTATACATCTTCTATATATTTTATGATCTTAACTTCTCAAGTAGTAGTAGTAGCTATTAAATTTTAAAAAGGTTGGAATTAAGGCTTGCAATTGAGTAACTGTTATTATGTAATTTTTTCTATTTTTAAAAATAATTGTTTTTAATATTTTAAAGTTCAACATTTAACTTTTTTGATACATAAAACGAATAACTGTCATGCTCAAATCATCAAAGACAAGTGTTAAATGAGTCGTTTTCATGTTTGAAATCTAGGAATTTTGTGCACACCAAACCTGTTAAGACATGATTTGCCAGTCATAGTTGGAATTATATATATAAACTTATATGTAATAGTAGTGCCATTCAAAAATTTTAAGCCATTAAAATGTAGACTTATATGTAGATCAGGATATTTAATTATATATATATATCAGCTAATTTTGTACTTTTGTTCTTTCATTATTGCATAGCTATGATGTGTGAAGCTTGATGATTTATATTCGCTCAACTTAACACTTAATTGTTAGAACAAAATGCATTTTTGGTCCCTGTGTTATCATACCATTTGCAATCTTGGTCCAAACATTTGCAAAGTGGCGATTCTGGTGCCACAAATGGAAAAGTTTCGCAATTTTGGTCCATTTTTAACTTTCCGTCCATATGCCTCCGTTATTCGACCCACGTGCGTGTCA
>CM067168.1:152944050-153029050 GCA_034093135.1 Erigeron breviscapus
GAAGATGGAATCCGCGATTCCAACCATACGCAACAAGCTACGTCTTTGTTGACAAATTTGTAAGCACCAAACACCGCCCCCAAAAAATACAACACAAAAAAAAAAGTCATTTTACATATTCGTTTGACTTATTTTATAAGTATAATATATGGTTAAACATGGCCTCTTTTATCCATGTGAACAATTGTCTATGTATTTGCTTTAGGGAGTTGGAATACAGGCTGTAGTACATGGCAACAAGGATCAGAAATATGTAGAATCAATCATCGAAATAGGCAAGTGTTATGAACTTGATAGGTATGCTTGCACAGAGCCCGTAAAAATCATCAACGCCCTATCACATGAAGTAAACATGAGGATCGGCTCCGCAACGACAATAACTCTCTTAGGCGATATTCAAGAGATACCACAATATTATTTCAACTTTGGCACTTATCAAAAACTGATAGATATATGTGATAACAAAGATGAAATAACAGGTAATTTAATATTCATTTTTTAATCAGTTTACATTATTCTTTTTTAACAACCTTGATATATTCATAACAAAATCATTTCCAACAACCAAACAGATTATTGTGGGAGGCTACAAGGAAGAATAGAAGACAAAAGTAAAAAGGCGGCACCCCATTGGTTGGTTTCACTCTCATAGATATCAGGTATCAACATAATTAAGACCACTCTATATTTCATGCTACACATACTAAAAGTCCTACCAACACAGCGGGCAGCCGGTTCAAGTTACGCTATGGAACGAAATAGCAGTAGACAAGAGCAGATTCGATAGAGAAGCCGTAGAAAATACAGAAGAACCAGCAATCATAGCAGTTACCGCAATGAGGGTCACGGGCTACTTAGGTAAGCTCTCATCAAATAATTTACCCAAGCGATACAAAAAATGGCTTTATTACTAAAACATTCATATAAGGTAACTGGAAATATTTTACTAGAAACACAGGAAGGCCAACACTACAATCGACAGGCAACACGTTCCTATTCCTCAATCCACAAACTCAACAGACCGAAAACCTTCTAAACAGGTGATATACGATGTTCTTGCACACATAAACTTTAGAAGATTATCTACTTCATTTAGGAAACTATCCTTGTCAGTTAAACATGAACAACCTTTGAATAGTTTCCTTTCAATCAATCACTGGTATATCAGTCAGAGACTAAAGTATGATAGGAAAATAATGTTTCATAGGGAAGTAACAATCCTAGGTGTTTTCATGGACACTTCTACGAAAAAGGTATTGTGTCTTGTTTATGCCCTCAAGGATAACTACACGAGTAGGAAAAGAGAATGTATAATGTAAAACATATATAGAACAGTTAGGTAACAATTCAATTACACTACTCAAAAGGCTTGAGATGGTAGGGCCGTTTGAGGCTATAGTGGTGGTTGTGGACTTTACATTTATGAGCGACGTGGTGGCTTGGTTTTAAAAAGCGCGCCTTAGGCTCTCTTAAGCCCAAGGCGACCTAAGGCTCAGCTGTTGTCGCTTTGGGTCAAAATCCATGCGCTTTTTGAACACTCAGCTATTTTGCTCATGAATTTTTGCCATAAAACTTTGTATAAATAATGTATACATTTTGTGCCTGGCGCTTTGCGCTTCAAAAAGGGTCCCTATCTCTTTTGTGCGCCTATCGTTTTTCATTATCGGGTGGTGATGTGTGAAATCTAGTTTATAATTTATAACAAGATCTACCGCTAACTGACTACAACACACTTACGGGCAGTGTACCCGTTCGTATGTAATATAGCTAACTGGCAAGACCAGGATCGAACACAAGGACTGATTGTTGTACTAAAGGTTGTAAAAATGTGAAACAAGTAAAAAGTTTGGTGTGACCGAATTGTCACTTTGCGTTTCTGAAAACTATGTAATCAACGAGTAAAATGAAGTACTCAACCGGTATTAATCGAGAGCACACGAAAAGAGTTTGAGTTGTAAACAAATAATTAAAAAGCCATCTATGTCGAATCCGCTACGCAAAAAGTCTAGGTTGCATATAGGTTAAGCTCAAAATTCATATGTGTTGGTGATAATAATCGTGATAAGACAAAAACACAACCGGGTGCACTCCGTTTGTAAAATCGACTCGATCACATATTCAATCCAATTTCTTGCAACAAGTGGTACCACCAACCCTATTACAATTCCTCGAACTAACTAGTTTGTTTGATTATTTAAATAACAATTTTTATCTTTGTGAAAGAAACGTGGTACCACCAACCGTTAAATCCACTTAACAAAGTAATTTCTATTAGACTTGTATTCTTTACTATCATACCATGACCTAGCAAGAGTTATTCATAGACAAACAACTAAAATAATACTTGCATTCAACTAGTACCACTATCTAAGAACACAAATATCACCAAGAGCACAAGTTTAAGTAGAAGAAATCACTTCATTAAGATCTTGACAAAATGTTAAGTAAAACCAACTTGAATTCAAAATATTATGCAACCATAACTAATTGTTTCACTTCATCTTCATAGATGTATAGAGGATTTAGCTACTCATAATGAAAAGAGCTAAAGATTCAGATAAAAAGGAGAACATAGTGTACCAAATATGAAGTAATAATCCAAATCGAGGTTACAACCGAGCTACAATCACTAATCAAGAGCCAAAATTAATCTTCAAGTCTTCAAAATAGTTTGGATAATGAAAAACCCTTGAAAAACCTTCAAAATCGGCTGGAGAACAAGTGTGGAGGCTGGAGTATCCAAGATTCGGTTTAGGGTTGAGTGGGGTTTGGTATTTATACCCCAGGAGAGAGAAAGTCGAGCTGTCAGACGGATTTCGCACCGCGAGGTCCAATGGTCGCGCCGCGATGGGTGCAAAAACTGGAGCATTTCAATCCAGGGACTTTTGTCGCGTCGTGATATCCACATCTCGCGCCGCGAGGCTAAATTTGTGAAGGATCGCGCCGCGAGTTGTTCAGGTCGCGTCGCGAGGAATGCCAGTTTTGCCATTTCAGCTTCGTTCTTCATCGTTAGTGCATATGGACCATTCTTAAGCTATTTTCTACCAATTATGAGCGATGTACCTGCTGTAGACCTGAAATCACTAGCAAATACCATAAAGCACCACAAAACATGTATAAATGGCTAAAAACGTGTCTAAAACGTCCAAATAAGATGTGGGAAATATGTATATATTGAGACACATCAAACCTCCCCACACTTAAACCTTGCTTGCCCTCAAGCAAGTATGTACTTTAATCAATTCTCAATAACCCAACAATTCACGATTTCATAAAACAAAACATGGTTATAAGTGAAGTTTCCTACTAAGCGGTGTCGAATACCAAAAGCAAATGCATTTAAAAACTAATGAGCAAAGTTTAAAACGAAATCAGAAAATTTGACTAATCTAGGGTAAAACCATCTTTCGGTTACAATTAGAATCCTCCCTATGCTTGTGTTAACGCCTCTTGAACATTTCTATCATTCCAATTGAACTTAGGCTCGTTCTTACTAAGCTATAATCTACTAGCAAGCATCAACATTATTATTGGAAACATAAGCAATATTCCACAATGATTATTGGTATAATTGTCCACTTAAACACTCACGCCATTGGTTTTCCATAAGGTTTTCATTACGTTATGCTTATGAGTCCCTTGACAAAACATACTCCTACGGTCTAGAATTGCAACTCTATCCACACATCAGGTGATCATACGAAAGTGTACTTTAAGCGTCCGGCCAGTGGTTCGCTACGGATACGTGAGTATCGTTAAGAGACATACGCCAGAACTCAAGGTTGGGTTGCATATCCAGAGACCATGCTCTAAACACAAACACATGTGAGAATAAAAAGTTTTATAATTTAACACCCGTGATTTTCGATGAGACCCGTGTAACGAACTTTCTGACAACCCATCCCAAGTTGGAAGCTTTAGGTGGGCTAGGTAAAACGAAGTTACCCCAAGGACTTACTTGTTCGAATCTCAAAGACCACATTAGCATTAGACTATTGGAAAAAGATTATGCGCATTCCACATGTGCCACCCGTTTGATGCCGAAGCACCCCAGACACCCCGATATAAAGACCAAACATAATGACTAGAACTACAACCTATAACATAAGAATTAAGGACCGGACATCCGGTGTGCAAACCATATGTTAAGTCAAATTACCACAAGCATATTTAATACATTTCGAGCTTTTCATGCACACAAGTTGCAAAATTCAAATGGAAAACCTCAAGCGGTGCCTACCAATACATCATCTAGTGAAGCTATTATTCATATTATGGTTCATCATTAAGGTACAATTCGCAAGCAACCTAGATTATTTGAAGTTCGGAACAAGCCTATGACCCCTTGGAACGATGAAATGCCACAAGCATTAGGAAAGGAAAGCTAAAGGTAAACAATCTCAAGTTTTATCCTAGATTAGCAAAATTCAAAGTCCTCATTTCTCGTCTTTGCACAAAACCTATAGCCTCAAAATTTAAAAAACATAACCAAAATGCTAGTAAAGGAAAGAAACTTCAAAAATTTTCATTTTTTCCAATTTACCATCCCCCTCCCCACACTTAAGTTGTACATTGTCCTCAATGGACGAATAACTAAGGCAACAATGGGAAAAGGGAAAAATGCAAAATGTAGAAAGGAAAAACAAAAAACCTCCGGGTGAAAGCAAGAATTCACCAATGCAAAGTTGAAGCCAAAATTTAAGTAGGTGCTGAACTGACTGCCAGCATAAACCCGCTTGTTTGTTCCAAAAAATCCCAAGGCATTCTCTCACAATTCAACTTGCAAACTTGAAATAATCACCTGACAATCACCAAAAGCAAAATACCAAAACAACTACATAGTTCATAATAAAGGAAATACGGAAAATACTACAAATGTCTCATCGCCTAAACGGCGGAATTATAACCAAATCGAAAAGAAATAAAGTTCAAAGTTTCAAAAGTTTCAGAAATTAGAGAAGAAAATAGAATAGATCAATACTCCTCCATGTCATGAGAGAAGGGAACACCGTCACCAGCATCAGGATCTGCCGGCTGACCAAAAATGCCTCGGTAGAAATCAAAGCCAGGACCCGAATAGCGCTCTCAAGTGGTATGTCTATATGTCCCAAATTAGGGCATATCCTGAGCGCCCCCTATGGTCCCACTAGTGCCTGCTGCGCTCGAACTCGGGCCTGCCCAACCGGGCTGCTGCTGCTGATCAGGATGTGGACAGAAAAATCCATAAGTGGTGTTGGCCGGCATGAAAATGGAAGGAGGACTAAATGCTTGAGTGGGCGGTGGTGGAGGTGGAGACTCTTCCGGTCGGATCCAATGGTTGATGTAGGGAGACCAGTACTCGTTTTGGAAGCCCAAGCGGTTCACTTGGCTCCACATCGTCCTCTGGCCATCCATCATCATATCCTGAGTGTCCTTGAGCTCCCGCTGATTACCCAGGATCTCATCAAGCTTGGTTCCCCAACCTACAAAATCATAAGCCGGGTAAGGGTTAGGCTGCTGCTCCATCTGGGGTGGCGGCTCCACTCTCTGTCTCTGAGCCGGCGGCTCCTGCTCATCCTCCGTTTCATCCCCCAAATCACTCGTCGAAGTCATCAACCTTGCCTTCTTTAACTCTGTGGCATCAATGATAATGGTAGGCTCAATATCCGAAACTCTCCTCCCCTCACTAGTGTTTGCCATGCCCAACCTCTCCATGATCGAGGTCACGAAATGACCACATAAATACCTACGCTCCCGGTGCTTCTGCATGTGACGAGCAAGGATATAAGGAGCACAACCACATCGGGTGGGGGTGAAGTCTTGGAACTGCCTGAGTAACCACAAATCATCGCTACACACTTTGTTATTTGCATTGCCCCGATGGATGAAAGAGTATGTTATCAGTTTATGCAAAAGCCTCAACTTTTTGGACCGAATGTCCGACACTTTGCTCACCCCTGAGCTAAACGAAGGCTTCCCCGAAATCCTATTCCAATACTCGTGAAAACTCACCCCATCATCAAAATGGGAAGTGTCCAGAATGCTATTCTCCAAGAAGGATTGAACCAAACCATCATTAAACTCGTTTTTCTCAAACATCCCACATAAATAGCCAAACTCAGGAATCGTGCAGTGCCGCTGCTTGCCACCTAATCGAAAGTGGATCACCCGATCCTCACTAATGTCCTCAACAGGTAGAAACCCCACTCTAAGAGATGAGTAGAATTCCTGGCACCATTCCAGTTTAGCCAGTTTGTTCAGCTCAAAGACCCTTTTCCACATATCGATGTTTGCTACCCAACCCGTTTCATCATCAATATATTCTGTCCTAAACCTGTCTGCAAAGTAGTTATCAAGGAGCGCATCGCGGATTATCTGCCAGTCCATTGTACGAGGGGGAATCAACTCATAATCTTGGATTTTCGCTAACCTATTCAAAAACACTTGGCGTTCCACCTTTGGGACATCCCTGAATTGCAGTCAAGGATGTGTGTGTGTCTTGAGTAACCTGAAAGTTTTGCTAGCAGGAGCGGTTGGTGGAGTGTAGCTCTCGTCTACATAATCAAATTGATAGTTATTCGGCCACACCCATCCCTCGTATTTTTGTCCAACCGGTTGTTTCTGCAAAAACATTCAAAAGGTGCTAAATAAGTGAGAGGAACAAATGGAGGCACTCACGAAAGGCTAAGACAAACAAACGGCAAAAACAGGCAAACAGGGCAAAATCTCGCGACGCGAGGTCCCCCACTCGCGCCGCGATTCTGAATTTTTTTTTTTTTTTGGATTTTCTGAATGGGTTTTATGTCTAATTAACAATGCTTTAACTAATTTGAATTAAAATAAATTAAGGATGACTAAATCTTAAAAAACCCCAAATTAAAAATTAAGAACCCTAATTAGGTTTTTCTCAGATTCTTCCAAAATTAATCACCTCTAAGGACAATAAACAACAATACTAACTTATCTAAGTAATTAACAAACATTAATTGAAAGAACATTTAAGAAAATAAATAAATCCTAATTAAATTGAAATAAAATTGAAAAGAAAAGAGAAAGAGTTGAGAATCACATACCCCTCTTGACATGATGATGATGATGGAGATGGAGGAATGAAAAGGAGAAGAAAAGAGATGAAGAATCACAAACCCTAAGTGTGTGTGTGTGTGTGAAATCGTGTGTGTGTGTTTTGGGAGAAAAGAAGTCAAGAAAAGAAAGAAAGAGAATGAGAGAAAGATAGATAGATCGGCTTATGTGGCTGTGTTGAAGTCCCCTTTTTTTCGATTTTAATTTTTAAAAGAAAGGAAAACTTACCTGGCCGCCCCCTATCGCGTCGCGATATACCTGGGTCGCGGCGCGATCACAATGTTTTTGCCCATCGCGTCGCGAAATGCCTGGTTCGCGCCGCGAGAAAATCTCCTGGACAATTTGCTTCAAATCCTGCCAAACTTGCGCCGCGAGTGATACTGGTCGCGCCGCGATCACATTGAAAATGCCCATCGCGTCGCGAAATGCCAAGCTTGCGCCGCGAGAAAGTTCTCTATCCAAAATTGTTCTAAATCACTCCATTCTCGCGCCGCGAGGTGTCTGGTCGCGCCGCGATCTGCTGCTTTTTCTCAGATTTTTGGCTTGTTAACACACTTTTGCACATACCGATTCACTCGAAATCATTTCTCACCTGTGAATCTCAACGAAAAAAAACATAAAAATAGAACAAAACTACTGAAAACAACTAAAAATGATAAAAACACACGGGTTGCCTCCCGAGAAGCGCTTTATTTATTTACGAGTCATTAGCTTGACTCGATCAACCTCGTTTTTCAAGCAAAAAGCTGGAGCTTCTCGACCAAGGCTCCCTCCCCAACTTCTTCTTCATGGTAGAGCTTTAACCGATGTCCATTTACAATGAACGAGCTTCCATCTTCTCTAAACAACTCAACATATCCCGAAGGATATACATGCTTGATGACAAACGGCCCATTCCATCTCCATGTGAGCTTTGGTTGGTGGATTTTGAACTTGGAGAGAAACAACAACACCTTATCTCCTACTTTGAAGTCTTTTCTCTTGAGCTTCTTGTCGTGCCAAACCTTTGTTCTTTCTTTGTACAACAACGAATTGTCGTAGGCACCATGTCTAAGCTCATCAAGTTCATGGAGTTGCAACATTCTCGTTTCACCGGATTCAATCAAGTCCATGTTGCAATGTTTCAAGGCCCAATACGCCTTGTGCTCAATTTCCACCGGCAAATGGAAAGTCTTGCCATAGAGAAGTCGATATGGAGTAGTTCCAATGGGAGTCTTGAACGCGGTTCGGAACGCCCATAGGGCATCATCTAACTTCTTTGACCATGATTTAGGGTTCCCATCAACTGTTTTCTCCAATATTCTCTTCAAACCACGGTTGGTGTTCTCAACTTGCCCACTAGTTTGTGGGTGATAGGAAGTTGGAAAACGATGAGTGACCCCATATCTCTTCAAGACTTTTGCCAATTGATGATTGGCGAAATGAGATCCACGGTCACTAATCAAGGCCCTCGGCATACCAAAGCGGCTAAACAAAGCCTTTAAGAAATCGATCACCACCTTGCCATCATTGGTTGGAAAGGCTTTTGCTTCAGCCCACTTGGAGACATAATCAACCGCAACCAAGATATAGAGACATTTGTTTGATGGTGGGAAAGGACCCATGAAGTCAATTCCCCACACATCAAAGACTTCACAAACTTGGATGGATTGTTGAGGCATTTCATCCCTTTTGGTTATGGTTCCTTGTCTTTGATGCATCACATGTCTCAACTAGTGTTTGTGCTTCCTTAAAAATTGTGGGCCAATAGAATCCAGCATCAAACACTTTCTTACCCGTCACCGATGGCCCATAATGTCCACCGGTGGGTCCATAGTGGCATTCATCCAAAACCTTTCTAGTCTCACTACCCCAAATACACCTTCTAATCATCCCATCTGCACACACCTTGAACAAATACGGCTCTTCCCAAAAATAGTGCTTGATTTCGGAGAAAAATTTATTTCTTTGTTGCTAATGAGGTAGGGAGTAAATCCCTAACCTAATTTATATATGGAAGAAGATTGGAGGTCGAGACTAGAAAAGGAAGAGAAGGAAGCGAGAGGTGATACCTCAAGAGAGAGAGCCGAGAGTACTATAGTGGGACCCAGCCGAGAGCAAGAGAGAAGGAAGAAAGCAAGAGAGAAGGAAGAAAGCAAGAGAGAAGGAAGAGAGCAAGGGAGAAGGAAGAAAGCAAGAGAGAAGGAAGAGAGCTCAAGGTGAGCAAGAGGAGAGAAGGAAGAGAGCTAGGGGGTGGGCCCCAACCGAGAGTAAAAAGGGGAATTATGCTTCCTTCCCTTCCTTCCTTCCTTCCCTTGCCACTTGGGAATTATGCTTCCTTCCCTTCCTTCCTTCCCTTCCTTCCTTCCCTTCCTTACTAGTTGGGACTAAGGCTTCATTCCCTTGCCTTTGGGAAGGCTTCCTTCCCTTGCCAGTGAAGGATAAGATTTCCTTCCCTTGCCCTTGGGAAGGCTTTCTTCCCTTGCTACTTGGGAGTTAGTAGCTTAGCATGAACTCTTTCCTGAATGAAGATATGTAGGGAATATAAAGTATGTATTATTATTCTCGAATGTTCTATTCCTCACATTTTGGGTCCTAGGTCAGAGGTCGGGCCCATTTATGACAGGCCCAAAATATAATGTTGCCCTAATTGGCTGCCTATAAATACCTCTAATCATCATATGTCAATTGATAAACAATTCATACAACATTCATTTCATTCATTCAATTCAGATTCAATCATAAAAACACACACATCCTTCTAGAGAGAAAAACCAAGAGCTTTCTCACTCTAGGTTATCCTTCTATCACCTTAGGTTCGTGAAGAACTTAGTAGGTTTGCACTCTATAATTGAGGAGATTAAAAGGATAACACGGTTAAAACCCCATTGTGATTGAGCTCAACATCTCATGCTCAAACATTGGCGCCATCCGTGATTTTACTGATTACTGGACGGTTTTTTGTTGTTTCAAAGCAAAAATCTTCATATTTTTTCTTGTTTGTTCTTTAGTTTCATATGGCTGAAGAATTTACTCCAGTTTCCCAGGTGGTTTCTTCTGGGTTGGGGATAAGTATTGATGGAGGAGAATCTCCAGTGATAAATCTGGAAACTTCTGGTGATGGCATTCAAAGAATTTCAAGGGAAAAATTTCCAGAATTTGGTTCTAGATCTGGTGAAATCTTAACAAGTGCAACAAATGTTGTTTTAGGTGAGGGATCTAGATTGCCACCCAAGGTGAGCTTTGGATCTAGCCTTGGTTCTGGTAGTGGCAGTGTTGGTTCACTTTTCTCCACACCTTCACCTTCTATATCTCCTCTCATCTCCTTGTTTTCAACTCCCCCACACAACACTTTTCCCATCAATGCACTCTCTTCACTTTCCTCTGGTCCTGGTATGGTAGACTCCCTATAGGGCATAATGGCTTCCACCATGGCTAGCATGGCTAGTTTTCCTTGGTGGGAGGTCAAGCAAGTTCCTCTCAATCTGTAACCATCCAGGAAAGTCATTTGTTAGAGTTGATAAAATTAGCTGCAAAAGGCACTCAACAGGTGCAAACACCACCCCCTCCTCTAACAAATTGGTTCTCTCAACTTTCTGCTGCTCTAAGGCCAGCTCAACCCCAGCCTGTTCCTCAACCTCCCCCACAGCCTACAGGCATGGAGTCTATAATGAAGTTGTTGGTGGAAGAGTTGAACAAGCAAAAGCCAGTTGAACCTGTTCCTGAGCCGGTCAACCTAGCGAAAGAGTTGTTAAAGATGTTAAAAATAGCAGCAGGGGAGGAAACTGATGAGCAGACGAGAGTGGCCAAAGTGCCAAAGTCAGCTACAAAGTCGAGGTTTTGTGATTGGGTGGCAAATTATGCTTTCCCGGATGGTCAGAAGGTCCCTACCATTGTTGGTACTTATGATGGTACTAGGGATCCGGAAGATCATCTGGCAATCTATGATCAGGCTGTGCTAACAGAAAAGTGGGTGGATCCCGTGGCTTGCCATTTGTTCCCAGGCACCTTACAAGGCTATGCCTTAGAATGGTTCACTAAGCTTCCAGAGAAAAGCATAAAAACTACCAAGATTTGAAGGAAAAGTTCATAGCTCAGTTTGCTCAACAAAAGAAGCGTCAAAGAAGTCACTTGGAAGCTCACCTAATTAGACAAAGAGAAAGCGAGCCACTAAGGGATTTCATCACAAGGTATACTGAAGAATGCCAGAAGATACCTGGGCTTCCGGAAAGTCAACAAATCTCAGGTTTCACCTTGGCATTGCTCCCTGGCCAACTCCAGGATGATCTAAGCAAGAAAATCCCATTGACATTTAAGGAAGCTACTGATACGGCGTTCGACTTCATTCGCTCCAAAGAGACTGCCTCGCTAGTAAGAGGTGTCACAAAGAAAGATAAGTCTGGAGGAGGATTGGCTAGTGAGGAGTGGAGTCGACACGACCAAAGACGGGAAGAGCGTCGGGAGGAGCGTCGGGAGGAACGTCTGGATGAGCGTCGGGAGAAATGGTTTGGACCATACATCAAAGATACACCAATTGTTAACTTGATCAAATGCCCTAGAGAAATTTTAAACACTGAGATAGTGTGCGCTACTTTCAAGCCTCCCTCCCCAATGACCTTCAAGTCCGGGAAAAAGAACATGAACAAATATTGTGAATTCCATGAGGACCATGGACATGAGACTTGTAAGTCCCAACTCGATAGATGGTACTACTGAAGACACCTCTATGTCGATGGTGGAGTTACTTTGCAATATATGCACTGAACTGGAGACGACCAGTTACAGTGTGTATATACCAAGTTCTAGATAGATTACTTATACAAAAGACAATAAGTAAAGAACAATGCAATAATACAAATAACTTGTAAGATAACTTGATGAGACAATATGTATTTTTCAATGTGTAATTTATTTATTGATATTAAACAAATTACAAGTTTGATGCGGAACCAATTAACTGGTGAACTGGTCAGAGTGAACTGGTGACTGGTCAGAGTGAACTGGTGACTGGCCAGTTCCAGGTGAACTGGTCCTAAATGGTCAGTTGAACTGGTACTGGTCATTAACTGGTGACTGGTCAGTGTGAACTGGTGACTGGTCAGTGTGAACTGGTGACTGGTCAGTGTGAACTGGTGACTGGTCAGTGTGAACTGGTGACTGGTCAGTGTGAACTGGTGACTGGTCAGTGTGAACTGGTGACTGGTCAGTTGAACTGGTGACTGGTCAGTGTGAACTGGTGACTGGTCAGTGTGAACTGGTGACTGGTCAGTGTGAACTGGTGACTGGTCAGTTGAACTGGTACTGGTCAGGTGAACTGGTGACTGGTCAGTGTGAACTGGTGACTGGTCAGTGTGAACTGGTGACTGGTCAGTGTGAACTGGTGACTGGTCAGTGTGAACTGGTGACTGGTCAGTGTGAACTGGTGACTGGTCAGTTGAACTGGTGACTGGTCAGTGTGAACTGGTGACTGGTCAGTGTGAACTGGTGACTGGTCAGTGTGAACTGGTGACTGGTCATTGAACTGGTACTGGTCAGTTTACTGGGTCACCAGATGCAACTGGTGACTGGTCAGTGTGAACTAGTGAACTGGTCAGGTGAACTGGTGACTGGTCAGAGTGAACTGGTGACTGGCCAGTTCCAGGTGAACTGGTCCTAAATGGCAGTTGCATGGTGACTGGTCAGTGTGAACTGGTGACTGGTCAGTGTGAACTGGTGACTGGCCAGTTCAACTGGTGACTGGTCAGTGTGAACTGGTGACTGGTCAGTGTGAACTGGTGACTGGCCAGTTCAACTGGTGACTGGTCAGTGTGAACTGGTGACTGGTCAGTGTGAACTGGTGACTGGCCAGTTGAACTGGTGACTGGTCAGTGTGAACTGGTGACTGGTCAGTGTGAACTGGTGACTGGCCAGTTCCAGGTGAACTGGTCAGTGAACTGGTACTGGTCGTTGAACTGGTGACTGTAGTGTGAACTGGTGACTGGTCAGTGTGAACTGGTGACTGGTCAGTTGAACTGGTGACTGGTCAGTGTGAACTGGTGACTGGTCAGTGTGAACTGGTGACTGGCCAGTTCCAGGTGAACTGGTCCTAACACCTATGTGTGAATGGTGATGTCAGTTGAACTGTGTGGTCATGTGAACTGGTGACTGGTCAGTGTGAACTGGTGACTGGTCAGTGTGAACTGGTGACTGGTCAGTTGAACTGGTGACTGGTCAGTGTGAACTGGTGACTGGTCAGTGTGAACTGGTGACTGGCCAGTTCCAGGTGAACTGGTCCTAACACCTATAGTGTGAACTGGTGACTGTCAGGTGCAACTGGTGACTGGTCAGTGTGAACTGGTGACTGGCCAGTTCCAGGTGAACTGGTCCTAACACCTTGGTCATCAGTTTACTGGGTCACCAGATGCAACTGGTGACTGGTCAGTGTGAACTGGTGACTGGCCAGTTCCAGGTGACTGGTCAGTGTGAACTGGTGACTGGTCAGTGTGAACTGGTGACTGGCCAGTTGCAACTGGTGACTGGTCAGTGTGAACTGGTGACTGGTCAGTGTGAACTGGTGACTGGCCAGTTCCAGGTGAACTGGTCATTAACTGGTGACTCAGATGCAACTGGTGACTGGTCAGTGTGAACTGGTGACTGGCCAGTTCCAGGTGACTGGTCAGTGTGAACTGGTACTGGTCAGTTAACTGGTGACTGGTCAGTGTGAACTGGTGACTGGTCAGTGTGAACTGGTGACTGGTCAGTGTGAACTGGTGACTGGTCAGTGTGAACTGGTGACTGGTCAGGTGCAACTGGTGACTGGTCAGTGTGAACTGGTGACTGGCCAGTTCCAGGTGAACTGGTCCTAACACCTATGTGTGAATGTATGTCAGTGTGACTGTACTGGTCATGGAACTGGTGACTGGTCAGTGTGAACTGGTGACTGGTCAGTGTGAACTGGTGACTGGTCAGTGTGAACTGGTACTGGTCAGTTGAACTGGTGAACTGGTCAGAGTGAACTGGTGACTGGTCAGAGTGAACTGGTGACTGGCCAGTTCCAGGTGAACTGGTCCTAAATGGTCAGGTGAACTGGTGACTGGTCAGTGTGAACTGGTGACTGGCCAGTTCCAGGTGAACTGGTCCTAACACCTATAGTGTGAATGGTGACTGTCAGTGTGAACTGGTGACTGGTCAGTGTGAACTGGTGACTGGACAGTTCCAGGTGAACTGGTGAACTGGTCAGAGTGAACTGGTGACTGGTCAGAGTGAACTGGTGACTGGCCAGTTCCAGGTGAACTGGTCCTAACCAGATGCAACTGGTGACTGGTCAGTGTGAACTGGTGACTGGCCAGTTCCAGGTGACTGGTCAGTGTGAACTGTACTGGTCACCAGTTTACTGGGTCACCAGATGCAACTGGTGACTGGTCAGTGTGAACTAGTGAACTGGTCAGGTGAACTGGTGACTGGTCAGAGTGAACTGGTGACTGGCCAGTTCCAGGTGAACTGGTCCTAAGGATCATGAATGGACTGTCAGTTTACTGGGTCACCAGATGCAACTGGAGACTGGTCAGTGTGAACTGGTGACTGGCAATGTGAACTGGTGACTGGTCAGTGTGAACTGGTGACTGGTCAGTTGAACTGGTGAACTGGTCAGAGTGAACTGGTGACTGGTCAGAGTGAACTGGTGACTGGCCAGTTCCAGGTGAACTGGTCCTAAATGGTCAGTTGAACTGGTGACTGGTCAGTGTGAACTGGTGACTGGTCAGTGTGAACTGGTGACTTCAGTGTGAACTGGTGACTGGTCAGTTGAACTGGTGACTGGTCAGTGTGAACTGGTGACTGGTCAGTGTGAACTGGTGAACTGGTCAGAGTGAACTGGTGACTGGTCAGAGTGAACTGGTGACTGGCCAGTTCCAGGTGAACTGGTCCTAAGGCCAGTTCCAGGTGAACTGGTCCTAACACCTATGTGTGACAAATCTTCTTGGTCAGTTTACTGGGTCACCAGATGCAACTGGTGACTGGTCAGTGTGAACTGGTGACTGGCCAGTTCCAGGTGAACTGGTCAGTGTGAACTGGTGAACTGGTCAGAGTGAACTGGTGACTGGTCAGAGTGAACTGGTGACTGGCCAGTTCCAGGTGAACTGGTCCTAAATGGTCAGTTTACTGGGTCACCAGATGCAACTGGTGACTGGTCAGATGAACTGGTGACTGGTCAGTGTGAACTGGTGACTGGCAGTGTGCAACTGGTGACTGGTCAGTGTGAACTGGTGACTGGCCAGTTCTAGGTGAACTAGTCCTAACAAGACTAATGCATGTAGACAATTAAAGTGGGAGATCAAGAGGGCATTGGATGAAGGGAAGCTGGAGCACCTAGTCCCAGGAGCTAAGCAAGCAAAGAAGACCTTTGCATGGCAAAGGAAAGTGGTGGAGGAGGAGGATGATCCAGGAGAGCCTGAAGGCCATGTATACATGGTCCATGAATAAAACATCCCAACCTCCCTCCTTTGAATACCATTCCTTTCCTTTCTCACTTTCTCAAGCATCTTGATTAAGCTACTTTGTCAAGAATTATCACTTTATTTTTAAATATTTTCATGTCATTTTACTTCAACTATCGTTATGTTGGTTGGTCCGATCATGTATCCCAACCTTATCATTAATGAGATATCATTTTCTTTTCGAATATAATTGATCAATAAATTGTAAAGAATATTTTTCCAATGAGGCAAGCTAAAAGGGTAATCCGAATGATAATCCCAGAAGTCAAGTGCTAAGATGGGAAGAAAGAATTCCTAGCCAGCTTCTGATACAGATCATAAAAACCCTTGGCATTTAAAACAATTTTTATCTTTCTCGCACATGAGGAAAGAAACTCCTCAAAAGAAAAATGATAAATAAGAATATAATATAAAATGAGCGTCTAAGCTAAGCTTGGATGGCGCTTAGAAAATTTTCATTTTTTCTCATCTACTGGATGGGAGTAGAGTGCTTCTCATTGGGAAGCAAGACACAAATAAAACAAAATCTCACCAAGTGTGAGTCCCGAAGTGTAACAAGCCAAAACTGGGCCCGGCTGAACACTAACAACATCTTTTTATTCACCGGATAAAAAGGTAAGTACTTCTCACCGGAAAGTAACAATTCTCGCGAGTAATAAAGTTTTTAAAATCCAGACGTGGATGGAAAATAGTATATAAATAAATAAATTCAAATGCAAAGTCCTTGTCAAGAAACCATTTGCAATTGAATTTGGGGGACTTGACACAGGCAAAGCCTTTAAGCTTGTATAGCTGACAAGAGGGGAAGTCCCTTCCTGGAACTCTTTCCATCCGACAAACCCTTCTCATCGTCGAGAAGGATATATGTTTGTTTATCCAGATAGTGTAGTAAGCACTTTCCTAGTTTTTCTCTCCTCAAATGGAAACGGCAAAGAGAGTGAATGCCAACCTCTCAATATTAATTGTTACACACTTAATATATATATATATATATAATATATATATATAGATATAGATCAGATATATATATATATATATATATAGATATAGATATATGTGAAGATATAGATATAATATATATATATCTCATATAGACATAATTGTGACGAGACCAAGTCGGGGATGCTTTTTGACGAGGAAATATCTTGACGAGAGTAGTTCCAGGAGGAAATAGATCGAGAGCTACTCGAAAGTCATCTTGTCGAAAGCTTGACAAAAGAGACTCTTAGCCGAGAGCTCAGCGTGAATAAAAGAGAAAGAAAAAGCGGGAGCTTCTCTTGAAGGATCTTGGTGAGAGTCCCGTCGAGAATAAAGCTTGGAGAGAATCGAGAATAGACCGAGAGTTAGTCATGCTTTGACCTAGCGAGAGCCTAACAAAAACTTTATATATAATATATATGTTTGGCGAAAGAGAGAGTCCACAGTGATTCCATTTACATACATATTGGTCGAGACTCGAGAGTTCCTTGGGAATACCCCTTGACAAAAGTTGGTCGAGAGACACTTTGGTCGGGAGTAGGGTGGGAGCAAAGTTACATAACAAAATGGCTCCATTTTAATAGAAGTGAACCAGGGAGGAACTAATGGGCCTAAAGCCCATCAGCAACAAAAAAAAAATGGCTCTAAGGCCCACCAGGAAGGAAGCTCAGCGAGAGCTAGCCAACTGGACGAGAGCAATCTTCATAAACTTTAAGCATTTATATAATTTTATAGTATGACGAGAGCTATATACATATAATATATGTAAACAAGAAAGAACAAGCAAAAAGGAAAGAACTTTTAGAATTGGCTACTTTCTTTCTCTCCCACTGATCTTGATCTCTATTGGTTCAAAAGAAGGAGAGAACCCTTAACATTATCTCTTTCCCTAGTTCTCTGGAGAGAAGAAAAAAAAAAGAGTGCTCCACCCGATCGTAAAGTCAGGAAATAGAGAGAAGAATCTAAAGCTATATTTATGATAAAAAAGTTTGGATCTAAATCTTTCAAAGGAAATTTTTATACCCAAACTTGGGGGACTTAATGAGGTAGGGGATAAATCCCTAACCTAACTGAGAATCGAGAGATGTAAGTCTGGACAAGAGATAATCGAGAATGACTTTAAATATATGTATACATACATATTGGTCGAGACTAACTAGATCTTGTCAAGATTTGATCTTGTCGAGAGTGGTTCTATACGAAACCAAGGTGGGAGCTGCCTCTCCCGAAAGGTGAGCAAGAGGAGAGAAGGAAGAGAGCTACTTAAGGAAGAGAAGAAAGAGAAACGAGAGGTGGAAGACGAGAGTGATTCTGGTGGGGTCCAGCCGAAAGCTCAAGGGTGAAGAGTGAAGACAGCCGAGAGGTGCTCCTGGTGGGACCCAACCGAAAACGAATCTTGAGGAGAGATAAACGAGAGCTCACTCCAAGACCTCCAAAGGGAAGGGAGACGAGAGTGAGAGTAAGGTGGGGAGAAAGGACCGAGAGTAATATAGTGGGAGCTCAGCGAGAGTAATCCCAGAGTGTTCACAAAAAACAATATATACATAACATATGTATATATTCTTGACCTAATGGGAGTGAATCCGGAGGGATTAAATGGGCTTAAAGCCCAACGTGTAACAAATGAATGCATCCATGGCCCACCTAAATCGAGAGGTAGCATGCGAGCTAGTTGGGAATGTCCCTGGGAGAGAATAATGCCGAGAGCTGGGGCCCTTCAAGGAATAATACCCAAGGCCCATTTGTCTTATCTTGGACAGGAGTGGGCCGAGGGTGACTCTCTCCAACCTCCACTGCAATGCGATATATTATATATATGTATATTATATACATAAATAAATACGTACATAACAAGAGATAGTAAAAGAATTCGTTAAGGATGCTTCCTGATGAGACTATTTCCTACAAGAATTTATGAGAGTGTTCCGACTCATAACTATATTCCATGCTACACTCCTTTTTTGCCAAGAATCATCAAAATGCCACCACTCCTTTTCGTTTTTGTCCGATTCAAAAAGACAACAAGGAGGGAAAGAAAATAGGTTACAAATAAAATAACTCTCTTTGTTGAACTCGATCCAAAAAGAAAAAAAAGAAAGAGAATACCTTTTCTTGATTATAATAGATCCGAAAATGGAAGAAGAAAGCAACAGAGAAGGAAGAAAGCAAGAGAGAAGGAAGAAAGCAAGAGAGAAGGAAGAAAGCAAGAGAGAAGGAAGAAAGCAAGAGAGAAGGAAGAAAGCAAGAGAGAAGGAAGAAAGCAAGAGAGAAGGAAGAAAGCAAGAGAGAAGGAAGAAAGCAAGAGAGAAGGAAGAAAGCAAGAGAGAAGGAAGAAAGCAAGAGAGAAGGAAGAAAGCAAGAGAGAAGGAAGAAAGCAAGAGAGAAGGAAGAAAGCAAGAGAGAAGGAAGAAAGCAAGAGAGAAGGAAGAAAGCAAGAGAGAAGGAAGAAAGCAAGAGAGAAGGAAGAGAGCAAGAGAGAAGGAAGAAAGCAAGAGAGAAGGAAGAGAGCAAGGGAGAAGGAAGAAAGCAAGAGAGAAGGAAGAGAGCTCAAGGTGAGCAAGAGGAGAGAAGGAAGAGAGCTAGGGGGTGGGCCCCAACCGAGAGTAAAAAGGGGAATTATGCTTCCTTCCCTTCCTTCCTTCCTTCCCTTGCCACTTGGGAATTATGCTTCCTTCCCTTCCTTCCTTCCCTTCCTTCCTTCCCTTCCTTACTAGTTGGGACTAAGGCTTCATTCCCTTGCCTTTGGGAAGGCTTCCTTCCCTTGCCAGTGAAGGATAAGATTTCCTTCCCTTGCCCTTGGGAAGGCTTTCTTCCCTTGCTACTTGGGAGTTAGTAGCTTAGCATGAACTCTTTCCTGAACGAAGATATGTAGGGAATATAAAGTATGTATTATTATTCTCGAATGTTCTATTCCTCACATTTTGGGTCCTAGGTCAGAGGCCGGGCCCATTTATGACAGGCCCAAAATATAATGTTGCCCTAATTGGCTGCCTATAAATACCTCTAATCATCATATGTCAATTGATAAACAATTCATACAACATTCATTTCATTCATTCAATTCAGATTCAATCATAAAAACACACACATCCTTCTAGAGAGAAAAACCAAGAGCTTTCTCACTCTAGGTTATCCTTCTATCACCTTAGGTTCGTGAAGAACTTAGTAGGTTTGCACTCTATAATTGAGGAGATTAAAAGGATAACACGGTTAAAACCCCATTGTGATTGAGTTCAACATCTCATGCTCAAACAGTTGCGAAGACCACCCCTTAGGCAAAATTCCTGCACACAAATAGTTAGCAATATCGGCATACCACGGTGCTTCTTCATCCTCCACCTGCATCAAAAACTCATCGGGAAAGGAATCATTAATCTCATGCTCTTTCAACTCCTCAAGGTGAGGGTTTTCGAGCCTACTCAAGTGGTCGGCGGCGACATTTTCAGCCTCACTTTTGTCTTTGATTTCAATATCAAACTCTTGCAAAAGCAAGACCCAATGAAGCAAGCGGGGTTTAGCATCTTGTTTCGAGAACAAGTACTTCAATGTCGAATGATCGGTGAACACAATGGTCTTATTAAGCACCAATTAAGGTCTAAACTTATCAAAGGCGTACACCACCGCCAATAACTCTTTTTCGGTCACGGTGTAGTTTTGTTGGGCGGGGTTTAGGGTTTTGCTAGCAAAGTAAATAGGACGAAAATGCTTCTCATCCCTTTGGCCAAGAACGGCCCCCAAAGCAAAATCACTAGCATCACACATAAGTTCAAAGGGTAAAGACCAATTGGTGAAGTCATGATTGAGCATTTGTCAACTTGTCTTTCAAAAGAGAAAAAGCATTTAGACATTCAATTAAACTCAAAAGGGACATCTTTCTCCAACAACCTAGTCATGGGTCTTGTGATCTTAGAAAAATCTTTGATAAAACGCCGGTAAAAACCGGCATGACCAAGAAAACTTCTTACCGATTTCACATTGGTGGGTGGAGGTAATTTAGTCATGACATCAATCTTAGCTTTGTCAACCTCAAGACCTGCCCTTGACACTTTGTGACCCAACACAATACCTTCCTTGACCATAAAATGACATTTTTCCCAATTAAGCACCAAATGTGCTTTTTCACATCTTTCAAGCATTTTGTCCAAATTAGCCAAACAACTATCAAATGAATTACCAAAAACCAAAAAATCATCCATGAAAACTTCCATGGAGGTTTCAATCATATCTTGGAAAATGGCCAACATGCATCTTTGAAAAGTGCCCGGTGCATTACATAAACCAAAAGGCATGCGGCTATAAGCATATGTTCCAAAAGGGCAAGTAAAAGTTGTTTTCTCTTGATCATTAGGATCAATGGGTATTTGGAAGTACCCGGAAAACCATCTAGAAAACAAAAGAATTCATTACCCGCCAACCTTTCAAGCATTTGGTCCATGAAGGGCAAAGGGAATGGTCCTTTTTGGTGGCCTCATTCAACTTACGGTAATCAATACAAACTCTCCAACCGGTGACCGTTCTAGTTGGAACCAATTCATTCTTCTCATTTGTTACAATGGTCATCCCTCCCTTCTTTGGTACACAATGTACCGGGCTAACCCATGGACTATCCGATATTGGAAAGATAATACCCGCATCAAGTAACTTAATAATTTCCTTTTTTACAACATCTTTCATGTTAGGATTAAGCCTTCTTTGCCTTTGAATTACCGGTTTTACATTTTCAATTAGATTGATTTTATGTTTGCAAAAATCGGGGCTTATTCCGGGTATATCGGATGTCTTCCATGCAAAGGCCTTTTTATGGGTCTTTAGAATGGACATGAGTTTAGCCTTCTCCTCACCCGAAAGTGATGAGGAGATAACAACGGGGAGAAGAGATGTACCTTCCAGAAATGCATATTCCAAGTGATCGGGTAATGGCTTGAGCTCTAAATCCGTAGGAGGATTATCAATGGAAGTGGGCAGCTTGTTACTTGGAATTCTTTCAATTTCTTCAAACCCTTATTCCTCCAATGGAGTGTCATCCATGCTTAGTGCCATAATCTCTTCAATCTCTTCGACTTGGTCACTAGTGACATCTCCCTCTCAATGCTAGCCAAGCTATCATCATTGTCTTCACCATCAATTCCAACAAGCTCTAACATCTCCAATTCAACCGCATTATCTATAACATCAATCTTAAAACAAGTGTCATCGGAAGAATAAGAATGTTGCAAGGCTTTTTCAATTTTAAACACAATCCGGTCTTCCCCGACACCCAAGGAAATTTCCTTGTCCTTTACCCGAATGATAGCATCCGCGGTATATAGGAATGGTCGGCCCAAAATGAGAGGCACCTTTGTGTCCTCTTCCATTTCCAAAATAACAAAATCAACCGGAAAGACAAATTGGCCTACTTGCACTAGCAAGTTTTCGGCCACCCCCAATGGGTATTGAAAAGAATGATCCGCAAGGCGGATGCTCATTTTAGTAGGCTTTAATTTCCCCAAAGAAAGCTTTCTAAAAACTGAATATGGCATCAAGTTGATGCTTGCCCCAAGGTCGGCCAACGCCTTATAAGACAATTTACTACTAAAAGTACAAGTGATAAGAAAACTCCCTGGGTCCGAAAGCTTAGGTGGAAGCTTGTTTCGGATGACCGCCGAGCATTCTTCATTGAGGAAAGTTTCCTTGCTTCATCAAGCTTCTTTTTGTCCGTCACAAGTTCTTTGATGAACTTGGCATAGTTAGGCATGCCCGAAATGAGATCAACTAATGGCACATTGATGGTCACCGTCTTGATCATGTCAAAGAACTTGTTGTATTGTTCTTGAATCTTTTCCTTCCTCAAGCGTTGAGGAAAAGGAATCTTGGGCTTGTACGGCTTCACTTCGGGTTCCTTGATTGGTGTGGCTTTAGGAACCGAAGTGGTCACCACCGGCGGTGACTCCATCTCTACCTCTTCATCAACATCTTCTTCAAACTGCCTAACTCGAGGAGAAACATTAGAAATACAAGAATTATCAATAGGAGGAGTAATTACCTTCCCGGACCGTGTGGTTATGGCATTAACGGTTTCATTCCGGTGTTTGGGTGCTTTGTACTTGTCATCCCCATTTCTCCATGATCCTCCTTGGCCTTGATTCGGGTTTTGTTGGGTATTGCTCGGAAGAGTACCCGGTTGCCTTTCTTGGTTTCCCATTCTATCAATCCTCTTTTCCAAGTTGGAGATCAAAGCATGGTTGTTGCGGTTGCTAATGTCTATCTTGTCATGCAACCCTCCAATCTTGTCATTCAAAAGCTTGGAGTAATTCTCCATTGAAGCATTCCGCTTCTCTTGAGCCTCCTCCCTCTTGTCTTGTTTATCGAGAAACTTGGCCATCATGGCCATGAGAGGTGAGCCTTCATCTTGATTTTCTTCCTTCCTAGGAGGTGATGGTGGTTGTTGTTGAGGTGCTCCATGATTATCATCTTTTTGCCACCTACCTTGAAAATTACCACCACGATTGTTAGAATAAGAATTAAAAGAGTTAGAAGGGTTACCTTGATATCGGCCTTGGTAATTGCCACCACGTTGAAAGAGAGGTTGGTATTGGCCTTGGCGTTGATTTTGAACAAAATTCACATCTTCTTGAGCTATCGAATCACACTCATCGGGATGATGTGGACCTCCACAATGAGTACATCCCCCGGCCATAATCTTCACATCCCGCTCAAGTCCACCAAAATTGTTCTCCACCATTGAGAACCTTTCGTCCATTCGGTTTGAAAGTGCCCGAATTTCAGAAATTACCTCGGATGTTTCACCCTCATCAACTCTAGCTACTACCTTACGCGACCTCCTATCTCTATTTGAAGTCCTAGAAACTTGAGCTTTCGCCATATCCTCAAACATCTTCCAAAGCTCACTTGAGGTCTTGTAACTAATGCTACCTCCGCACGTCATCACCATCTTCTCATAACTCTCCCTATTCTTCCAAAGCTCACTTGAGGTCTTGTAACTAATGCTACCTCCGCACGTCATCACCATCTTCTCATAACTCTCCCTATTCAGCCCATCCATGAATATCCCCACAATCTCGGTGTCACTCACCCCATGCCCGGGACATTCCCACAAGAGATCTTTCATTCTTAACCAAGCTTCAACAATAGACTCATCCTCATCTTGCCTAAAAGATCTAATTACAAGTATAAGCTCTCTTTCCCGATTAGCCGGAAAGAATCTCTCAATCAAAGCTTCCCTAACCGCACCCCAAGTAGTCAAGCTATCCGGTGCCAAACCCTTCAACCATTTGTGAGCCTCTCCGTGAGAGACATGGGAAAAAGCTTCATCTTGACGTTGTTGGCCTGATTTTCCCCATAATTGAATAGATTACAAATCATCTCGAACTTGTCAAGATGCTCATGAGGGTCTCTTTTGTGCCTTCCGTCAAAGAACAAATCCTTAACCATTTGCAAGTAATTGCCTTTCACCGTGAAAGTGTCAATTTCGGGTGCACGATGGCCGATTGGCGAGATGTTGGTATAGTTCGAGGAAGGTCCTCGATCTTCATGTTGAAAAGATCGGGAGGGTTTGTTGACCGGCCATGTTGACGGTTGTTTTCGGTGATTCGGGTGGAGTAGGTGTTTTATCGGAAAGTGGTTCTTCTTTTTCGGAATGGTAACCCCACTCGTTACTTCCCGACTCGTAATAAGTCTCGTGAAGTATGTGGTCGGATTTGGGTCTAGGAGAGGTGTCTATGAAAAATGGGTCGGAAGTTGATGGTTGTGATGTTTGTGTTTGGTGCGTTTTTTGAGTTTTTCGGGATTGGATGTGGCCTTCACTAATGGTCTCCCAGAAGTTCGAGTGTTCATCCACTACCTGGAAATATTCTGCGAACACAACACAACAAACAAAAACCTTAATAGCACCTGGGGTACAATTAAAGCAAAATAAAATGAAATAAAGCAAGTAACTTCTCCGTGCAAAGCACGAAAAAGGATCGATTCACAGAATCTCAACCAAAAGTACTTAAATTCAATCCCCGGCAGCGGCGCCAAAAACTTGATGTGTGAAATCTAGTTTATAATTTATAACAAGATCTACCGCTAACTGACTACAACACACTTACGGGCAGTGTACCCGTTCGTATGTAATATAGCTAACTGGCAAGACCAGGATCGAACACAAGGACTGATTGTTGTACTAAAGGTTGTAAAAATGTGAAACAAGTAAAAAGTTTGGTGTGACTGAATTGTCACTTTGCGTTTCTGAAAACTATGTAATCAACGAGTAAAATAAAGTACTCAACCGGTATTAATCGAGAGCACGCGAAAAGAGTTTGAGTTGTAAACAAATAATTAAAAAGCATCTATGTCGAATCCGCTACGCAAAAAGTCTAGGTTGCATATAGGTTAAGCTCAAAATTCATATGTGTTGGTGATAATAATCGTGATAAGACAAAAACACAACCGGGTGCACTCCGTTTGTAAAATCGACTCGATCACCTATTCAATCTAATTTCTTGCAACAAGTGGTACCACCAACCCTATTACAATTCCTCGAACTAACTAGTTTGTTTGATTATTTAAATAACAATTTTTATCTTTGTGAAAGAAACGTGGTACCACCAACCGTTAAATCCACTTAACAAAGTAATTTCTATTAGACTTGTATTCTTTACTATCATACCATGACCTAGCAAGAGTTATTCATAGACAAACAACTAAAATAATACTTGCATTCAACTAGTACCACTATCTAAGAACACAAATATCACCAAGAGCACAAGTTTAAGTAGAAGAAATCACTTCATTAAGATCTTGACAAAATGTTAAGTAAAACCAACTTGAATTCAAAATATTATGCAACCATAACTAATTGTTTCACTTCATCTTCATAGATGTATAGAGATTTAGCTACTCATAATGAAAAGAGCTAAAGATTCAAATAAAAAGGAGAACATAATGTACCAAATATGAAGTAATAATCCAAATCAAGGTTACAACCGAGCTACAATCACTAATCAAGAGCCAAAATTAATCTTCAAGTCTTCAAAATAGTTTGGATAATGAAAAACCCTTGAAAAACCTTCAAAATCGGCTGGAGAACAAGTGTGGAGGCTGGAGTATCCAAGATTCGGTTTAGGGTTGAGTGGGGTTTGGTATTTATACCCCAGGAGAGAGAAAGTCGAGCTGTCAGACGGATTTCGCGCCGCGAGGTCCAATGGTCGCGCCGCGATGGGTGCAAAAACTGGAGCATTTCAATCCAGGGACTTTTGTCGCGTCGTGATATCCACATCTCGCGTCGCGAGGCTAAATTTGTGAAGGATCGCGCCGCGAGTTGTTCAGGTCGCGTCGCGAGGAATGCCAGTTTTGCCATTTCAACTTCGTTCTTCATCGTTAGTGCATATGGACCATTCTTAAGCTATTTTCTACCAATTATGAGCGATGTACCTGCTGTAGACCTGAAATCACTAGCAAATACCATAAAGCACCACAAAACATGTATAAATGGCTAACAAACGTGTCTAAAACGTTCCAAATAAGGATGACTTGTATCCGTATTTTGGGGTCCACACTTTGAACGATTGTACTTGTATTGACTTGTACTGGTATAAATGGATGTAATCTCTATTAACCTTCTGATTAGTATGCAATTCTTTGTTAACCCTGTATTTCCGCTACAACGGGGTGTGACACGATGTACCTGCTGTAGACCTGAAATCACTAGCAAATACCATAAAGCACCACAAAACATGTATAAATGGCTAACAAACGTGTCTAAAACGTCCAAATAAGATGTGGGAAATATGTATATATTGAGACACATCAGGTGAGAAAACAAAGACGACGATCTCTTTTACTATTTGTCATACATTAGTTGTTTGGGACCTTCATAAGTTCTTATTTTTTCTACTTTTTTTTTAAAACAGATTTTGCAGGTTTTACAAGGGCTGTTGGGAAGCTATTTGGGGGTGGTTTGAAAGCTGTTTGGATCTAATGCAGATACTAAGGCTACCAGTTCAACACCAAACCGAGGAGTAATACAAATACATAATAGGTGGCGAATCTTTTGTAAACATATTCATGATCGGTTACAAACAAAGATCATGAAACCAGTTGTAACTAGCATCAAATACTAACTTTTGTGAAAAAAACTCATCGACACCTGAACGTACTTCCTTAGACAATTGCATAAATTAGCGCCGCGCAACGCGCGGCAGAACTTCCTAGTAAAAAATAATAACAAAGATGTTTTCAAAAAAAAAAAAGAGGTTAATTTTCATATACAAAATTTATCTACAAGTTAGGTTGGCAAAAGTCATATGTTTAACATGACATATATTTTTGCTCTTTTTGCATTTATATTTATAATTTTTCTCATATGCCACTATCTTAATATTTAAGGTTATATTATGGATATGTCAATTATTTTATTTAATATTTAATCTTAAAATCCAAATAAGAATTCACAATGTTTAATTTTCATCCATGGTGGGTACGTGTAAGTTTTATCATCTAAATCTCTGGGTGATAGGGGTTTCCCATCGAGTGGTTTAAGTTGAAGATCTATTCAACGAGAGAGCTCTCTAACATGAGCTCGGTTAAAACAACATATACTAGATATTTCGATATTTACGAATAATTCACGGTTTTAAAAAAAATCACAATGTTTATATCCTAACCATAGGTAAGTCAAACATCAACAACTGTATTAAAAGAAATCATATTTTTTATACTTTATTGCGATTAGTTATAATTCTTCAAACTTTTTAATCATGAATAGATGTTTAATTAATTGTAAAAAGGAAATGACTCATTTCAAATGTGTCTTCGACGGATAAGCTGAAAGATTAATCCTTAACTAAATCAGAACTTAACTTATATAAACCAGAAACGACTACTTTAGTGATTGTGCGTACATACTTTCACATTTTGTTACTATCAACCTACAAAACTAATAAACTGTTATACTGTGTTACGGTGTTACCTAGTCTTAAAAAAACATAAATTGACCCGGTAAAAGATTTTCACTCCGTTAGTTTTTTTTTTCTTTTGTGATTTTATTTGATTATGTAGGAATTATTTGTCAGGTTCTGTGGATGTGGGGACACGAAATTGATTAAAAAAATAAAATATATGATTCTCTCTGACACTCTGTGCAGTGTATATATATCTGTGGTTGAATTGCGAATCATTTTATTTTTTCAATGTTTTGCATTTTTAATTAAAATGTTTATTGACCTGAAAAATATGAAACGTATTGAACAAGAAAGACAAAGTTTTTCCAATCAGTAAAAGTAATTTTCTTTTGGCATCTTAATGTATTTTTATTTGTCTTTGTCTTTGATACATTTTGTTTGAACTAAAAAAAATAAAAAAATAGGCATTACTATAATTAGGTGTAGAACGAACTTTAAAAGAATAGAGTGATCGCAATAATGTAAATTTGATTTCGAAAATATTTTTGTAATTATATCTTGGTTTTGCCCGACTTCTTTAATTAAAAGTTGCAGTTATAAATATGCTAGAAGGATGCTCTGCACGACAAACTAATGTTTTTTAAATATTTTAACAATGACTCAAAGCTAGAAGGTTAAAAGTGACGGCATAATAGATGTTTAACCGAGAGAGTCGTAGGGTGTTACAATGGTGAAGTCGGAATTCTCTTTCGGGATGGGCCAAACATGAAATTTACATGGACATGTTATTTTGAGTGAGCCAAATCATCGTTAAATATACCAAACTCTTTAGAATAGATAGCATATGGGCTTGACAATTATGCTGCTAGCAGGATGCAACCGCTGTTGTTTTTTTTTTTTTAAATTCTTTTAACACGTGATCAAATTTATGTGAGGGGAATTTGCTAGGCAGCATATTGGTTTTTCCCATAGTATATGAGTTTTATAAAGATTGTTATGGTGGACCTTGACCCATCTAGCTTTGTACATGGCGCCACTAAGGTGTTATGCTACAAAGTTTATATTTATTTATTTTTACATTTCTATGTATGTTATGTTGACTTATTAACTTCTAATAATATATTAACTTTTTTTTAATTGATTTTTTTGTGTTTTGACTCGGTGATATTGGTTTTGTTTAAAGGCAAGACCAAAGAATGAGTTGAAGAAGATGTTTATTTACAGTGAAAAAAGTTAAGTTTGTACATTTCTAATAACTTAGTACAGAAACTAGAAAATTAAATACATCCTAGAGTGCGAAGCAACTTTGTTTGCGACCCGTAAGATATGCAAAATAATATTTCAAACTTTCCGTACATTTTTTCCACGGTTTTACTCGATTTGGGTAGGTTTCGTGTGTGGGTGTTTAAGAATGTGAATCTGCGTTTTGAAGTAGCAGATGAGATCCGCCAAATCATAAAGGCGCAAACACACACACGCACACACACAAAGGCTAGCTAGGGATTTGTTTCAATCAAGGTCTGATGCATCATGCATTAATAGAGGATGTTCTTCCTTCAAAAAGTTTAAACAGCCTACTTCAAAAGCTGCTTTGCATATTAAGAGGCACAACCATCCCTGCGCGCTCAGAATGAGTAGTGGATATGAACTATTCGATGTCTTAATATACATGATAAGATAATGAGCTGTGAAGGGATGCTTTTCTAGTCTTGTATATACAATCAGCTAAGCAGGGGTGATATGTGACATTATACAATTGATGACAGAGGATGTCAACTACTTCCATATGTAATTGCAATCCATCTGCAATAGTTTGACCGGCAGCTGCTTTGGCGACTTTATGCTACATTATCAAGATGTCTTCCAAAGGATGCTAAAATATTTATATCAATGAATAAGCCAAGCGGACATAGGGGGTTATCAACCATCTATTTTCAAGGCATTAGTCCTGCAAAATCGGTTATCAGCCAACTATTTTCAAGGCATAAGTCGACGTGTAATGGATACAAAGCACTGCTGCAAGATGTTGAAATCCTGTAAAAGCAATGACATTTTGCTTACTATTTATATTGCAAATTTAAGATCTTTAAATTACCAAAGTCTAGAAAACAAGAGGAATTTAGTCAGGATGCTTTTTCACAAGTCCTAGTTGGAATTGGTATATTTATGATCTTCCAGGGGTGTTACCACATAATAGGATCCGATGCTTGAGACACTGAGAATTGTAATCTGAGCCAAAGATACTAATATCCAATAATGTGATGTCAGGCTAGGTATAAAGCACATAAACTTATTGATAAGCAAAACGGTGGTTCACATGGTTCAGAGCTTTGCTTCCTAAAGGCGATGAGTTACAGCCTCGACGCACCACTGCATACCATCAAGGAAGGATCAATATGTACAATATTACATGGATGATGAATTGACAATATGAAGCTGTTAGGCTTATAAGTCAGAAAAGGACTAGGCATATAAATATAACATGGAGGGAAACAAGTTCTATTTGAATGTCAACTTAAATTTCACTTTTAGCAAATAAGATGTCCAATTTCAAAAGGATTGTCGTCCTCTAAAGCTCAATGAAAAACATATTACGTTGGCTAATTAGAATTTTATTTACCAAAAACTTTGTATGATGCTTTCAAATAACCTTTTTCTAAAGCAATTTCCAAAGTGTTTTCACGTTTAGCCTGCAAATCCAGATGATGTGTTTCTTGATGAATGAGAGAAACCAAACCACTGCACGTGTAATTGTATACTTAAGGAAGAGTTCTCCATGTTCTTGGTTCTCCCTGCTAAACATGCCCTAAGTTGCTTTATGTCATCCTACTCAAATTAGTACAGCAATATCAGAATGCGATCATGAAACAACAGCAGATTCTTCATCTTCCCAGAAATACATAGTTTTACATGACACAAGTGACCCAATAAATGGCATTTAACACCGTTACAACTTAGAGCATACAAACGGACCATTTTGTAGAAATATCCCCAATTTGCAAAAAGACCCTTGGGGACACAGTTTTTGATGCAGACATTTTTCAGAATTATGTCAACCACAACACAACATCATCCACCTTATTGCTGATGTAGCTGCGTTACCTTTATATGCACCTGGTGAAGAATGTCTGACCAACATACCCACCTGCCATTGCTCTCCTCACGTTCGACTCGAACATCTTTGGGTTGTCCCTCAAAACAGCAGCAGCTTCTCTGTTGAGTGGATCCTCATGGTTTGGTTCCTACACAAGTAAAGTCCAGTTGATCACACAAAGCCAAGGCAGCAATATAGGCCCATTTACTTAAAAACAGGTTTGATCCGAAGCTAAGTTTATCTTGAAGAGTAAAATAGTTATAGCTTCTAACTGGAAACGGGCTGAAAGTCCCCAAAGGTGTACTTATAATTTATTAAGCATAAAACCTTCTAATTCCCTTTATTCAAGATATTAGATTGCTTTGAAATGATATATTTTTCAAAATTATACTTGATAGACGATGATTTAGAATTACAAAAAAAAAAAAGTTGAAAATTCAATTTTCCCTTTAGATGAATCCATAAAGGAATGTAACCAACCAACCCAACCCAGCCTAGACAAAATAATTAATACCCTTTTGATACATAGCCAACCATCAGCCTAATTTGTCACTTCTACAAATCGATAAAGAAATCCAATGACACTTTTACAGACGATAGAACTTACCGTGAACAGATGATACAAGCCATAAATAATGGTATTTATGTTCAGGACTGGTTTCCAGTCTTCACGCAGAATGTTAAGGCACACATTTCCGTCCAAGTCGATGTTGGGATGGTATACCTAAGAATAACACAAATAATACATACGGAATCAGGAAATGTAGCAAACAGATTAATATTATTGACAGAAGTTATCAAATTCTTACTTTTGTTTTGCATTTGACCTTGGGTGCCTCATGGGGGTAAATCGATGAAATCTGGAAGGTGAACATAAAGGTGCCACCCCTAGAAACAGATAGTATGTCAGATAAATAACTCATTCATGTGTAAAACATTATGTTTAATCCTGAAGACTTGAAGATAAGTCCAATTTAACTCGAGAGGTTAGAGGTTAGATAGTGCTTTAAACGACACTTATTACTGTTATTATTGTTCAGCCCCACAAATATATGCATAGATCTTACGGAATATGTACCGACATATCCAATACTATAAATTGGCAAGACAACATGGGAAGGCCCTATAATGTAAGCCATAAGTGACTTTATAGTGATAAAAGTAGATGGATGCCTATAACTACAGTTTAGCTAACAAGGGTGTTTTTACAATTTTTCAGATTCCAGTGATGGACATAATACAATTTCCTCTGTTAAAAAACATATGCATAAAGGTAGAACTACATGGTAGGAATCACATTTGTATGATCAAAAAGTCATACATCGGTACATAATGTATCACTTATCAAGAATGTTAGTGACATGGTACCACATAGGGTGAAACTAACGATGTAAGTGGTATCGTCTCAGATATGACTATGGCTAAGACAAGTTTTTTAATAAAAAATTCAGTATTAACTTGAGAAGTTGAATGGAATTATGAAAACTTGAATTATTTGTCATTAGAAAGGTTGGAATTTGTATCAGCAGCGGACACAAGCAAGAAAAGTGAAAATTAGTTGTATCCAAGATCAAAGAGTTACATAAAAGTGAGTAGAAAAATATGAAACATAACTAGAAAAAATCAAAAGAAACAAAAGAAAAAACAGGCACACTTGAATCATGGTAAGTGGCAAAGAGAAAATTGAAAAGATATACTTACAAATAGTATCCATCATCAGGCCGAATAGTTACTTCAAAGTTCATGAGGTCATCTTTTCCATTAGGGAATGATATGCTACATGTCTTGGGTAGGTTTAGTTCACTTATATCTACAAGTAACAACAAAAAGAAACAAAGATAAAAGAATCCATTCATTATACCAAACAAAACATATATATTTAAAAGAAAACAGTACAAACATTTTTTACAATTGCGATTTGCGAGCTTGACAGAACAGTTCAAAATTTATGATATTGCAAGTTTGAAGACTTCATATCATGAACGGGTCTTATTAGTATAACAAAAAGTATCTATTTTTATTAATCTATACCTTTGTGAAGACGCAATTCGCCTGCAGTTTGCTTCTTAACAGGAGGCTTCCCATTAGAATTTTCCGCTTGCTCCCGTTGTTTCTCCTTGACTTTGAACAATTTAATCATTATACCTATCGTAAAGACATAAAAATAAATCAAAATACATTCAAAATTAAACAAGTATTAATTCATAGTTAGTTAGTTACCAAATGAAATTTAAGTTAAAACAAACATACAACAAATACAAAACTAGGTATGAGTAGATGAGAGGTAAACCCGAAAAACGAATTAATGATAAACCAAAAAGTATCTATTTTTATTAATCTATACCTTTGTGAAGACGCAATTCGCCTGCAGTTTGCTTCTTAACAGGAGGCTTCCCATTAGAATTTTCCGCTTGCTCCCGTTGTTTCTCCTTGACTTTGAACAATTTAATCATTATACCTATCGTAAAGACATAAAAATAAATCAAAATACATTCAAAATTAAACAAGTATTAATTCATAGTTAGTTAGTTACCAAATGAAATTTAAGTTAAAACAAACATACAACAAATACAAAACTAGGTATGAGTAGATGAGAGGTAAACCCGAAAAACGAATTAATGATAAACCATCTAAAAGATATATATATAGGGAAAAGTGAATATAAGGTTGTCCGACACCTATGATCATATATTTCTAAAACATGTAAATAACCGTAAAAATAGCATCTTTTTTGTTGTCAAAATTAGGGCACCAAATAAGTGAGAGAGCATAATAATAACTATATCTTAAAAGAGAGCAGTAACAAGTTAAAAATATAGCTACCTAATAAACTAACTTCCAAATTAAATAAATGAAAAGGATAGAAAGTTGGATCAAACAAAAAGAAAGAAAAATCAGGTCAAAAATTAGTAAAAATTAAGAAACTTGATAACAATAATAATAAGCTGAAGATGTTACGATCTGATTGAAACAGCATATAATAGATCATGAATCTTCATTGGGCATATAATATAATATGAAAAGCAATAATTTAAAGAAGGATAAAACAACCTGTTGGATGATGAAAAGCAGCTGAAGAGAGAAGATATTTGGGGGGAGGTGTTGTCGAAACAAATAGTAATAGATGGTCTAAGATATAAAAATTTTTATAAAAAGTTATAAAAAGCTATTGAAAAAGCTTTTGCTCCAATGATAAAAAGCTTTTGAAAGACTTTTTTAACAAAAAAAACCATTATATTACAATTAAATATAGATGAGAGATAGTGTTTATTTCTATCAATAGGTTGATAAACTTCAAGCTATTCATTAAAAAAGTCATCTTCTCCAATGGTAAAAAGCTTTTGGAAGACTTTTTTTAACAAAAAAAGTTTTTGCTCAAGTTACCATTGGAGATGCTCTTAGCTAGAGAGAAATAATCAATATGGGTTTAGTTTGGAATTTAAGTCGTATATAAAGAGGCAATGCCGCGGAATCCAAATTTATTTAAAAAATATATTATACGAAATGAAATAATGTTAAAACTTGAAGTTGAATATTTGAAGTTGGACCTAAATCCAAATTGTGGACCTATCTTTGTAACATCTCAAACTTTTCAAGTTTGACTTTTGACGTTAACCGTCAACTTGTCGTTAGAGACCGTTAGTTACTATGTATTTTGTATGTGCTTATGTGAATTAAATGATTTACGTGAGATATGTGTTAAAGTGATTTAAAGTAATGAAATTAAAGTTGATAATGATTAATAAAGTCAATTAATGTTTCCGATAAGATATAAGGGTCGATAAGTGTTCCGGTAGGCGTTAAAAGAGTCGTTAAGGGCTGAAACGAGTTGTAACGAAGTGCGAGGGCCTAGATGTAAAGTTTTCAAAGTTGCTCCAGCATATATAGAGCATGTAGGTCGACCATAATTCTGGATAATCAGATCTAAACCCTAGAAACTTTCACACACAAAACCCTAAGAGCCTCCTTCAAGTTTAGAGCAATTTCGGGGTGATTCGGTGGTGGTTTCTTCTAGTTTTCGATCCGTTGATCAACCCTACAGGTATTATATCATCATTTGATTGTTGATTAAGTTTTAAAGTAGGTTTTGTCCCTGTAGATCCGACCTTGAGGGTTGGGGTTGTTTAAAGTTGATGATTTCGGTTAAAAACGATGTTTTCGTGAGTAAAATCATTAATAGAGTTGATTAACTATGTCAAGATGCAAACTTTAATGTTGAATAATGTTGTTTATATGTAAATAAGTGAATCCCAGGTGTTTAATTAGATCCATGTGTGTTCAATTGTGTTTTTGGAACCAAACGTTGCGGTTTCGAGTCGTTTTGATGATCAAAAAGAGGGATTCATTTATGCAATTGATTCAAGGATTGATTGATGTTTTCAAATGCTTAATTGTGACCTATTTGATGTCAATTTAATGGGTGTAAGTCGTAGTGGAGGTTTGGGATCCGTTTGGAAGGTGAACGAAGAGAAACAAAGTTGATTTTGCTGGTCGACACCCGAGCGTGCGGCGCACCTGGGCCTTGGTGCGGCGCACCTGGTGCTGGGCTGAAGTTGCTGGGTGTTTGGTGCGACGCACAGATGGGGGGTGCGGCGCACTTGGGGGTCTGGTGGTCGTTTAGGCTTGTTTTAGTGCTCATTTGACCCGTAGACCTTAGGTATAAGTTATGTTGATGTTTAGGGAACTTGGAGATGTTCTTTAAGGTCCCGTTTATGTTACATGTCGATTATATGTGTGTGCTAGGTAGTTGGGAACTCAAGAAAGATACGTTAAAGTTGCTTGTTGATCGTTGTGCTCGTCGTCAGGTAAGATACATGACTTTTATCACGCTGGAGGCACAACAAAATGTGGTTTCTATAATTAACCTCTTAATCGGATTATCTTATGTGTGTTGGGTTTTCCGGGTTATGCGGGAGGTTATATGGGAATGTATGTATGCTGAAATGACCTATGTTGTTATGTTGACGTTTAAAGTAAAAGTAGTTGTGTGCATAAGTAGTGTGATGACTTTAATGATGTTGCTATGAACTGATTATGATATATATTGTTGATAATGTTGTTGATATGTCTTGATGTTGATGTGTGATGGCTTATATGTGAGAATTAAGTATGAAATGTCTAGTTCACTAGATACACGTAAGAAATGTTATGAGTTGTGCACGTTAGTGGGATTAAACGTTAAAGTAGATGTGGGACTAGTTAGGTAATGTATATACCTAATGTTAAAGTAAAATGTGAGATGTGGGAAACCGTTCTAGCCTTAGTGTTAGTGCGTAAAAGTAAGAAAGATATAAATACGTGGGAAATGCTATATCTAAATACGTGAGATTGATGTGGGAAGTGTTAAGCTTAACCCGTGCTAGTTTATGCCAAACTAGTGCGTACGTGGTCGCTTGAGTGGCTCCTTGCGGCATAGTTACGTGGGACTAGTATTTCTGGGTGGAGTGACTAACCACCAATGTTAAAAGCATGACGGGATACTATGGAAATGGCTTTGCCTTTCCTAAAAGTTAAGACGTGGGAAATCGTGCTAGTTGTAAAGCTAGTGCGTAATATGTAAACTGATTAAAGATGTAAGATGTGGGAATAAGTTGATTAAGATAATTATAAGAATACGTGAGAAAGATGTACATGTAATTTAAGACGTAGGATTACAATGTGATGTGGGATTTAATAAGATGTGTTGAGACGTGTGATAAGAACGATGCATAGGCACAATTAGGAGTATATATCCTACATGTGCTATACATATATGTGCGATATGTTTATGTGTGATATGTAAGACGTGAGATGAATTTGATTAAGCTGAATAAGTTGATAATAAGATATGTGTGAAAGAAGTATATGTGCTTTACGTTGTGAGATCACAATGTGACGTGAGAATATGTACTAATATGAATACGTGTGACAAGTTTATGTGTGATATGCCAAGATATGATATGAAGTTACGTTTAGTAGTAAGTCTATGTTGATATGATATAAGATATTGATTAAGATGTGGGTATATGATGATAAGATGTATATGTTGATATGAAATGAAATGTGATGCAATGTGGGAAAAGGGGAGTATGAGTTGATCTATGATTGTTGTGGATGATATGTAATGTGGTTACATTTTGATAAGTAAAATATGACGAAGTTTTATGAAAGTAAAATGAAGAACGTTTTATCAAAATGTGTGTATCTTACTTAGCTAATTTTATTAGCTAACACTTGCTTTTATGAAAATGTTGTGTCCTTCAGGATAAGCAGGTATAAGCTAGTGAAGTGCGTGGATCGTAAGATGGGTAGAAGAATAAAGGAAGATTAGCATTAGTCTCCCTATGATTAGACTTTACCTATAGCCATATGTTCGGCTACTTTATTTATGATTTATGTCTCTTGTAGATTTGATGGCAATTATGTTAGTGCCATAACTTGGATTTTACTTTGACTATTACGATTATGCTATTAGTAACACCAAACTTTAATGAAAGGTACCATCCGTTACGGATGGGGCAGTTTTTAAGTGATCCTTTTCCGCTATGTTTTAAATGCCGTTTGGCAAAAGTTTTTGAAATCCAGGTTTTTAAAATGACGGGTGTTACAAGTTGGTATCAGAGAAATGGTTTAAGTGAACCAAAATTCGACCTATGCCGTAGGATTTTGGACTTAGACCGATGAGAAGTAGGTTAGGCTTAAGTAGGATGCCTAGCCAATGAAGTGAAATACTGTAAGACGGGTTGGGGAGTGAGCGAGAATGTGATTTAAGGCTTGTTTATTGTGTGTGATAATGTAGATATATGTAGCATGGCCTTAACATATGTAGTCACTCTTTAACTCTTGCTAACCATCGTCGTGGCCTTGTAGAGATAATGGCAAACACTAGAGCTAGTAACCAGAGAGGAGGAGGGAATGGTGGTGGTGTTCCTCCTAATGGAAACGGGGCTGGAAATGAAGTTGAGCAAAGGCCACCCCGTGGGTTAAATCGAGGAATTCGTCTTGGTGATCCACCAACCGCCTCTGAAGTAGATAGGGCAAACCCGGTGATTGAGCAAGTTCCAAATCAAGCCCAATTACATGAAGAGTTGAGAGCTATCCGAGCTCTTTTAATGAGAAATGAAGAGGAGTTAGCTCAAATGAGGGCAGAAAGAAATGCAGAAAGGAATGAGAGTGAACAAAGGGGTGAGCGTTCGGAAGGGAATTACTCAAATCCCTCCCAAGGTGGTGAACCATCCATGGCAGCCGTGGGTGTTAATGGAGTTAATGGTGGAGGACTTGGAGTTGTTAATGCACCTCGTGTTAATAACTTCAAATATGAAAGCTTTCAGAAATGTGGTGCCAAGGAGTTTGATGGTACCCAAAATGCAGTGAGTGCTATGGAGTGGATCGAGGACATTGAAGTAGTTTTTGCATCTTGCTATTGTCCGGATGATATGAAGGTTTTGTGTGCTAGTAGGATGTTGAAGAAGAATGCCCGTAATTGGTGGAGGGCTACTACAGTGTCTATGGCTCCTGAGGTACTTGCAGTTATGCCTTGGGGAACATTTAAGGAGAAGTTTTTGGAGGAGTATGTGGGAACGCGTGAGTTAAGGTTGATTGAAAAGGAGTTTAGATCGTTGGTTGCTAAACCCGGTGCAATTTCTGAATATGCACACTCATTTATGGAGAAGTTGAAGTTTGTTGGACACTTGGTTCGAAGGCAGGAGGACCAAATTGAGGCTTACTGTGATGGTCTCCCTGCTAGCTATCGCGGCCTTTGCAGGCAACATACTACATTGTCTGCTGCGATTAAGGAGTCCAAAAGGTTAGATGATGACCTTAAAACTGAGAAAGTGGCGACTAAGGATGATGATAAGAAGAATGGATTCAAGAGAAGGTCTGATGAGTCATCGGATTCTAGAAAGAAATTTAAGAGTGGTTCGTCTTATGAAGGAAAAGATGATGGGAAAGTTAGTCAGTGGTGTGCAGCTTGTAAAGCTCACCATAGTGGACCATGTTCGGAGAAAACTAGAAGATGCGACAAGTGTGGTAAGCAGGGACATGTTGCTTCTAACTGCAAGGATAAGACTCGATGTTACAAATGTGGTGAGACGGGACATTTGATTGCTAGTTGTCCTCGATGGAAAAATGATGAGAAGAAGGATGGTACTCAAAAAGCCAAAGCTCGTGCATATCAGATGGTTACTATGGAGGACGAGCATGATGACGAGGTATCTAATAAAGTAATTCTTTAGTAGATTAGTTGATTTTATATGTGATTATTATGTGCATGTGGATTGTGTGTTTATTATTGTTAAACAGAAATTTGAGCTAGATTTGTGCAAAAATGGAGTTAGTGTGTGAAAAGGTGTAGTGTGTGTTTTGGAGGTTGAAGATGAAGATCAGAGAGAAATATGGTTGAATTGTTGTGATTAATTAAAGAAATGGGGGAAAAGCTTACAATTTTGGGTATGGAAAGGAGTATTTATACACTTGACTAACTTTCACTAATACTCCTTCCATTATTAAAATAATTACATTTTAACACCATTTTTGGATTTCTAACATTCTTCCCCTTGGTGTTGAAATGTAATTCATGCAAGATATTATCTATAAATACGAATTTGTTGATGAAGGTCTTCGAAGCTTTCTCATTGTCTTCAAGATCTTCCATCAAACTTGGCTTTACGTCTTTAATCTTCACACTTACCTTAAAGATGTATCTTTAAGTCTTGAACTTCTCAGAGTTTGAGCATTGCGGAAACTTGATCTTGGCTCTTTAGATTTGAACATGAAAGCATCTTCTTGACAATCTTAACTTTGTCATACTTCCCCTTAATTAATGAATCTTTCTCTTGAAGCATTTGGATAAACATCTTTTTCATCACAAACTTCCCCTCGATCAAACAATCATATTTGCGTACCACCAACGCTTATGTATAGGGTGTACCCGCGGCGTACCCACCACGTTGGCGATAACTATCTTCAAAGAAAAATTTGGGGAGCACTTTAGTCATTTGGGGATCACTTTAGTCAACAATTTATCTTTCTTCCCCTCAACTGATGAATTCTTCTTTCTCCCCATCAAAATTCAAGAAAGCACACACACTTGTTTGACTTCATTATCCTCTTTCTTCCCCTCATGATGAATGTGTGACAACATGTTCATCATGTCTCTTTGAAGTCGAAACTGGGGAATCAACCATTATGAAGTAGTAGTCCAATAAACAACATCTTTAGCCCGGGTTATACACTGACATGTGTATAAGCCATCTTCATCGAATCACTTATGAACAACCTTTGGGACCCATTTTTGTGTAGGCCCAACGGTTTTTGTCTTGACATTCCAAATGTACGTGTCATCGATTCGACGAATGGAATCTGCAGTCCATGGTGGGTGAAAACTCGAGGTTGTTGAAAAGTTGAGTTTTTGTGGACGCAGTGGAGATGCAAAGACATTCACTTTTTGCACGGTAATTGGTTTTGGTGCAAGTTCATAGAGTTGCCAAAGTGAGTATTTGATTGTCTTTGACTCAGTTGACTTTGGTTTGTAGACAGGTTTCCATTTGATCTTGGTCAACTGAGCTTTTGCTTGAGAGATGAACTGAGAGTTGTCTTCAAATGATAAGAATGGAATGAGTGTCTGTGTTCCATCAATAGTAGGCTTCGACGAATACTTTCTATCCTTGAATAAGGCATAGTTAGTAAATTGAGAAGCTTTATGTTTAGCAGGAGATGAAACTTTGATCTTTGAGCTCTTTGGGATGGACTCAGTGCAAACTTTCTTTGGAGCATCAAGTTCAGTAGGAAATATTGGACTTGCATCATGATAAACTGAGCCATCATCACTTTGAGTGTCACAAGATGTTGATTGTGTTTGCAATTCCATCTCAAGTTCAGAGATTCTCTTTCGTAGAGATGTTTCATTTGATTGAAATTGCAAACAATTCTCTTCAAGAGTCTTGATTTTCTTGCAAGCATCTTGTCTCTCCTTCTCAACTTTGTTCATCTCATCAATAAACTTGCTCTCCATGGTTAAGAATATGGATGTCTCATTTTTCAACTGAGATTGAAAACTTGAAATCTTTTCTTGCAAAATAAGTTCTCTTGATTTGCTTTCCAAGATACTATCATTCAGCTTCTTGTTGGAAGTTTTCAATTCTGTTTGAAGTTCTTTTATCGCAGCTTTCATTTGTGACTTCAACTCATCATTCTTCTTCAAAGTTTGTTTGTCAATTTCATTCCAAACTGCAAGGTCTCCAAATTCAACTTGAAGTTCTTTCATCTCATTTCTAAGCCTCACATTCACAGCTTGAACGTAGATCATTTGTTCTTTCAGTTTGACATTCTTGGCCTGTAACGTGACTACTTCCTCTTGAAATTTGACATTTTCAGTTGCAGTTGAATGAATCAATATCTTCATCACTTGACAAGGATTTGGAAAAGGTCTCGATGAACAACATGAACACAGTCCACCTTTATGAAGTTTTTCTTCAGATGAAGTTGGTTTCTCAGGTGAAGAAGTTAACCACAAATTGAAAACGAAATCGTCTTTGACTGAATTTGAGATACTTGGACTTGACATTTTGTTTAGCAAAGGGTGAAATGAAATGAAAAAGTAATTGTGATTGAAATTGAAGTGAAAGAATTAAAATTGAAATTTGGAGATTTTGTACTTCAGGTTCAGGTTTCCCTCCAAATTTTTCCGCCGAAATATGTTCTCACGAAACTTTGAATTTCATGTAAACTTTGGATATCATGAACGTAGGAAAATTTTGATAATTTCTAAAAAATTTCGCCAAAACCGCGTCGATAACGGATGAAAATTGGCCTAAAATTTTTTTAACGCTATCAAATTTTAAATCTCCATGAATTATCCCTTTTTAAGACTATGGGCAAAAATTATTTTTCCCGCCAAAAGACTCTTTTTTTTTTTTTTTTTTTTTTTTAAATGAAACGATCTTGTGAAGATCTTGGTGAAACGATCTTGGTGAAACAGGAAATGAAACGATCTTGAGAAAATCGTCCTTGGTGAGATCGTCTTGAGTGAGATCGTTTTGAGCAAGATCGTTCTAGGATTTTGATGAAAATTTGGTTAAGTATAAAAAATGAAACGATCTTGGAATAAAATGAAAATGAAACGGTCTTGATTTGAACAGGAAATGAGACGGTCTTGTTTAACCAGGTAAATGGAACGATCTTGACTTAAACAAGAATTGAAACGATCTTGATTGAATGTTCTTGGTGAGATCGTCTTTGAATAAGATCGTCTTGGAGATCTTGAAGAAAAATTGATTAAGTATAAGAAATGAGACGGTCTTGAAAACTGGAACGATTTTGTGAAATTTGGCTAAGTATTAAAAATGAAACGGTCTTGAAAACTGGGACGATCTTGAATGAAGATCGTCTTGGAAAATTGGTGAAATTTTGGCTAAGTATTAAAAATGAAACGGTTTTGAAGACTGGGACGATCTTGAATGAAGATCGTCTTGAAACTTTTTGTTGAAATTTGGCTAAGTATGAAAATTGAAACGGTCTAGATGAAGATCGTCTTGGGTGAAACGATCTTGGTTTGAAGTTTGTTCAGGAAAAATGAGACGATCTTGGGATGAAGATCGTCTTGTTTTCTTTCACAAAACTTTCAAGTGTATGAAATGACCAAACCAATCCTTTTGGATTAGTTAGCCAGAATCAACACTTCCACAACACACTTTTTGCTAAAACGATCTTGTTAGGATCGTCTTAACCAACCAATACTCAAAGAACTAAAACGATCTTAGGCAGATCGTCTTGTTCATCTTCTTCAACTGAACACTTTTCCAGAAAAACTCCATTGACAAGTTTTTAAAACTTCGATTTCTTAACAATTACTAGGAGTTTGATCACGAAATCACTTCCAAACTGTTTTAATTCACGTCCGAAACACGATTATGAACAAAATTCAACTCAAAACACAACAGATTCAAATCCCTGAAATTACGCGCCAAAACTCAAAATTCAATCTCGAGTTTTAGATTGAATTGGAACTTGAAACTTGACAGGATTATGTTATCAATAGCCACGAATCTATTGATGAACAAACAATTGTGATTTTATGAGATTTGATGTGTGAATTTTGAAGAACCAGTAGGTGAGAAATTTCGAACAGAATTTGAGATTTAGCTTGATTTTGATGAAATTGTGATCAAATTCAGTTATGGATCGTCATCAGATTGATGTTTCGCTCTGATACCAATTGTTAAACAGAAATTTGAGCTAGATTTGTGCAAAAATGGAGTTAGTGTGTGAAAAGGTGTAGTGTGTGTTTTGGAGGTTGAAGATGAAGATCAGAGAGAAATATGGTTGAATTGTTGTGATTAATTAAAGAAATGGGGGAAAAGCTTACAATTTTGGGTATGGAAAGGAGTATTTATACACTTGACTAACTTTCACTAATACTCCTTCCATTATTAAAATAATTACATTTTAACACCATTTTTGGATTTCTAACAATTATGTGTGTTTTGTAGTTAGTATAATTATGCTATGATGGATTGAGATGGAAATGTTGGACATTAAGATGTGTGGATATAGTTAAAGGTACACGTGTGAGGAATGATATAGTTATAATTATGGTCCGGAACATAATTATAAATGTATCATGATGCGGACGTGTTCATTTGACGGTAATCACATTGACTAATGAAAGACATTAAATGAAAGGGAGGAGGTGAAAAGCAAATGATTGGAAATGTGGTTGAATTTTAAGTGGTAAAACGTTGACAAATGCGTGTGTGGAAAGTAGTGAGAAGATGAAATGAGGTGTTGATGTCGTGAGATGATTCTGAGGACAGAATCCTATTAAGGAGGGGAGAATTGTAACATCCCAAACTTTTCAAGTTTGACTTTTGACGTTGACCGTCAACTTGTCGTTAGAGACCGTTAGTTACTATGTATTTTGTATGTGCTTATGTGAATTAAATGATTTACGTGAGATATGTGTTAAAGTGATTTAAAGTAATGAAATTAAAGTTGATAATGATTAATAAAGTCAATTAATGTTTCCGATAAGATATAAGGGCCGATAAGTGTTCCGGTAGATGTAAAGTTTGCAAAGTTGCTCCAGCATATATAGAGCATGTAGGTCGACCATAATGCTGGATAATCAGATCTAAACCCTAGAAACTTTCACACACAAAACCCTAAGAGCCTCCTTCAAGTTTAGAGCAATTTCGGGGTGATTCGGTGGTGGTTTCTTCTAGTTTTTGATCCGTTGATCAACCCTACAGGTATTATATCATCATTTGATTGTTGATTAAGTTTTAAAGTAGGTTTTGTCCCTGTAGATCCGACCTTGAGGGTTGGGTTGTTTAAAGTTGATGATTTCGGTTAAAAACGATGTTTTCGTGAGTAAAATCATTAATAGAGTTGATTAACTATGTCAATATGCAAACTTTAATGTTGAATAATGTTGTTTATATGTAAATAAGTGAATCCCAGGTGTTTAATTAGATCGAAAAAAAAAAACAAAAAAAAAAAAAAAAAATATGTAAAAAGTAAAAGGTGTTTAATTAGATCCATGTGTGTTCAATTGTGTTTTTGGAACCAAACGTTGCGGTTTCGAGTCGTTTTGATGATCAAAAAGAGGGATTCATTTATGCAATTGATTCAAGGATTGATTGATGTTTTCAAATGCTTAATTGTGACCTATTTGATGTCAATTTAATGGGTGTAAGTCGTGGTGGAGGTTTGGGATCCGTTTGGAAGGTGAACGAAGAGAAACAAAGTTGATTTTGCTGGTCGACACCCGAGGTGCGGCGCACCTGGGCCTTGGTGCGGCGCACCTGGTGCTGGGCTGAAGTTGCTGGGTGTTTGGTGCGACGCACAGATGGGGGGTGCGGCGCACTTGGGGGTCTGGTGGTCGTTTAGGCTTGTTTTAGTGCTCATTTGACCCGTAGACCTTAGGTATAAGTTATGTTGATGTTTAGGGAACTTGGAGATGTTCTTTAAGGTCCCGTTTATGTTACATGTCGATTATATGTGTGTGCTAGGTAGTTGGGAACTCAAGAAAGATACGTTAAAGTTGCTTGTTGATCGTTGTGCTCGTCGTCAGGTAAGATACATGACTTTTATCACGCTGGAGGCACAACAAAATGTGGTTTCTATAATTAACCTCTTAATCGGATTATCTTATGTGTGTTGGGTTTTCCGGGTTATGCGGGAGGTTATATGGGAATGTATGTATGCTGAAATGACCTATGTTGTTATGTTGACGTTTAAAGTAAAAGTAGTTGTGTGCATAAGTAGTGTGATGACTTTAATGATGTTGCTATGAACTGATTATGATATATATTGTTGATAATGTTGTTGATATGTCTTGATGTTGATGTGTGATGGCTTATATGTGAGAATTAAGTATGAAATGTCTAGTTCACTAGATACACGTAAGAAATGTTATAAGTTGTGCACGTTAGTGGGATTAAACGTTAAAGTAGATGTGGGACTAGTTAGGTAATGTATATACCTAATGTTAAAGTAAAATGTGAGATGTGGGAAACCGTTCTAGCCTTAGTGTTAGTGCGTAAAAGTAAGAAAGATATAAATACGTGGGAAATGCTATAGCTAAATACGTGAGATTGATGTGGGAAGTGTTAAGCTTAACCCATGCTAGTTTATGCCAAACTAGTGCGTACGTGGTCGCTTGAGTGGCTCCTTGCGGCATAGTTACGTGGGACTAGTATTTCCGGGTGGAGTGACTAACCACCAATGTTAAAAGCATGACGAGATACTATGGAAATGGCTTTGCCTTTCCTAAAAGTTAAGACGTGGGAAATCGTGCTAGTTGTAAAGCTAGTGCGTAATATGTAAACTGATTAAAGATGTAAGATGTGGGAATAAGTTGATTAAGATAATTATAAGAATACGTGAGAAAGATGTACATGTAATTTAAGACGTAGGATTACAATGTGATGTGGGATTTAATAAGATGTGTTGAGACGTGTGATAAGAACGATGCATAGGCACAATTAGGAGTATATATCCTACATGTGCTATACATATATGTGCGATATGTTTATGTGTGATATGTAAGACGTGAGATTAATTTGATTAAGCTGAATAAGTTGATAATAAGATATGTGTGAAAGAAGTATATGTGTTTTACGTTGTGAGATCACAATGTGACGTGAGAATATGTACTAATATGAATACGTGTGACAAGTTTATGTGTGATATGCCAAGATATGATATGAAGTTACGTTTAGTAGTAAGTCTATGTTGATATGATATAAGATATTGATTAAGATGTGAGTATATGATGATAAGATGTATATGTTGATATGAAATGAAATGTGATGCAATGTGGGAAAAGGGGAGTATGAGTTGATCTATGATTGTTGTGGATGATATGTAATGTGGTTACGTTTTGATAAGTAAAATATGACGAAGTTTTATGAAAGTAAAATGAAGAACGTTTTATCAAAATGTGTGTATCTTACTTAGCTAATTTTATTAGCTAACACTTGCTTTTATGAAAATGTTGTGTCCTTCAGGATAAGCAGGTATAAGCTAGTGAAGTGCGTGGATCGTGAGATGGGTAGAAGAATAAAGGAAGATTAGCATTAGTCTCCCTATGATTAGACTTTACCTATAGCCATATGTTCGGCTACTTTATTTATGATTTATGTCTCTTGTAGATTTGATGACAATTATGTTAGTGCCATAACTTGGATTTTACTTTGACTATTACGATGATGCTATTAGTAACACCAAACTTTAATGAAAGGTACCATCCGTTACGGATGGGGCAGTTTTTAAGTGATCATTTTCCGCTATGTTTTAAACGCCGTTTGGCAAAAGTTTTTGAAATACAGGTTTTTAAAATGACGGGTGTTACAATCTTCATGTTGAAATTTGTTAGAGGTATACCCTCCATTGATCAGGGGTATCTTCTAAATCCACTATGTGGGCCCCGGAGGTGAGTTTTTCCCAAGGTCTCGGGTTCGAGTATTGGGTTTCTCATCTCAAGGTATTTTCCATGAGGAGGGGGTTGGAGGTCCAGCAAATCGCTGGTTAAAATTATCTCCAGCACGTCTAAATCGAATCTAACTTTACAAAAAAAAAAAATAACTAAACAAATTTACCGTTCAAAAGAAAAAAAAAATACTACACGAAATGAAATAATGTTGAAACTTGAAAGCAAGTCCGCTTTTTCATTATGGACCTATCTTCATGTTGAAATTTGTTAGAGGTATATCCTCCATTGATCATTAATCCGATTCTTGTTGATTCATAACTAATTCTATATTTACGTTATATCAAAACTATTCTCCATCATTAACTAATTATTAATGTCTTTCTTATATAACTAAATCATCACTAGTCTTAAAATCCATCTTTTATTCCCAAAACAAACGAAAACAACAAAAACATTCTTCATATCTAACTCGTTAACCCAACAACTAGTCCTTCCATAATAAGTCCATAATGAGTCAGCTATAATGATGTTAGCTAATTATCAAAGTAATAAAAAATGGACGGTGAATGGATATGTCACACCCCCAAAATAGCTGGTGTGAGATTAATTATGATCATAACACAAATTGCAAGTAAACGACCTCTAAAAGAGACGTCTTAAAAATGTCATTAATACAAATTCCATAGTCATTTTTGTTTTCTTTATGTTTTTTATCCAATTTTAGACATGACATAATAAATAGTTTTTTGCAAATGTTAACTATGATGTTTCAAGAATCGGGTTCCCACATTGACAGCACTTCAAGCTCGTAATTGTTTTTTTTTGGTGAATCGGGTTGTGAGTTGTGCGAGGATGATGTTGAGACTATTTATCACATTTGAGTCTCGTATCAAGTGGTAATGGAGGTATGGCATTTAATTAGCAGGGGTGCAAAACAAGAGCTTTGATAATTTTTTCCATAAAGGACTCGGTGGATCTACATAAACATGTGGGTTTGGAAAGGCAAGCGAGAAAGGCTTTTAAAGGAATTATTTCGGTGACGTGTTGGTTCATATGAAAGCAATGAACGACAAACGATTCAACAATAAGAAAGTGTGTACATCGAAGATCATCCACGACATTAAATCACTTGGTTTGTGTGGTATAAAAGTAGAACAAAGCATAAAAATAATAGATGGGAAGATTTGTGTAATTTTATTTTTTTATAACTTGTAACTATATTATTTTCTTGGCTGGTCGCTTACGATTTGCAGAGACCTGTGTGAATAAATCTTAGCATTCCCTCACCAAAAAAATTTGTGATGTTTTAAATATTGTCACTTTAAACTTAACTTATGATAATTCTATCAAGTATATGTATTATATATAGACATGACATAATAAATAGTTTTTTGCAAATGTTAACTATGATGTTTCAAGAATCGGGTTCCCACATTGACAGCACTTCAAGCTCGTAATTGTTTTTTTTTGGTGAATCGGGTTGTGAGTTGTGCGAGGATGATGTTGAGACTATTTATCACATTTGAGTCTCGTATCAAGTGGTAATGGAGGTATGGCATTTAATTAGCAGGGGTGCAAAACAAGAGCTTTGATAATTTTTTCCATAAAGGACTCGGTGGATCTACATAAACATGTGGGTTTGGAAAGGCAAGCGAGAAAGGCTTTTAAAGGAATTATTTCGGTGACGTGTTGGTTCATATGAAAGCAATGAACGACAAACGATTCAACAATAAGAAAGTGTGTACATCGAAGATCATCCACGACATTAAATCACTTGGTTTGTGTGGTATAAAAGTAGAACAAAGCATAAAAATAATAGATGGGAAGATTTGTGTAATTTTATTTTTTTATAACTTGTAACTATATTATTTTCTTGGCTGGTCGCTTACGATTTGCAGAGACCTGTGTGAATAAATCTTAGCATTCCCTCACCAAAAAAATTTGTGATGTTTTAAATATTGTCACTTTAAACTTAACTTATGATAATTCTATCAAGTATATGTATTATATATAGACATACATATATATAAATATTTCAAAATATGAAAGTTATTGTTATTTCGTGACGATAATCGATATCCCAGATATCTATGAAAGCAATGAACGACAAACGATTCAACAATAAGAAAGTGTGTACATCGAAGATCATCCACGACATTAAATCACTTGGTTTGTGTGGTATAAAAGTAGAACAAAGCATAAAAATAATAGATGGGAAGATTTGTGTAATTTTATTTTTTTATAACTTGTAACTATATTATTTTCTTGGCTGGTCGCTTACGATTTGCAGAGACCTGTGTGAATAAATCTTAGCATTCCCTCACCAAAAAAATTTGTGATGTTTTAAATATTGTCACTTTAAACTTAACTTATGATAATTCTATCAAGTATATGTATATATAGATCTGTAAATCTATATATATATTTATATATAATTTTGGATTTGGTTAAAGATTGAAATGGGAAGCTGACCTTCGATGCATTTGTTATTCCCATTTTAGTGTATGTAGATGATGATGATTGTGACAAGAGAGAGAGTGAAGTGTAGAGAGGAAATGGTACTGGGAAGAAGTTTGTTTGATTAGTGTTACTGGTTTGTTTGTGGCAGTGGTGGTACTGGTTCTTTTTTTGGCTTTTTCATTTTTGGCTTTTTCATTTTGAGGGTGTTTATATGTAAACTGACTAAAATACCCTCACGTGCATTGCACATGAGGGGTTTAACGGAGCTACACTAACGTCTGTTAGGGTAAGGGGTATCTAATGACACAAAAAGTCACCATAGGGGTATGTAATGATAAAAAAAACCATAGGGGTGAAACTTGATAATATGGTATACCACAGGGGTATGTAATGAAATTTTCTCTATAATATAATTAATTAACTATTAGAAATTATACAAATATAAAATCAAAAAAAAAAAAAAAAAAAAAAAAAAAAAAAAAAAAAAAAAAAAAAAATATAAAATCAAAAAAGCTAAATATAGCTTGTGAAACTATATTTAACATGCATAAAAATTTATATTTTTTATATCAAAAATAAACTTCTGAATTTTACAATAAAAATGGTAATGAATACATGACTAAATTTTATATTTGGAAAAACATTAACTAAAGGGTAAACTCTAAACCCTAGTTAAGCCTTCATATCTACACACATTCCCTGTATAAACCCCCTAAATAAATCACTCTGACTTGTTCACTTCATTAAGCAAAACATAGAGAGCCAGCGGGAGCCTCAGTCAAAGGAGCAGACGCCGGAGTCGTCGTCGTCGTCGTCGTCGTCTACTCCTAAAGGTAATCTCCGTCGCCGCGATTTGCCGATCATTGGATTAACTAGTGTACCTATTTACACGCAAACTCACAACAAAAACCTAGGTTTGACTTGGTCAACCCCAGGGTTTTCTGTGAGTACCGATCATCGATATATTTAGACGTTTTAATATTGTAGTTTATAGGTATTTATATATAATATGTATATCTATATGATGATGATTGATGATTGATTGAATTGCCATTTCAAGAGTTGTTTGTTTGGGTGAATTAAACTATGGTGTTGACTCGTTTTGTAAGGAAAATTGGAATATATTTTGATTATATGTTATATAATAACTTTGATTAATAAGCTCTTCCCTTTTGAAGTTCATCAGGACATAGATCGTTTAATTAAACATTAATTGTATTAACCCTTTTGTGGAAAAAAAAGACTTAAGATAGATTAATTAATGTCGAGCTTTGTTAAGTTTTTAACGATAAGCTTTGTAAGGTAGAAGTCTAGAACCCGGGTAAAGTAGAGGGACATTGGCATGGCCTTTCAAACGTGAGACCTCCCAACAACATTGGAAGTTGTCTCTGACTGTTTTTAGTTGTGTGATCTAGTTTTGTAGTAAAATAACGAAATCCCGATATGTTGTTCTTATATTACAAACCATATAAATGTTGATATTATAAACACTACTGATTTTGCGCTCCTTTGGACTGTTTCTGGCTCCTTCCCTGCCTCCCACACTTATGGTCACTTCTCTTGGTGTTGTAGCTTTATTTCATCTCAGCGCAATTTTGAAACATATCTGGCAAGTGACAGCTAAATCTTTCATTAGGTGTATAGACTGGATATTGAAGCATAACTTGTAACTTACACATTTTTGATATCAAATTATAGCTTATCTGAATTTATTATATGTTCCATGAGGAATTCTTGTTAAAGCACAGAGTGTATGTGTGTCAATGGGAACATACAGGAGAGCATACCAGAAACCAAAATTTTTTCATGGTAACTGATAATGTCGAAAGGGTTAAAATTGGCTAATGAAATGTCTTCTTGTATACCACTGAAATGCATATATCAGATAGGTATGTGTCTTTCAAAGCACGAGTTACTTAAAATGATGTGAATTTAGTGAAAGTTGAGAAGTTCATTTCATGATTTACAACCATTAGATCACCATGCTAATTTCACGGCTCTCATTGCACATGTATGCAATTTCGTTTTTCCCATAAGAAAATCTAAATTCAATTAAGATGCTTTTGTAGAACCTCTTATTCACTGATTTGCGAACGAGTATCTTGATATTTGGAAATCAAACTCAATGAACTAGTTTTACTCAGTGTCACTCTGCCTAACACTTTTTTTTTCTTTGTAGAAATCGATATCTGTTAAACTCAAACGGTGCTATACTTCCACACAAGTTTACTTAGCAATGTGTCCTCCAGCATCCATTCCTCTTGCAGATGTACTAGATGAATACTCGACAGATGAAGTCGTCTTCAAGTCTTTAATGCAATTTAAAAGTGGATGTTCTCTGCCTTTGAATGTACTATCTGATGTTGATCCTTACCAATTTCCACCCTCAAATCTCCCTGGTTCGTATAAGTTACTGTTTAGTCTCTCCAGCGTTTACTGGTAGTTTGAAACTTGTTACTTGTTTGCTTATTGGAGTGATAAATTACTTGCAGACAACATTTGGTACTTCTGTTCTAGTTCAAAAGTTGATGCAGATAATGGGTATTGGAGGTCAACAGGAGATGCTTGTGAGATATACTCGACCCCTGTGATTATTGGTTTGAGAAAGACACTTCAATTTTATAAAGGCCGAGCCCCTGCTGGACAAAAGACTAATTGGATGATGCAAGAGTACACTACAACTGAAAAGTGTGGGAGTAAGCAGGTACACACACTATTCTTTAAAGCCTGTGCATCTACTTGATTATATATTCCTTCTTATTTATATCTTTAATCCGACCTGCTAGTCAATTGCCGGTTTGGTTGGGATGTATGCAGGACCAGGATCCTAGAGCACTGTATAGGGTATTTTTGGTAGATGAAGGTAGCAGGGGAACACTTTTTAAAAGCGAACTTCTGGTGAGTGAAGAGTTTCCTTTTTAACACCTTTGAATATTTATTACTTTGGTCTTATGTATGATGATTTGATAATGTCTTGTAGGAAGAGAATATGGATGGTGTGGCTGAGCCATCAGCCAAGAGTGATCTAGCTCTAAATCCAGATCAGCCATCAGCCATTGCTGATCGGACTCTAGAGTCCCCATCAGCCATTGCTGATCGGTCTCCTGAGTTGCCATCAGCCATGGTTAATCAATCTCTTGATCTACCAATTGGAGAATATATTGGTGATTTTTTGGAGTTGGATGATCTTGCTATTCCCTTATCACGTTCCACAAGCTCTGCTGATTCAAGCTGTATGACCACAAGTATGTGTTCAGAAGATTTGTTCGACTCAGATGCACTAATGCGTGAACTAGATGATACTGCTGACCAGGAAAATCAAGATTCAAGAGTCAAGTTGAATCTCTCTATACCTTCAAAGTTAAAAGAAGTGGTCATGCAACCAACCGCTTTAGGTATGCCTTATGATCATCTTCAATATTTATTTTGCTGTATTTCTTAACGTATTGTACAGCTTAGTTTTTATAATTCTGGTAATGACATGCTTTGTATACAAAGAAAATCAGAGGTTTTTTTAGTTAAGCATAAGAAACCTGGAAGTGTTAAAACGATATTCATATTTTGTTCCTATAAAATTCTCTGAAATGTGGGCTTTGTAGTTATCTTTGAAAAAAGCTTTTGATATATATTGCTGGATCAATAAATGGAATCACTTAGTTCTAAATGTGGGTTGATAGCTTGATACAGTAAATACACCAGTGACTTATTCTGCAACAGTAAACCATGATTGCTATAGAAGCTTAAATAAATTTATCGAAAACCTAGCAAATAAGTTTCATGGAAATTCAAAGTCGAGTACGTGTTGTGTTGCAAGGTGTGTAGGTAATGATAGCATTATACTGTGCTGTTTCAGGGAGATCATCTTGCCAAGATTGTGCTATGTTATAAATCTTTAACGTCATAAATTTGGTTACAAAAACTGTTTTGTTGAAGTAGTAATCTAATTTTTATTAAATATAGTATGATTTAAGCATTCGAGTACACTTTTAACTACTTTTGACGTGTTTGACATATTTCTTCTATAGCTCATTGTGTGTGTGTAACCATTTGACCCTTATCAAATAAATAGAACGCAAATTTACCCTTTTTTGATATTACTGGCTTGAGACGATCACCGCAAAGTATCCATTTCTAAAAAAACATAGAGAAGTAATCGATAACTTAAGGTCAAGATTTTACACAATCCATAGTTAATTGCTTTTGTATTTGTTGTCGTTGAAATTTGATATCTTGGTTCTGTCTCATGATCTTGTGTAATTTTTATCCACAGAATCTACTGATAGCATCGAGGAGTCCAAACCTTCCACTGGACAAACCTCTAGAGACCCCACTCCTCCAAACGAGCCAGAAGACCGTTGGAACGAAGGGACTTCAAATGGGGTCAATACATCAGCAGAAGCATCAAGTAGTTCTGAAGGTTCCTCAAATGAGGAAAGGAAAGATCATGCTAGACGAACGAAGAAGCGCAAGATGATGAAGTATCTGTGTTTCTTGGCATTCTAATTGCACAAGTAAGTTATTCATGAAGTTTGCTTGAGAACCTCCTAAAATTGAGTCTTTAAGCTTATTGCTGATAAGCATTTGCAGAAAACTTGCATGCACAAGCAGCTTCCTAAGCTAAGATGGTTTTAGATGGAGTTTAGGTATATATATATATATATATATATATATATATATATATATATATGTAGAGATTATCGTATGTATGGTAATGTGTAAATAGGGTGTCCGTGTAGAACAATTGTAGACTGATGGTCTATTTAGAAGTATTCGTGCTGGGTGATTTTAGATGGGATCTTATCATCGTATGTAAATAAAATGAGAATGATGATGTCGACCATCTTTATGTATGCTACATTAAGAGAGAAGATTGTGGATTTACTTTTCAGTCTATTAGAAATTTTTTGTACTTGTTTTGATGCTTTCATAATAGTAAGTGTTATGTTGGATATTCCAGTTATTACATTTGGGAGGTTGAGTACTAGGGTAAATGTGGTCTAACTAGGATATGCGTTGCCTGTTTTCAAAACCTTTCCCTCACCACTTCCAAAATGTTCACTTAGTGGCTCAGTGGTGGTTTTTTGTTCGATTGGATTGAATGGGTCAAACAGACCCAGACTTTGTGGTAGTGAGTTTAACATAATTTTTCTTTAAAAAGGAACTAAAGTAACCTAGTTTGGATTATAGCTGGTACTGAGTATCATACTTCCATTACTTTGTAGACCACTATCAGTATGGGCCTGCTTGACTCTGGTGTAATTATTTGTTTGTATTAATGGCGTGTCCTTGAGTTTTGGCGCCATTTTAGACTCTAGTTCACTTACCACATTGGTCAAATGACCAACTGCCTTGTCCCACTTTTGGCTTTTGAGCTTAGACTATCCGGACCAAGGCTTCCTTTTGGGGCTTCTCATAGGGGCGTCTCGCGACACGTGGCAGCCTAGTCATCAAGGGGCGTTCCCTACTTTTTATGGGAGCAAGACTTTCCTTTAGGGCTTCTCATAGGGACCCACAATTTAATTTAATATTAATATTATATATAAAAAGGACAAAAAAAAGTAGACAAAAGAGATGTTTTTTGCACGTGGGTCTCATGAAAGATTCCTTCCTCTCTTCCATTTCTCCCGTCCATTTTCTCACGCCCTATCCACTTTCTCTCTCCAGAACGCCCCTCGGGGCAATGTGCCGGGCGTTCCCGGGATGCGTTCCCGAGGTGAAAAGTGGAAAAAGAGCGCCTTCCCATTAGCCTAAGTCTTCCCTAGGTGAAAAGTGGAAAAAGAGCGCCTTCCCATTAGCCTTAAAGTCTTCAACTAATCAATATTCTTTTGGGCTTTTATTTCTGTTCTGCGCAGTAAAACTGTAAAAGGATGTTGGCCTTTGGCAGTTTGGCTTTGGCTTTGGCTTTTTTAAGCATTAAAGTTTTAAGAATTTAATTAATTAGTTTAAAATTGTTTGAAAAAAAAAACATTTGAATACATTTGCTTTAAAATTGAACAAAAGAGATATATCATGCTGGTATTAAATTTAAATTGTACTAAGTCAAGAAAAAAAAAACACTAGACATTTCATTCTTCTTCGAATTCAAGGAAGAAGAAGAATCCAAGGATTTGTAATATACTTGCATTATTTTAGAGGATGATAATGTGATATCTATTCAATGACTTTAATTGAGTTTTCGTCATGCCCGTAGCTACTAAAACACTTTTCTAGCTAAATTACTTTTTTCTTTCTTTTAGTTATATGGTGTCAACTTAGAAAATTACTACAACAGTTAATTTACAAACATAGAACAAAAGTGCAAACCTACAACATGCCAATGATACCAGATTCTACAACGACAGTACTCAATTCATTAAAGGCAAAGGTATGAAGGGAGTAAGATATTAGTTATACATTTACTCGACTGTAGAGGTATTATTTTTCTAGAAAAAAAAAAAACCTTCGGTAATAATAGGTGTTTATGTATGTATCATAAGAAATTGAACGACCGAGTAATCAAGTTACCTATTATTTTGAACATTAAGGCGAGCAAGAAAACACATCATTTTGGTCCTACCACCTCATCCACCATTTTTAGGTTGTCAATCAGTCAGGATAATTATAATTTTATAACCCCACACAAATATTTTATATCTCTACGCAACTATAAAATTCATATTATTTAATACAGTATATATCTTAAATAATATTGTTTAAGGGTATTGTTACACTTAAATTTATGAAATTAGATTATGATTATGAGAATTATTATACTTGCTGGCGGTTCCCAATTGGTGTGAAACTATCAGATTGCTTCACGCCACCAAGTGTAAGTGTGAGTGTTTGTGTATTTTTCATTGGGCTCTCCAAGAGATTATTTGGAGGTATTTATAGGGCCTAAAGGAAAGATCTAGAGATTGGTCCCCTTAGGTGTGACGTTTGTTGGTCAGAAGCCGTTATTCGGTGTGGCTTGTAGCATAACAAACTTTGTCTTATTTCCATAAGCGACAGAGTGGTCTGAGCATCAGTACTTGAGTTACGTCATGTTCAGTACAAGTCCAGTGTCCTAGAGTGTTAAAAGGTTCCGGTTGGAGAAAGGGGACCGGAGCCTCGTTGTTAATTGGCTCCGGCCTACTTAGCCTTTAGGTATATACTGTTTAGTATCGTATGTATGACTTAAATTCTGTTCAAGGGATGATACATCATCAAATATATAGTATAATAGTTGACTTCATATATTATACAATGCATATCGTGACTCGTGACCATAACTGTATATTTGTTTATATTTCGTGGAACGAACTGCATTTTAGGTCCCTGTGTTATCACACATTTTGCAAGTTTGATACAAAAGTGTGAAAAGTCGCGAAACCCATCCCTGTCATATCACACCTGTTGCAATTTTGGTCCAAAACTAACGTGCCGTTAGAATTCAGCCGTTAATGCCCCCATGTGTTTGTCACATGGGGGGTAGTTTCGTCCATTTATTGCTCATAGGACCATTTCTGCAAAAAAAATTATTTTGTATAAATCTAAAAAAAATTATTTTGTATAAATCTAAAAAATTATTTTTATATAAATCTAAAAAAATTATTTTTATATAAATCTAAAAAAATTATTTTGTATAAACACAATCGAAATAAACAATCTAATCTCATTCTCTTGTTCCTTTTTCAACTCCGATCCAAACCATGCCTAAAAAACCTAATCAAAATCGTGGAAAAAGTGCAAATAAATCTAAAAAAGTTGATGTTGAGTTCGACGGCCTTGATCCTAAATCTTTAAGGTTTAAATCCGATTCTGTTCAAGATAATGAAATCACTCGATCAAAATACAATCTGAGATCTAATTCCTCCAATTCCGAGTCATTTGTTGCAGATTCATTCGAATCTAATGTTGCTGCTACGCTATTTCCTTCAAAAACGGTGGAAAACCCTAAAATCACCACACAACTGCCGCTCGCCGCCGCTGGGGTGGCTGCCGGCCACCAGGGGGAGGCCATGGCAGCGAATATCGATGGTGACGGATTACTTTGATTAATTCTGACTGGAGAAACGATGTGGGGGCTGGGGGATCGAACAAAAACCCTAAAAATCCAGAAAACCCTAGCCGCCCCATATTTTCTTTCCCACCACCCACGGCTGCCGCTGCTACTGTTCAGATTCCGGTCAGCCACCAGGAGGCTCCTGGTGGTGCGACTGATAGATCCCAAGTGGCTGCTGCTTCGGGTAGTGTTGGGTCTTTGGGTTCAAACTTGAATGAAACACAAACCGAAAACACTTCTTTTTCATAGACTCATAGATATACTCGTATACAAATTTTTTATTTATTTTTATTTTTTTTTTGCAGAAATGGTCCTATGAGCAATAAATGGACGAAACTACCCCCATGTGACAAGCACATGGGGGCATTAACGACTGAATTCTAACGGCACGTTAGTTTTGGACCAAAATTGCAACAGGTGTGATATGACAGGGATGGGTTTCGCGACTTTTCACACTTTTGTATCAAACTTGCAAAATGTGTGATAACACAGGGACCAAAAATGCAATTCGTTATTATATATATATTTTTTTAATCCATATTTATATATTTTGCTACTAAAAAGAATAATTACATTACAATAGTCATTAACTCATTATCGTACATATCTAAAAACAGCATACGAGTTTGTAAGCATCTTGTTAAGTAACATAAATTCGCCCCTTCTACTTAAAAGTTTGCGCCTTCTGCTCAAAAATTCGCCCCTTCTGCCCTGACATGTCGGGTTGAAGTGACGTAAAGTTGACAACAGTATGATAAAAAGTGTCAGGTCAGATGGGGCGAAATTCGCCCCTTCTGCTCCTAAAATTCGCCCCTTCTGAGGGGTGTCAATAGACAAAAAAGGTGTCAATAGGAAGCCCCCTTCGAAATCGTCACATAGATACTAGGTTATCTACATTAAATCTAAAATCTAATCATGACACACCCTTTTCGGATAATTTGGACATGAAAAGCTAAAAGTAGTGAGGTTAGAAATGCAACTTAGTAAACGCTGGGGAATTGTTTAAAGTTAATTAATGAAGGGATTAATAAGTATTTTTATGCAAATATGGGGACCGTCGCACCCGCCGACACCGGACCCATGTTTGAAATGTTAGTAATGTGCATGTGTTTCCGATTCTGCACCTTATTCTATCCCTAATTTTCCAAACTGCCATTATTTGTTTTTTGGTTCAAAAGACACCCCTTTAGTCTTGAAAATGATATAAGAGTAGGATATCATTTAAGTCGCTTTCCATATACACTTGTAAAAGGTTTAGCTTGTAAATGAACTGAACGTTTAACATCTCATTATGAATTGTTTGATGTGTTCTTTGACTATTTGCGAGAAGTTCAATAAACACGATTCTTGTTCAATGTTCATTTACTTATGTTCATGAACGTTCTATAATTTTTTAAGAGCCTACGTTTACTTATTTTCATTTATATTTGTTTATTTATGCTGGTAATTATGATATTTATAAATTCTTTTTTGAGCAACTTGAATGCTCTTAGTTATTTGTTAGTTTGCAACTTTGCATTAGTTTTTGTTCTTTTGCGGTCCCTTTTTTTGTTGTGTTTGTTCATGAAGACATGAACACAAACGAAGAAGCATGAATATTATTTTAGATACAACCATCTTCATTCACATGAAGATAAATAGAACCTCATTCACGTATGATGTATGTTCGATAGACTTAATGTTACCTTAAAAAAATAGCTTTTAAAATATGGCCCAGGTCGAACAGGACAACGCCAATTAATGGTAGCTATTGTTGGGCATGAAAGCTTGCTGGGCCAGAGAGCCGGATCTAATCAGGGCCAGAAGGCCTGATCTATTAAGGAGGCAGGGTTGGGTTTTCCTTGGAGACCAAGTAGTTAGAAATATTGTTTTTCTAAAAAAAGGTAAATTGATGAGAACCCTTAATTAGGCCTATGTACCTTTTTGATACCCACATAACCCACAACAATGATAGGGTCAAGGTAATTCAGCCACAAATTAATCATGCCTTGAACAAGATTCGAACTTGGGTTTTCCCTAACGAATGGCGGCTGGTGGCCATCCCACCAAAGTGAGATGGTTAATATTATTTTTCTTCGCTCTGTATTCGAAACAAAATCATTGATCAAAGTTTTATAACCAATACTATCTAATAAATCATCCTCAATTGTTATTAATATTAATATACCCCTGAACTTAAAACTTGTGAATAATTTATATTATTTTAAGAGAGATGCTAGAGTGACAAACAAAATACAAACAAATTCTTACAAACTCATGATCCACCAATTAAAATCAGGGAGGGAAAGAGGAGAGAGAAAACACAATCAAATATCATTGGTCCAATTCACATGTCATGTCAATTTGTAACTTTATGTATGTAAATAGTTTGTAAACCTAGCATTTTCCTTATTTTAATAACTCTTCTAACCTATATTGTAGATTTGTGATAATATTAGTCTTTCTTTTCAAGATATTACATTTAAGCTTAAATTTAACATCCATAAATTTTTAAAATAATTGTTTTACAATAAATGTTTAAAGTATACTTAATATAACTAAGACCTGTGCTTATAGGAGTCCTCGCGAGCGTCCAAAAAGAGGAAAGACGCGGACGGGCTATGGACACCGATCGTCCAAGAAGCAGCGTCCTTGTTGATAGTCGTGGGGAAGAAGTTGGAAGACGCTTGCGTGTGGGGCCAACGGTGTTTACTTCTATTTTTCTTTTTCTTTTTTGCTTTAATACATATATAAACCTGGTAGATATATTTATATATATGTGTCATGTATGTATTCTTTAATTCATATATAAACCTGGTATATATATATATATTGCAGGTGAAGTAATGAAGAAGACGACGGCGAGATCCGTTACATATATACATATTTTATATAATAAAGAATTTTATTTTCTACCCTTATAATATAATATGTTTATGAAATAACTTTTTGAGTTTTAAAAGTTACCAATTTAGTCCCTAAAATTAATTTATTATTTTTATTTTTGTATTTTTTATATTTTATTAATCTAAATATGTTTTTTAATATTAAAAAACTAGTTATTTAATTTTATGTTTAGGTAATAGGAAATAATAAATTAATTGATAATGTGGCGAAAAAGTTCTGAAGAAGCTGTCCTTATAGACAGTGAGAGTCCTGAAGAGTTCTGAGGAGAGTCCTGGATTATGTGATGCTGATGTGGCAGTGAAGAAGTTCCAAGAAGTTGCTTCCTATAAGCACAGGCCTAAGAGTTTTTAACAATTTAATCATTGATTAAAGTTACGGCCCAATTACTGGCTTATAAAGCACTTGTCAGGATATTTAACTGACCTAAATGAAAATATAAAACATATACTAGTAATTGTATGTTCATAGTATTCAATATCCCAAAAAAATTGTTGTTGATACATGTCGCTTTTTATATCATACCGTTGACCAATTTATATCGTCTAAAGTGTAATCCAATCTCATTGACATCTTACATGATCGATTAATGATATCATAGTATTCTGTAATCGTAAATCAAAACCCAATATCTCAAAGTAGCTCATCAATATCATTAATTCATAAGCCAATGTGTATCAAGCTATCATTACAAAGCTATAAAACAAACACACACCAATCTGGGTGTCGTCTTGTCCAAATATGTAAATGAAGAATACAACACATATTGTCACACATATTTCCAAAAAAAGAAAATTTGGCAAATACAAGTCCTTTCAAAGGGTAATATAGTCATTAACCTCTGACCCCACTACCATGCTTTTAAACCAACACTTGTCACTAGTCAATGGGTCAAAAAGTTGATATTGATATACAATATATTATACAGTATGTACAATTATACACACACTACAAACACACACACACACACAAAAACCGCCAAGCAGTATTACATTATTTGCATTACACCACCGTAAAACAACTATCTCTCTTTATACGTGTCACTCTCCCATTTGCTTAAACCCATACCGTCGGAATTCTACATATACATACAACATTATTATACACATTACATATTGTGTCACTCTCTTTCATGTGTCCTTTCTCTCTCTCTCTCTCAAAGAAACTTCAAAGTTTTTTTTTTTCTTTTTGTCTTTTATTTCATATTATTTGCTTACATACTTGAAATGACATCAAAGTTTTATTTCCCTGTTTTTTATATTTCCGTTACATATAATCTTTATTATCTGTAATAATTCAATATATATACACACACACACACACATTGTAGCTAGTAGTGTACGGACAATGCTGTATGAAAAGAAAGTAATGGAAGAAAGCTATGTGAATAATAACAATAATAATAATAAGGAAAATGGTGGGGATAGTAGTGAAGAAGAACTGACCGTACTGCCACCTCATACTAAGGTTGTTGTTACCGGAAACAACCGTACAAAATCTGTTCTTGTTGGTCTTCATGGTGTTGTTAAGAAAGCTGTTGGTCTTGGTGGCTGGCATTGGCTGGTAATTTTTTTATATTTATATTGTTATATATATATACACATTTGTATGGTAAAGATTGGATTTTTTTGAAGTGGGTTGAAATGGCTTTTTGTTAATTTAATTGGGCTTTGGAAATGGGTGTTTGTTAAATTTGAGGAAAAAATAATTCTTGAAGAGGCAAGAGGGGATCATTGATTTTTAACTAATTGGGGGTTAAATATGTGTTTTATTTATTTGATTAAAAAATTTGAAGAATTAAAAAGAGGGGTTTAAGTCAGTGGATCTAAGGAATTTTGCAGGGTTGCAATGATTTTCTTTTTTAACATTATTTGGTAATTGAATACATTATGTTATTGACTTTGAATTTGAATGCAATTTTGGGACTATTGCATGTGGATTTACCCTTTAGATTATACTTTTGTAGATTTTTATGAATATATATTTAAATAAAGGATTAGTGTTTTCTGGTTCCCATGTTTGAGTTTTAAGAACATTTTTTTCTTAATTTGTGTATCTTTTATCCCAAAGACATTATCTCTATTTGATGATTAAATATTGATTGTTAACTAATCAAGCTCTTTATCATTTCTTTGATTTATTTGGATTGAATTTTGATAATAATTTATTTATTTTTCACTTTTTTTTGGTAACTTATGATGGACATCAATACTTGATAGTTTATGGACTTCAATTAATGCATCTTGTTGGCTGTTAAGGATTATTATCAAGATAAGCTTTGAGTAATGGTTCTATTGTATTTGCTTTTAATTTCATATATCTGACTATTTCTCATTTTGATCCCTTTGTCATTCCATAAAAAAATCTGTCTTGCAATATTTTTAAGATGATTTATAATCCCCTTTAGCTTATTTGTTAAACTTTCATATATGTACAAGTAAATACTGTAAACTATGAGCTGTAATTGCACAAAATTTGATCAATAGTCATGCAACCAAATGTGTTTCAACTTTCAAGAGATGCATTTTAGGACTTCTTCTTTTAGCTTAATTTGGGTGATTTTATGTTTCTTTTCATTAATTTATCATCTTTCTAGTTGACTTTGAAAGGATACTTTTATTTTTCGCATACACGTTGCAGGACTGTACATAAGCGAATTTTCGCGCACTTTTTATGCTTATTTTTCAATAGGCAATGTCATTATATCCGTAAGTTGTAACAGACTAGAGTTAAACCAGTTCTGTAGCTAGATTGTGTCGCCTTCCTTTTGTTCATATTAGCTTGGTTTCTGGAGATTATCGTATTAATATCTTACGATAAACTTTAGGTGCTCACAAATGGAATAGAGGTGAAGCTGCAAAGGAATGCACTTAGTGTGATTGAAGCTCCTACTGGTAATGAAGATGACGATGATCTTGAATTTGAAAACGGGCATTGGAATGGCTCTGATCTGGGTTAGTACTGCATTTATTATGTAGTTATGATTTATGATTATTTTAGTTTCAGAAATTTTGGATGTTATACTTTTTGAGCATTAGAATTCTTATATTAATCATCATTACTTAATGAATAATGACAAAACTCATATGAAAATCATATTTGGGAAGATTTTTGATAACTAAACATGCACCTTTTTTAGAAGTTTTCTGTAACTAAACTTGAAACCAAAATTTGTTTAAATTTGGTAAATTTTCTATGGCAAAAGTGTCTTTTTGCATGATAAGTTTGATGTTTATGAATAGGCTTTTTTTTTGCAATATTTTTACATTGGATACCTTAGCCACATGGGTGTACTTCAACTTTTTTTTACTACTGATAGAAACTCTATTATGCATTCCATCAAGGTTGTGTCCATATGGACCCACCATCTCTAGAAAACAACTGTGTTGTATAATTTTTCCATGTTTTCAGCATCTGATGATACCCAAAAATCGCATCGATTAAGGCACCGTTCACATAGATCAAGCGGGGCGTCTCATAAGTCTGTTAGCCGGTCTCTATCTTGCGACTCACAAACTAAGACCTCCTTTACCACTTCTCGTGGGTCCGTGGTATGCAAACTCTATTCATTTCGAAACCTAGATGCATTTGTGATCTAATATTTTGAAGAAACATGATTTAATAAGGACTTTGTAACCAAGTCGTCTTTATTAAGTTCACTAGTCCATTTGATTTGACGAATTTAAAATGTACATATGCTAACATGAAGCATGTTTTTCAGAAGGTTGATCTAAGCAAACTTGAGATGGCAGCCTTGCGAAGATATTGGCGACACTTCAATCTTGTAAGTAGCATAATAATATCTTAAATTACAGTATATGAATGTCAATAATTATGTTTGGATATGTGAGTAGCATGTGCATGACCTCAAATTATATAATCTGCGTGATTTTCAGGCAGGTGCAATTCCCAACCTTTCCAAGGAGGAACTTGTTGACATTGTTCAAAGGCATTTCATGTCACAGGTAATTTCAAGTTTTGTTTAATGATTGGCAAATGAACCAGAACCGGTAGACCAAGGGCTGGTCTTAAGGTAACTGGTCCTTCTCCCTTTTGGGCCTAACTATTCATTCGGCTATGGGCTATACGTGCCAAAAAAGGACCAGAGGTCGTGTTGGCTTGAGTTGACCAGCCAACACTTGCATTGTTCCATGTATAAACTATTCTATAATTGACTAATGTGTTAGATATATATGATTTCAAAGGTTATAACGCTAAAAATAATATTTTAGTTATATTTAACAGAATCATTTTATGAGGTTGTAAGCGTTAGAATACACATTCGGGGAGTCATGACCCATTGCAGTATAGCCAAGGTTTAAAACACTTGCTAAGTTACTGTCTTGCTCACTTGACCTAATAAAGATAAACACTACCTAAATTGACCCATTATATTGCCACCTCTGCTTGGGCCTAAAAGGGAGTTGATATCAACCTTTCCTTATAATAAGTCCTAGGTAGCAAGTCCCCCATGCCTTTTATCCAAATTTGTGTATATCCTTTGACACAATTGGGAGAAGACTGACGAGGACTTGTATTGTGATGAGAAGACACTGGACGAGTTGCAGGTGATCGTGGGGTTTGCACAGGCTGCAAAGAAGCTCAAGGCAGTATGCAAATAATTGATGAATTCTCAACAAAGAGGAAGAGATAAAGATGTCTTTACTAGTTAACTTTGACTTGACTAACTGATCATAGTGTCTAAATTAATGCTGCCTCCTCCCCCCCTTCTTGTAAAAATGTTGTCCAATGATTCTGTCTTTCTTTTATGGGTTCGGTAGCTTATTTGTAGATTTTTGTAAATTCGGTCTCAAAACATTGACATGCATAAACCTTGCCATTTTTTACTTGGCTTTAGAATGCACGACATTGACGTTAATTGCCTTTCGGCCATTTTGCTCTCATTTTCACAAGCTTCTGTTTGTGTGGTTGATGGTTCCATAAGATAACCCGACATCATGCAGTTTGGCATGCAATGCGCCGTGTTGTGATTCAAAGAAATTCCTGCTTCCTTTTCGGTGAATCACGTGAATGGCAAAGAGCTGCAATGTTTATAGCAAACAGTTGAAGACTTTGAATTATAAGAAAACTGAGTCTATTCTAGTATATTTATACAGTTAAAGTAATTATTATTTGCCACTACATTTGTTACACTACTATTTCAATCTAAATCAATATCAATCAATATTATATATATCTATATCCACATCTAAAATTTATATCTCCATCACATATATATCTATATCCACATCTAAAATTTATATCTCCATCACATATATATCTATATCCACATCTAAAATTTATATCTCCATCACATATATATCTATATCCACATCTAAAATTTATATCTCCATCACATATATATCTATATCCACATCTAAAATTTATATCTCCATCACATATATATCTATATCCACATCTAAAATTTATATCTCCATCACATATATATCTATATCCACATCTAAAATTTATATCTCCATCACATATATATCTATATCCACATCTAAAATTTATATCTCCATCACATATATATCTATATCCACATCTAAAATTTATATCTCCATCACATATATATCTATATCCACATCTAAAATTTATATCTCCATCACATATATATCTATATCCACATCTAAAATTTATATCTCCATCACATATATATCTATATCCACATCTAAAATTTATATCTCCATCACATATATATCTATATCCACATCTAAAATTTATATCTCCATCACATATATATCTATATCCACATCTAAAATTTATATCTCCATCACATATATATCTATATCCACATCTAAAATTTATATCTCCATCACATATATATCTATATCCACATCTAAAATTTATATCTCCATCACATATATATCTATATCCACATCTAAAATTTATATCTCCATCACATATATATCTATATCCACATCTAAAATTTATATCTCCATCACATATATATCTATATCCACATCTAAAATTTATATCTCCATCACATATATATCTATATCCACATCTAAAATTTATATCTCCATCACATATATATCTATATCCACATCTAAAATTTATATCTCCATCACATATATATCTATATCCACATCTAAAATTTATATCTCCATCACATATATATCTATATCCACATCTAAAATTTATATCTCCATCACATATATATCTATATCCACATCTAAAATTTATATCTCCATCACATATATATCTATATCCACATCTAAAATTTATATCTCCATCACATATATATCTATATCCACATCTAAAATTTATATCTCCATCACATATATATCTATATCCACATCTAAAATTTATATCTCCATCACATATATATCTATATCCACATCTAAAATTTATATCTCCATCACATATATATCTATATCCACATCTAAAATTTATATCTCCATCACATATATATCTATATCCACATCTAAAATTTATATCTCCATCACATATATATCTATATCCACATCTAAAATTTATATCTCCATCACATATATATCTATATCCACATCTAAAATTTATATCTCCATCACATATATATCTATATCCACATCTAAAATTTATATCTCCATCACATATATATCTATATCCACATCTAAAATTTATATCTCCATCACATATATATCTATATCCACATCTAAAATTTATATCTCCATCACATATATATCTATATCCACATCTAAAATTTATATCTCCATCACATATATATCTATATCCACATCTAAAATTTATATCTCCATCACATATATATCTATATCCACATCTAAAATTTATATCTCCATCACATATATATCTATATCCACATCTAAAATTTATATCTCCATCACATATATATCTATATCCACATCTAAAATTTATATCTCCATCACATATATATCTATATCCACATCTAAAATTTATATCTCCATCACATATATATCTATATCCACATCTAAAATTTATATCTCCATCACATATATATCTATATCCACATCTAAAATTTATATCTCCATCACATATATATCTATATCCACATCTAAAATTTATATCTCCATCACATATATATCTATATCCACATCTAAAATTTATATCTCCATCACATATATATCTATATCCACATCTAAAATTTATATCTCCATCACATATATATCTATATCCACATCTAAAATTTATATCTCCATCACATATATATCTATATCCACATCTAAAATTTATATCTCCATCACATATATATCTATATCCACATCTAAAATTTATATCTCCATCACATGTATATCTATATCCACATCTAAAATTTATATCTCCATCACATATATATCTATATCCATACACACGATCTTGATGCAGAAATGTCCAGGTTCACTGAATTGGAGGAACCCAGCGAACTGAAGAAGCTAGCTGAACTGAAGGAAACTGAACTGATAATGCCATCTGAACAAGCCATGTTGATTCTGCCAGCAGTGACCCATTTTAGACAAGTCTTTTCTGAACCAGTCCAGTCACCAGTAGTAACACTTCTCCAGTGGCAAGATTCTCCAGTGACCAGCACTGGTAATCCACCAGTGACCAGCTCCAAATAACCGCTCCAGATGAATGCTCCAGATTCTCCACTGAAGCGCTCCAGATGACTGCTCCAGATAAATGGTCCAGATATTTGTCTCCAGTGGAAGTCCAGATATTTGTCCCCAGTTTCCAATCAATAAAGTTCCTACTGGTGTTTGTGGGCCCAATAAAGAAGAATGACAGCTGTTGACAGGAATAAGGAAGGCGCGTGTGACCACGACATTTCTAACGGTATTGTGGGACCACTTGCAGGGGAATGTTTCTAGAAGCCTACTCTGTCCATTTCTTATTGGTTGATTAATTAGTGGTTGTCCTTAGCACATGACAGCTTTTGATTATTTTATTGTATTTCGTATAGGTGGAGCATGTGGCTATAAATAGGGGTTTATTTCTCATTGTAAGGCAGTTTTTGATGATTAAATGAAATTAATAGAGCAACCTCTATTTCTTACAAAATCTTCTTTTACCTTTAGAGATCTTTGATCTTGGTGGTTAGGAGTGACCCCTTTATCTATAATTGTGGTGATTTGTTCTTTATCAATTATAGTGGTGAGGTCTTTTAAATCTTCGGTTTCCTTTATCTGTAATCGTGGTGGCTAGACCTTTATCGATTATAGTGGTGGGGGCGGAGTGTTTCCTTTATCCTTGATTCCGGTGGCTTAGCCTTTACGAGTCTTGGTGGTGGATTCTTTTATCTATCATTTTACTTTATTGTCATGTTTTGTTGTTTGTTTCATATAAAATCCAGAAAATACCAAAAATAGTCTTTCGCTGTCGTTTGTCGCGTGATTTACGCATCAAATTGGTATCAGAGACAGGTTGAAAAAGGCTTCTTAATCTTTTTGTCCGTTGGGGTATTGTTTGTTTAGATCTCATTTCGATTTAGTCAGATCTGAGTTTGGTTTTCTAGATTTGTTTGTTGGTTGTTTAGAAATAGTTGTTACTGATATAGATCTATTAAGTGGGTTGAATATAAATGGCTTTTAGAAGAAATATGACATTAGAAGAAGCTCATAATGCTAGAAGGGATAGGCAGATTGAAGATCTACAAGAAACACTGGGTAGGGTTGTTAATCTGTTAGAAGATGGTGGTTTAAGGTTTAATAGAGAACATGTTGCTGTGGGTGAAAGAGATAATGAATCTCAAGGTCCTAGTGAGCGATCTGATAGTACCCCCAGATATTCAAGTGATTCTGAAGAGTCCAATCAGTCTAGGAGAAGACGAAGGAGACATAAGGTTGATGATACTAAAGATATTAAGATAGATCCACCAGATTTTGTTGGTTCATCAAACCCAGAAGAATACTTTGAATGGGTTCAGATGATGGATAGGATTATGGAAATAAAATGTTATGATGATAAAAAAAGTTTTAAGGTTTCCATTATTAAACTAAAAAAATACGCTTCATCTTGGTATGACAATATGAAATCTGAAAGGGAATATAAGGGTAAGAGCAAAATCAAGACCTGGTCCAAACTGAAGGAAGTTATGCAGAAGAGATTTGTTCCTCAGTCGTACAAGCAAGATCAGTATCTACTGATGAATAATCTGAAGCAAGGTGCTAAAGAAGTTGTGGAGTATATCAGGGAGTTTGAGCAACTGAAGACAAGAACTAGTGTCAAAGAAACTGAAGAGCATACTATCGCCAGATTCCTTGGTGGGTTGAATGCTACTATTACTGAGAAAATAGAATTGCAGCCCATCTGGACTTATGAAGGTGCATGCAAACTGGCCCTCCAGATTGAAAAGCAACTGAAGAAGAAGGTCCAGTACAAACCTTTCACTAAGGTCACTTCCAGTTCCAGTTAGCCAGTTACCAGGCCCAGCGAAACTATCCAGAAATCCTTCAGAGGAAAGGAAAAAGAAACTGGAGGATCAAAAGAACCAGTGGGAAGAAAATGTTTTAAGTGCCATGGCTTTGGTCACTTCCAGGCGCAGTGTCCCAACCAGTGAGCACTCACTGCTAAGGAGATTGAAAGTTTACCAGATGTTGATACTGAAGAAGGTGAACCAGTGTATGATGAAGATGAAAATGAAGAGGCGTATGTAGGTGCAGATGTTGGAGAGATGCTAGTGGTAAGAAGAGTGATGCACACTGATGAAGTTGCAACTGATACTGTCCAGCGAGAGAATATTTTTCACTCCAGATGTACTGTTAAAGGCAAGGTGTGTGATCTGATCAATGACGGTGGGAGTTGTGCTAATGCTGCTTCGACTTACATGGTAGAGAAACTGGCACTACCTATAGCCAAGCACCCTCGTCCTTACAAGTTGCAATGGCTCAGTAAATGATCTGAGGTAAAAGTTAACCGACAAGTTATTATACCTTTTTCCATTGGATCTATTTATCAAGATAAAATTGTATGTGTGAGTCCCAAAATATATAGATGATTAACAAACCCGACTGGCAAGTACAACTAATCTTGATGGACAAGTTCAGTTTACGATCCAGATAAGGATAACAAGAAACAATTGACAATATGAATAATGCAAGAACAAATGGCAGAAACTATATAAAGATATATATATATATAAATATAATCAAGTATATAGCATTGAGACACGTTGTTTTCTAATGTATTTGATTTATTGATGTATAAACAAATACAAGGATTGTTGCGGAACAAAGATAAACACCAAAGTGTAAGTATCTAAACAATCCTGAAATACAAGTGATCTAATTGACTTGGAAATACTCGTAAGTTTACTTAGAGTATATCTCACAAGTTGCAATGCAAAGTTTCAAGCATTTTGCAAGTTATGAGAAGACTTTGTATTTATAGACCAAGTCCATGATGACATGGACAAGATCGTACAAAGTGGTTGTGAGCATTTAAGGAATTAAACTATAATTCCTTACATGCTGTACTTGGAAGAGTGTATAAGTCACAAGAAGTGACTTATGGTACTAGGTTCCAAGCCTATACTTTGTACCTTTTATTAATAGATAAATCTATTAACTGGATAAAGGTGTAAAGTAAAAGTCTTCCTCGTAATCAGTGTAAAGTGTTGTAAATACTTTACACTGAGATGCTTCAGTCTTCGATCTGGTAGAATCACTCTGATGCTCGCTTCTGAGGTGATTCTCTTCTTCATACTTCAGTCTTTGACTTCAGAATTAATGCTTCAGATTTGTCTTGATCTGAACTGAAGTGAAGCTTCAGTGAAGGAATTCTGAGACATCTCAGAATTCTGTACAAACGTCTTCACTAAACCTCAAGCTATTTCTGAACAAATTATACATGGTTGATTCTCGACCTAACAAATTCCCCCTATTTGTTCTGAAATAGTGCATGCATCTCAGACTTCTATCTATACATGTTTGTAAGTCTGAAATGCAAGTTTTTGTTTAAGTTGTAAAAAATTTTCTAAGTACATCTTATAGATCATTGATGTCTCAGAATTTTACTTGTGGTTTTCTAACTTAAACTTATCATCTACTTATTTGTTACAATTGCAACTTGTATATACAAACTGAAATGATAGTTACAAATGTAAGTATTTGCAAGTATATGATAAATCTGAAGAAGAAAACTACTTCTTGGCAGGCCTTGAACCAGAAGGTGCCTCAGTAGGTTTTCTCTTCAGTGGAGAGTGATCCTTTTTGCCAAACAGCCTGCTTTCAATTTCTACCTTGGCTTGCATCTTTTGTTGAATTCTTGCTAACCATGCACCAGTCAAGGCAGACTTTGGCTTTCCTTTCAGAATCTGGATCATCTCCCTATGCTCAGAATTCCCAAATTCATGCACTGAAACCTGACTATATTCTTCAGTTGCCCTACCTTCTCTTTTCACAACCAAATCAAACAGCTTCAATCCATCAGCCTTTGCAACTACCATATCAATGATTTTGGCTGGATGCGATCGATGGTTCATATAGTGATCATACTAAACCTTTTCATGGTTTCTTTGGAGCTCAGCAGCATCATCAGAAATTGGTTTGATTGAAGTATGGACAACATCACGAGAGTCTTTCTTTGCAGTCCTTGTTCCAGTTCTGGGCTTCGTGGGTGGTCTGAACAATTCTTTCTCTACCTGCAGAACTCCAGCCAGAACCTCTTTCTTCTTTCTGGCCATTTCCTTTTCTCTATTCTTCACTAAGTCATCAATGGACATCTTGAAGGTGAGATGGTCCAGCTTTTGTTCCAAAGGAGAGTAGTTCACCCCATATTCATAATCGAGCATTTCTTTAACTGCCTTCTGCACTCTTGGATCATGTTTGATTTTCTGAAATCTTTCCAGTGAGAGACCAAGAGATGCAGCATCAATGTGATCAAGGGTTCCCATACTCTGGTTTGAACCCTTTCCCTTTCCTTATTCTCACTCCACATGATAAATTGGTTAGAGACTTGCTTCTACAGAGTCTCTAACTTCTTGCTATCAGCATTTGGATCATGAAGTGGATAGCCTTGTTCATCAACATCTTCTCCAATAACCAGACCAGAACCCTTAACAGTTTTCTTTGGTTCTTCTCCCACTTTGGCCTTGCCTTTTCCCTTGTCCTTCTGAAGTTGTTCCCCCTGAACTGAGGCACTACCAGAAGGTACCTCAGTTTGCTTCTTGGTTGCTTGAATTAATTCTTGAGTGCTAGCTAGCAAACCAATAGGCACACCACCACTTCCTCCTTTGGGAATCTCTGAAGGCATTTTAGCATAGAGATCAATCGTAGATTTAAGTGCCTTCAGTGGTTCCCAACTTTGTTGTTCTAGGCACTCACAAATACCTTTTGCCATTGTAGCAAACTGAGCCTTTAGTCTGAATGATGAACTAAGGTTCAGTGCTTCTTGATCCTTTAAGTCTTTCAACATCTTTCTGTCTTCTTCAGTGAAAGAAGCAGGGGGAGGAGGAGCAACAACATTATCCTTCTTCAGAATCATTAGAATTTCATCTAATTGCTTTGACTGATTCTGAACTGCACCATCAAGCTTGGAAACTGAATTTTTAACTTCATGTACAGCCTTTTCCACCTTGACATTTGTATCTTTGGTCAGTTCAGCAATCATCTTTCTAACCTCTTCTCTAACTTTCTGAGAGACAGACTCTGAAATCTGAGCAGCCAAATTCTGAGATAGCTCAGACTTCAGATCTTCCACAATACCAGCACTAATAGAAGTTCCAAGTTCTTTTTCATTGACACTTGGCTTCTGAACCAGCTCATGAACTTCACTTCCAACTGCCATAACCTCTTGCTTCAACAGCTCAACACCAGATGTCAAGTTCGCAACCACTGAAGCTTGCACATCTCTCTTTGTCAATCTGAAGGCTTCTCTGATTGCAGAGCTCACCTTATTGCACGTCATGACCAACTCATTCAATTTTCCAACCACTAGTCCTTCATTCCCAGCAACTTTGGTCAACTCGGTTCCAAGGAACATCTGAGCACCTTTCATATCAGCAAGGAACTAGTGTTGGCAGTTAGAGATTTGGTTAAGTCCTCCACCCTAAAATAAGGCCTTGGACTTCGGTTTGGGTTTTCTCTAACTGTGTTTCCACATTGAAAGGAGGTGGGGGTTGTGCAGAAGCAGGAGCCACAAAAGGTAAACTACCAAGCCCTTTTAATACTTTGTTCATTTGAACATCTGTTGGACTCTCAGATTCTATCTCAGAATCTAAGTCTTTTTCTGATGGGGCATCATAGTTAATCGGTGGTGGTATGTTGTGAATTTGTGGGTGTAGAAATTGAAGTGAAGGAGTGAAATAAGGATCGGTTACATATGCGGGAGTGGTGCCTGGTGGAAAGATAGGATTTTGGTGAGATGGTGGTGGTGGAACATAAGGCGCATTATCTTGAATTTCTGGGGGAGAAGGGGCGTTTGCGAGGATGGGGGCTGGCTCAGAATCAGATTGATTCGCCTCCAATAAGCCCTCGTCAAACTCAAAGTCAGCAAGAGAATCGAGATTCTCCTGAGGTAGCTCATCGTCATCCCAGAAAGCATTCACTTTTGCGATCTGGTCAGATATGCCCTGGTTTGGGTCACTAGTACCCTCACCAGATTCTGGTTCAACAGCTGCAGAAGCAGTTGCATCGTCACCAGATTCAATGATTTCAACCGTAGGTACACTAACGGGTCCCACATTCTTTTGTGGCCCACTTAGTAACCTTTTTGAACCAGCTAGTGTGGCTGAGACAGTTTTAGCAAATACCTGAATCATAGCAGAGGAGAGTTCAGGCTCATTTTCAGTAATTGTTGCCTTTGAGAAATCTCTACTATATTCTGGTACCGAAGCTTCAGGTCCAGCTTGATCATAAGCTTCTCCAAGTATATCTTTAAAACACAAGCTCAGAAATCTTGGGAAGGCAACATGCGGACTTCTCTTCCCTTTTAACTTTGTAATCAACTGAGAGAAGAGAATCTCAGCAAAGTCCACTTGCATCCCATTCCAGATATAATACCCCATCTCAACTTGGGGTAGTGAAAGTTGGTCCAACCCTCCATGGGTGCCACCAAGACTTTCCACGATTTGAGTCCAGAAGAACCTCCAACAAATACCAAAACCAGACATGAAGATGTGTCCAGAGGTCTTCAAATTTCCATCAGCATCCTCCATATCACCATGACCAGTGGCGACTAGAACCTTCCTAAAATTGACTCCTTTGAGTCTTTTCACAAACACCTGGGGAGGTTCGAGGTAGTTCAGATGAAGGGAAGTTCTGAACCCCTCAAGAGTGATGACACATTTCTTGGTGCCTTCATTGAGAGTAAAGGAGATGGATTGTTCATCCATATTCACCACTGCTGTATACCAGAATTCAGCAAGTATCGATGATACATTGCCTGCGGATTAGCGGTCAGCGCATAATGGAAAGGGGATTGCTCCCAAAAACTGTTTAAGCTTCCCATTAAGGTTTCAGATTTTACATTCAATTGAGCCAAAAAGTTGCTCATATTGAATCGGATTTGTGATGGAGTGAGGTTCTTTGGCCATTGAGCAGATGTTTTCACATCATTAGAAGGAGTGTATTCAAAGTTTATAAGCGACTTATGAGACATTTTAGATTTGGAAATTGAGAGTGAAAATGAAAAGGAATATGAAGAGTTATGAATTTGAGAGTAAAGATAGAGAGATTGATGATTAGAGAGTAAATGAAAAACGAAGTAAATGAAAGAATGAATAAGGAATTTGTATTTAGGATGGAACAAAAAGGATTTTTCCAATTAAAAACAATTTCTGGGTCACGTCCGCATTTAATGCAGAGACGTTTGAGGGACCCCACCCTGTACACTTTTTCAGTAAAAGTACTCATTTTCTTCTCTTTTTACGGCGCCACTTGTGTGACACATAAGCATGACCAATCCTAAGTTCAAAACCTAGTATGCAGTATGCCACGTGTACACACAATTGACCAAGTATCAAAGATATTTTGAAAAGATTTTTGTATTTCAGAGATGACTAAACAGATTCTGAGCATGGTCAGTTCAAAGGAGATCTGAACCATCTCAGTCATTCACACAGCACTCTATTTCTAAAACTGCACAATATCTAATTTGGAGATTAGAAGGGGCTTCAAAGTCAGCACTCAGAACACACACTCCACACTACTACAAGGGGCTGAGCAAAAAGGTTCCCCCTAAAAAATGAAGGTTTATTTTAACGTTTGAAAAATATTTAACATTCCCCCTGAAGTGATGATCCATGAATTAATAAGTGCCAAGATAGTATCACAAGGCTGTCTATATAGCTAGGCGAGCAAAAATTACATGGATCGCTCAGACTGGTGAACCAGATCAGTGTCACTGAGGCGTTCATAACAAGATTCCCAGTCTAAGGATTTAACATACCCACAGCCACGTGACTAATTTGAAAGTTGTTGACATCGACGGTTTTGTAAAAACGTCAGCGAGTTGCTTATCAGTGGGAATAAAGTGCAATTCAATATCTCCTTTCAGAATATGATCACGAATGAAATGATACCTGAGATCGATGTGCTTGGTTTTCGAGTGCATTACAGGATTGTGAGATATGGCAATGGCACTAGTGTTATCACAAAAGATTGGAGTCTTTGTGTAAGTAACACCATAATCAGTTAGCTGGTTCTTCATCCATAGAATCTGAGCACAACAACTTGCTGCAGAAATGTACTCAGTTTCTGCAGTGGATAGTGATACTGCAGTCTGTTTCTTACTAGTCCAGCTTACTAATTTGCCACCAAGGAAATGACACCCACCAGTGGTACTTTTCCTGTCTATCCTTGCAACCTGCATGATCAGAATCTGAATAACCCATTAGATTAGACTGGAGCCTTTGGGATACCAAAGACCCAATCTGGGGACACCCTTAAGGTATCTGAAGATCCTTTTAACAGCTTTTGCATGTGCTTCTCTGGGATCAGATTGAAATCTAGCACAAAGGCATGTTGCAAACATTATGTCTGGTCTACTTGCAGTTAAATACATCAGTGAACCAACCATACCACGATATTTTGTATGGTCCACTGGTTTTCCATTTGGATCAGAATCCAAAGTTAATGGAGCAGAAATAGGAGTATCTTTTGATGAGACTGAATCAAATTGATATTTCTTTAATAAATCTCTGACATATTTTTCTTGGTTATGAAAATACCATCTTCATTTTGTTTTACTTGAAGTCCCAGAAAATATGTCGGTTCTCCCATCATACTCATTTCATACTCAGAAGACATGATTTTTGAAAATTTTTCACACATCTTCTCATTAGTAGAACCAAACACAATGTCATCAACATAAACTTGTACTAAAAGGATATCACTTTGATCATGCAATATGAATAAAGTTTTATCAATTGCACCACGTTTAAAACCATTTTAAAGAAGATGTTTAGTGAGAGTATCATACCAGGCTCTGGGTGCTTGTCTCAGACCATATAAGGCTTTGTTCAGTCTGTACACCCAATGTGGTTTTTCTTCATTGATGAACCCTGGTGGTTGATGCACATACACAACTTCTTCTAGATTCGCCATTCAGAAATGCACTTTTGACATCCATTTGATAGACTTTAAATTGATGGTGAGCTGCAAAAGCTAAGAAAATTCTGATAGCTTCAAGTCTAGCAACTGGTGCAAAAGTTTCATCAAAATCTATTCCCTCTTCTTGTGCATATCCCTTTGCAACAAGTCTTGCTTTGTTTCTTATGATGTGACCATCTTCATCTATCTTGTTTCTGAAGACCCATCTTGTCCCAATTGGTTCCTTCTTCAGGTTACTGGGACAAGGAACGAGTTCCCATACATCGTTTCTTTTAAACTGGTTGAGCTAATCTTGCATGGCTTCAACCCAGCTTGGGTCTTGCATAGCCTCGTCAATCTTCTTGGGTTCAATTAGAGATAAGAAGCTTACGTATAAGCATTGATCGCTTGTGGCTCTTCTGGTCTGAACCCCTCTACTGGACTCTCCAATAATTTGCTCGATTGGATGTGCCTTTGTCCATTTAGAGTATTGACCAGGATGAGAAATGATATCAGTGCAAGAACTTCTCTGAGTAACTTCAGGAGGAGCTTCAGAAAATACATTTTCAGCTTCTTTCTTCTTCCTGCAGATCATGACTTGCATCATGAAATTCTTCAGATTGAGGTTGCTCAGTCGAGTCTGATATCATTGGAGAAGCAGCATATACATCTGATCCAATAGTTAGTTCAGAAGGTAGTTTGAAACTAACTGGAGGATAATGGAATGTTGCTTGGCTTGTTTATTTCTGGTTCTGAACGGAGATGTTCAGAAGCATGTTCAGGTGACTGATCAATTTCAGCAATGGGATCAGAATCACCAAAACTAATTGGACTTTCTGAGGGTGTACAGGGATGGAATTTTTAAAGATTGCAGAATTTGATTCATCAAAGGTAACATGAATTGACTCATCAACCTTTTTAAGTCTCTTATTAAAGACTCTAAAGGCCTTGCGATTTGATGAATATCCTAAGAAGTACCCTTCATCAGCTTTTGCATCGAATTTTCCAAGCTGATTAGAGTTATTCAGAATGTATATTGGACACCCAAATACATGGAAGTATCCAATATTAGGCTTTCTATTTCTGAGTACTTCATAGGAGGTCTTCTTATGTCTTTTGACATAGATAGATCTGTTCTGAGTGTAGCAAGCAGTTGCAACAGCTTCAGCCCAGAAATTCTTGGGAAGGCCAGATTCATTCAACATACTTCTAGCAGCTTCAATCAGCGTACGATTCTTTCTTTCTACAACACCATTCTGCTCTGGTGTGTGTGCTGAGGAGAAGTTCTGAGATATGCCAGTTTCAGTGCAGAAGGACCCCAGAGTGGCATTTCTGAATTCAGTGCCATTGTCACTTCTGAGCTGACAAACTTTTCGCTTGTACTTGAGTTCAATTTGTTTGATGAGAGCAATGATTTCAGCAGCAGCTTCACTTTTAGACTTGAGGAAAATCACCCAGCAATATTGAATATTCATCTACGATAACAAGGGTGTATTTCTTTCCTGCTCTGGTCTGAACATTCACTGGTCCAAAAAGGTCCATGTGAAGCATGTGAAGAGGGTCAGTTATACTAAAGCTTTGCTTAGTTTTGAATGAAGCTCTTTTCTGCTTACCCATTTCACAACCTGGACATGGCTTGTCTTTATTGAAAGACATAGAGGGTATCCCATCAACAAGTTGTTTTCTTGACAACTTATTAATGTTCTTGAAGTTCAGATGAGATAATCTCTTATGCCACAACCAATTTGTGTCTTCATCAGCCTTTGTGTAGAAACATTGTTCAGAGATAGATGGATCCATATCAATGACATAAATGTTTCCCTTCCTTGGTGCAATCAGTACCACCTTTCCATCTCTAGTTGAATATGGTGCCTTGTGAAATATCAAATAAAACCTTGAAGCCATCATCACACAGACTGACACTGATCAGGTTATAAAACCGTTCACATATGCAACTCGTGTGAATTTGACTTGACCATTATTCACAACACCATATCCCTCAGTTTTTCCATTACCATCATTCCCAAAAACAATTGAGGGCCCCTCTTGCACCCTATATTCCTCTAGCAGGGTCTGATAACCAGTCATGGTTCGGCCAGCAGCACTGTCCAGAAACCATATGTTCTTCTTTCGGTCTCCCTGCACATAAACAAAAGTTAGTTCTTTTTGGGAACCCATCTATGGATGGGTTCACTTGACTCTCCCTTAGCAGTCTCAGATTTCTTTGGTTTATGGGGAATTGATGGGTCAAAGGGGATTTCAGTCATAATTTCAGATGACAAAAAAATTGTTGGTTTGATGGGGTGCTCAACCTTTTTCTTCTCAGATTTTTGCTTGATTTTCTTAGAAAAAGGTTTTGCATTTTGTTTAGGTTGAAGAGGAGTGGTTTCAACATTTTTTAAACGTGCATTACAACTCTGCACTTGTCTAGCCAATAGTTGAAATTGACTTTCTAACTTAACAAAATAGATTCTTCATTAGACACCTGAGCCTTACCAGAATCTGAGGTAGAAGGCTCAGTGGGGGAGATGGTTTTCTTCTTCTTTTGGCCTTTAGGAACCTTAGAAGAAGTCTGGGGGGATGGCTTTTTGGATTTAGCCTTCTTTTCTGAAACAGTTGTCTGAGCTGTTTCAGATTTTCCCTCAGAATGTTCCTTGACCTTATTAGTCACAATTTTTTGTTTGCCAACTTTAGGAAAAATAATTTCCGGCTTCATTTCTTTTGGAAGTGCATCTAAATCAGTGATTATAGATGCCATGTGAAGATCACCAGATTCATATGCTGTTTTTTGATTAGCAAAAGTGTTTTTGATAGCAGCATCTGGTTTTGGTGCACTCATCCAAGATTTGATTATTTTTTGTTCCTTTTCAAGGATGGTTTTTAGCTCTTCTTTTTCCAACTCTAAAGTGGCAACCATTGATTGATAACTTTTTAGGGCCAGATGAACATCTTTCAGTTCCTTTAGTCTGGCCTGACTGGCGTTCAGTTCAGAAGTATTGTTTTCAAACATTTTTAGGCTTTCTGAACGCACTGTCTCAACAAATGAGATGTCAGCCTCTAAAAGAACCAAAAGGTCCAGTTTGTGTTCCTCATCTTCTTCATAGCCAAAATTACTGACCTTTTTCATCACTATATCCACCCAGCGGCCAGATTCAACATCGGTTTTGACCAAATGACCTTGGTCTTCTTGTGCCATGAAACACATATCCCTACCTCTTCCTTCATCATCTCAGAGACTTTATCATAACTTCCCACTTTTCTCTTCCTCTGCTTCTTCAGTTTTGGCTGCCATTATTCACCAACTGGTGGCTCCTGAGATTCGCTCTTGTGTGTGCGCGAAAACAGAGCCCATCATGTGCTTGCCCCTGTCGACCTCGTTTTCCGTATTTGCCGTTATCCTGTGCATCGTCTACTTCTGAACAAGACCTATAAGGTCGCGTTTAGGGAGCAGATTGTATTGATTAAGTGTTTTGACCTAGATCCCTAGCCCCGTCATTCTGTCTACTCCTGATGAATGGTTCTTCCCTTCCTTCCTTTGCCGCATCATTTAAGCAGCAAGATTGACTGGGCGCTGTGTCTTGTCAAGGATAATTGCATACCGCGCCGCCCTTTCTCTTGTGTCTGCCAAAAGGTTTGCCACCGTCTAACTTCTCGGGCCGCCGGTCAAGGCATGTATTACCTCCCCTTGTGTCCCGGGGCGCGCTGCGCCTCTCAAATCCCAGCGTCGCTCCAGCTCCAGACGAATCCTTGCTTCACCTTAACCGCCACGCCGTATCTGCATTTATCCGTGAGTGACTCGGCGATGGCTGATGCCCGGCTGGGTTGCTCCGCTGCCATCAGTCTGTGGGTGCGCCTACCCAAGACATCCCCAGCATTGCCGTCTCTCATCGGCATCCGAACGGCGCCTCCCCACGAATTCGCTATGGTATCGATCTGGACCCCCTCCTATTTGGATACGCCTATGAGCACTCACCTATCCTCGCAAGTTTTTCTTAATCACCCGGTTTGCCAGACACAGTCTGTCGCCGCACTTTCTTGCATGCAGTGCGTCAGCGGTCCGCGGCCCGCTCCGCGGTCCCGCGGCGGCTTCGGCGGACTTCACGTACCAGGTACCACCCCACGCCGCGCCGCCTGGGATCCAGCTGCGGTACGAACTCCGCACACACGGCAACAGAGTCTCATCAGCTCGACGCCGTTTCAGGGCGCGGCCCGGGAGACCCGCCTCGCCCGTTCGCGATACCCGCGGGCGCTCGAGCGCCGCGTCTCTTTATGCACCCGGGCGAGGAAAACAGGCCCTGTACTCCACTGCGCTGCGTGTCAAAGTCTTACACGGCTCTCAGCACAACTCCACATGGTTCTTGGCATCCTGCGCAGCAAAGCTCTCTCCTTTCCCAGCGTGCCCCTCCGTAGGGGCCCGCTGTACGGGGCCTGGACACAGAGCGACATCTGCCGGTCGGGTGGCGGTACCATCCTGCTGACCTAAATGCTTCATAAAGGGAAGCAAGAGTATGACTGTGCAATGTTTTGCCTTGTCTCAAGACCAAGATAAGGTTTTCCCATTTTGAAGGTAAAATGTCACAAAATTTTTCTAACAAAATTTCTTTGTCTTTGGTTACACCCAGGGCTTTCAGTTGGTTGACCAGATTTGTAAATCTGATGTAAGTTTGCGTTAAAGACTCCCCAGGGATAGCAAAGAAAGACTCATATCTTTTGTTTAAAGCAACTTTTCTTGTGACAATTGTCTCATTAGTGCCTTCAAACTGTGTCATTAGTTCCTCCCACATTAATTTGGAATTATCAAGTAAAACAAGAGTGGGCATAAGGGTTTCTGGAACTGCGTATAAAATCATATTTTGTAACTTGGTATCCAGGTCTACAAGTCTATGATCTTCTCAGACCAATGATCCTTCTCCTTAGGTGACAGCCTAGGAGTCCCATCGGCATTTCTGACAACAGTAGAAGCATTCATAGGGATAAAGGGTCCTTCTCTTAGGATATCTGGTAAATGTCTCTCAACACCAGCAATATACTTAAGCATGCACGCTTTCCATGTTTGAAAGTTTTCACTGTTCCCATCAAACTTGGGAACAGGATTATTTGGAAAGTGTACGTGAACATTTTGTGATGGTATATTGTTGTTGATGATAGGGGGTGGGGTGGCATTATTAGGGTCAGGTCGTTCTTGTTCAAAGTCAGCCATCTATGCAGATCAAAGGTTAATGAATTGATATAAAATTCAACCTTGCTGCTCTGATACCAATTGTGAGTCCCAAAATATATAGATGATTAACAACCCGACTGGCAAGTACAACTAATCTTGATGGACAAGTTCAGTTTACGATCCAGATAAGGATAACAAGAAACAATTGACAATATGAATAATGCAAGAACAAATGGCAGAAACTATATAAAGATATATATATATAAATATAATCAAGTATATAGCATTGAGACACGTTGTTTTCTAATGTATTTGATTTATTGATGTATAAATAAATACAAGGATTGTTGCGGAACAAAGATAAACACCAAAGTGTAAGTATCTAAACAATCCTGAAATACAAGTGATCTAATTGACTTGGAAATACTCGTAAGTTTACTTAGAGTATATCTCACAAGTTGCAAATGCAAAGTTTCAAGCATTTTGCAAGTTATGAGAAGACTTTGTATTTATAGACCAAGTCCATGATGACATGGACAAGATCGTACAAAGTGGTTGTGAGCATTTAAGGAATTAAACTATAATTCCTTACATGCTGTACTTGGAAGAGTGTATAAGTCACAAGAAGTGACTTATGGTACTAGGTTCCAAGCCTATACTTTGTACCTTTTATTAATAGATAAATCTATTAACTGGATAAAGGTGTAAAGTAAAAGTCTTCCTCATAATCAGTGTAAAGTGTTGTAAATACTTTACACTGAGATGCTTCAGTCTTCGATCTGGTAGAATCACTCTGATGCTCGCTTCTGGGGTGATTCTCTTCTTCATACTTCAGTTTTTGACTTCAGAATGAATGCTTCAGATTTGTCTTGATCTGAACTGAAGTGAAGCTTCAGTGAAGGAATTCTGAGACATCTCAGAATTCTGTACAAACGTCTTCACTAAACCTCAAGCTATTTCTGAACAAATTATACATGGTTGATTCTCGACCTAACAGTATGTGATGTTGTTCCTATGGATGCTTGTCATATATTACTGGGTAGACCTTGGTTATTTGATAATAATGTTTTTCACAATGGTCGTATGAATTCTTATTCATTATTTGTAAGTGGGAAGAAGGTCACTCTGACTTCTTTAAAACCCAATAAATTATTGAAAATTAATAAGAAGGAACCGCCCAGCAAATCTTTATTTATGTCTCAAACTGAAGTAGAAGAAGAGTTAACTGGAGGCTCTCCAGTTATGATGTTACTGGTGCTTGAGCGTACTGAAGAGAAGGAGTTCACTGGTGTCCCCAGTCTCCTGAAATCTCTACTGAAGGAATTCACTGATGTTTTCCCAGAAGACCTACCTGAAGGTTTGCCACCAGTAAGAGGAATTGAACACCAGATTGACCTGGTTCCAGGTTCAGTTCTTCCAAACAAAGCTGCTTATAGATGTTCACCTACTGAAGCAAAGGAATTGCAAAAGCAGGTAGATGAGTTGGTTCCCAAAGGTTATGTCAGAGCAAGTATGAGTCCTTGTTCAGTTCCAGCTCTCCTGGTCCCGAAGAAAGATGGTTCAATGAGAATGTGTGTTGATAGCAGGGCCATAAATAATATAACTATTAAGTATAGATATCCCATTCCCAGATTGGATGATATGCTTGATGAGTTACATGGCTCCAGTGTGTTTTCTAAGATTGATCTCAGAAGTGGCTATCACCAGATCAGAATGAAGGATGGAGATGAGTGGAAGACTGCATTCAAAATTAAAGGAGGCCTTTATGAATGGTTAGTAATGCCTTTTGGTTTATCTAATGCTCCTAGTACTTTCATGAGACTGATGAATGAAGTTCTCAGGCCACTTATTGGTCAGTTTGTTGTTGTTTATTTCGATGATATTCTGGTATATTCAAAATCTGAAGCTGAACATGTTAATCATCTGAAGAGTATGTTTGAACTGTTGAGAAGACACCGGTTATATGGTAAACTGGAGAAATGTGATTTTATGGTAGAAAGTGTAATATTTCTGGGGTATGTCGTTTCAAAAGAAGGAATTTCTATGGATCTTTCAAAGGTAGAAGCCATCAGATCATGGCCAGTTCCTACTTCAATCACTGAAGTAAGAAGTTTTCACGGACTGACATCTTTTTACAGAAGGTTTATCAAGAATTTCTCTACAGTTGTGGCCTCAATCACTGACTGTCTGAAGAAGGGTGTATTTGACTGGCCTAAGTCAGCCCAGTTGGCTTTTGAGTCACTGAAGGAAAAACTCAGTTCAGCTCCAGTTCTATCTTTGCCAGATTTTGATCAGTTGTTTGAGTTAGAGTGTGACACCAGTGGAGTAGGTATTGGTGCAGTTATGGTACAAGCAGGGCGTCCAGTTGCATATTTCAGTGAAAAGCTCAATGGTTCTAAACTGAAATATAGTACTTATGACAAAGAATTTTATGCAATTATTCGTGCTATCACTCACTGGTCACATTATCTGAAGCCAAAGCAGTTTGTTTTATTTTCTGACCATGAAGCACTGAAGTTCATTAATGGTCAACATAAGCTTAACGCCAGACATGCAAAATGGGTGGAATTTTTGCAGTCTTATTCTTTTGTTTCTAAACATAAAGCTGGAGTGGCTAATGTTGTTGCTGATGCACTTTCCAGACGATATTCATTGTTGTCAGTTCTGGAAGCAAGAGTTCTTGGATTTTCTTTCATCAAAGAATTGTAAGCTGCTGATCCAGATTTTTCTAATCGTCTCACTGAAGCTCACCAGAAAGGACCATTTGTTGTTCAAGATGGTTTCTTATTTAAAAATGGAAAGTTATGCATTCCCAGGGGTTTGATAAGAGATTTACTGATAAGAGAAGCTCATGGAGGAGGTCTGGCTGGCCATTTTGGTATTAATAAAACTGGAGAGATTCTCACTGAACACTTCTACTGGCCAAGTCTACTGAAGGATGTCCAGAGTATCATCAGTCGCTGCCCAACTTGTCACCAGGCGAAGGCAACTTTTCACAAAGGGTTGTATACTCCTCTTTCAGTTCCAAGCCAGCCATGGGAAGATCTCAGTATGGATTTTATTGTTGCACTGCCCAGAACCCAGAGGGGAAAAGATTCTAGCATGGTAGTTGTTGATCGATTTTCGAAGATGGCACATTTTATTGCATGTAATACAACCAATGATGCTTCAGCAGTAGCAAATTTATTCTTTAAAGAGATCGTCAGGTTACATGGAATCCCCAAAACAATTGTGTCAGATCGAGATGTGAAGTTTCTAAGTTATTTCTGGAAGACCTTATGGAGACTGATAGGTACCAGATTGATGTTCAACACGTCTCACCATCCTCAGACTGATGGACAGACTGAAGTTACAAACAGAACAATTGGTATGTTATTGAGAACACTGGTGAAGAAGACACTAAAAGATTGGGATCTGAAGCTTGCTCATGCTGAGTTTGCTTTCAACAGAGCTCCTAACTATTCTACCAGTAAATCCCCATTTGAAGTTTGTTATGGTGTCAATCCACTGACTCCCATTGATTTAATCCCATTTTTGATTGAACCAAAGGCAAGTATTGAAGCTGAAACCAGAGCAAAAGAAATAAAGAAAATTCATGAACAAGTGAAGGCCAGAATTGAG
>CM067168.1:153034050-153059050 GCA_034093135.1 Erigeron breviscapus
TCATGCGGTCCTAATTTAAGCACTTGGTATCATTTTAAACCTAAAGTCAAAGATTTTTTTGAAATCCATACCAATACCAGTACATAACCAAAATATAATCAAGAACAAAGCTAGTATTATGTGTCCTAATACCTTTATGGGGTAAAAAATCTTTATCGATATTAGTCGATATATGTACTTGTACACATTTGCTAAAATCAGAACCTAAAATGGTGTAGACGTCTCCTACAATAGAGGTAAAAATGTTTGTAAAGTCATAAAGAAAATGATTCGTCAATTTAATTCAAGTTTAACTTATAATCACTTACGCTTTGTTAAATAAAGACTACTATGATTTTAGTCGTAAAGCATCTGGTTACGTCTTGTATTAAGTAAGAAAAAGTAATCATAATAATGCAATCATAGTCTTAAGTGCACATGTACGTGGAACGATTTCATTGACTAATAGGCTAATCTATAATTTTTTTCGTTGGATCCAAACTTTGTGCAAAGTAACATTTCATCAAAATGCTGATGATCAAGTCATTGTGCAAAGTAACGTACATTTCAATATTTCATTAAGTGATCAAACTAATTATCCATTATTGTGCATATGTGTATTAGCAATAATAATTTTCCAATCCTACTTGACTTTTAGAATGTCATAAATCATGTCCTCATCCATAGGTTAATATAACACGCTGTGTTGTTTAGGCTTTTTCGCTTAATGATCATTGTTAATCGCCATCAGTCGATAAGATTATGTTGATTTGGTTTCTTATTTGGTTCATATATGTGGTCGTAAAGTATATTGGTACATATAATAGCGATTGATCCTACTTTACTAACACGTTGTGTTGTTTAGACATTTTTGCTTAATGATCATTGTTAATCGCCATCAGTCGATAAGATTATGTTGATTTGGTTTCTTATTTAGGTTATATATATGCTGTCGTGGAGTATATTGATACCGTAATGTTTTATACATCTTCTTTCAATAGAAGTTTCACAATTAACGTGCATTTTATCTCTTTCTAGCTAGTGATCATGACATTCTTGTCTTATTGAGACTACATATTCTCTGTAGTTTGTATGGCAAATGCTTGATATGTGATCTCAAATAAAGATTGTATCAGATTGTTTGGTAGAACAGTTATGCCCCCTTGTTAGAACGATAACGCCACCTCGGTGGTGGCTCAGTGACAATCCGGTTATGAAAAGAAAAAGAAAAGAAAAAAGGAAATGGTAACAATAATTTAGATAAGTGATTGAGATGAACGATTATGGATGTTTTAATTTTATTTGATCAGCTGTTATCCCATATGAATTCTTGTTTTATCATAAATTTATAATTTATTTTCAAATTCGAAGTAAAAGGATCAAAAATACGTTTATAACACACAAAATAATGTAACAATAAATTTAATATGTAATATATAACCATGGTATCAAACTACAACAATCATAAGTTTGCAATTTACAATCACTCAGTCTAAGTTCACACTCCGACTCATAAAAGTCAGGAGATAAAAGAGTTACCTATCGAGTCGCCTTGTTTTTGACGTAAATCGACTCGACTCGTAATAATTACGGTATGACCGACGAGTAGTTCTATTATGGTATTTCAAACTTTACAGGAATTAGAATATAGAAATGAAAAGTTCACACATGTGAATATATTGCAACTCAAAGTAAGGTACACGGATATATATTGAAGACTATATCTACTACTATATTATAAAGCAAATAAGGTTTTAACTTCAACTTTCAATTTCAACAATGTATACATGATAATGCATGATGTACCATACATCAATGCCCCACAACTTTCAACTTTCAACTTTTATTTTCATCTCTCTCCTCAAATCTCAACCACTCATTTTTTTCTCTCTCCTCCATAAATCATTTTATTCCTCTAATTCATTCAAAATCTTTTATCACAAAAACCGTACATCGATAAATTATAAAAATTATATGGGTGTTCTTAAAATTTAATGCTCTTTCATTAGAGATGTCATTCGATATACTTTCGACGAATTTTCAAATCCGAGGGCGGAGCCCGTACGGCTAAGGCATTTGGCTATCACACTCTATGACCTATAACCTCCTATGACCTATCACACTCTATGACCTATCACCCCCACCATCTCACCGCCGCAACGCGCGGGTAGTTTCTCTCGTATATTGAAAAACAATACAACTCGTATAGATGCCATAACTTATATACGTGGTCATAACTTATACACTAGTTATATTAGTGTTTCAAACCTAGCTGGAGCCACAAGATGTTTTTAGAATCCGTATATACCATTTCAAGCAAGTAAGCCGAATGAAATCGGCCGACCATATATGATCGAACATTTGAATAGGGGATATATTATATGTAGTGATGATGTGTCCACTAGAATCACCATCCTTAACCTAGTGGTGCTACTATACATTTCCTACGCCATGCGGTAATCCACTAATATATATCCATCGACCATTGTGTCTAGTTTTAATTTTTAAAACCACTCCCTTTATATATATATATATATATATATATATATATATATATATATATATATATATATATATATATATATATATATATATATATATATATATATATATATATATATATATATATATATATATATATATATATATATATATATATATATATATATATATATATATTTGATGATATTGATCACGTCTATATATGTATATATATATATATATATATATATATATATATATATATATATATATATAATACATTATATGTGTATATATATATATATATGTACTAGTCCTAATACCCGTACGATGTACGGTAGCTATATAGATTGTATCATAAAGAAATTCGAATATGTCACATACATGATTCGTGAGTATGAAATAAATTGTGGTTAAAGTAAACCGATGATCGAAGCTGAATTATAATAAGCAGTAATGACAAATATAATATATGTTTAGTTAGAGTTTTGGATTTACCTTAAATTTTTACAATCACATCAAAATCAGAACTTGTAAGCATAGTGTATGACGTCAAATAGGCTTGTGATTTCGGATTGTAAACTCAAATTTTTAAAGTCTTCATGTTAATAACTTATTATAAGTAATATAAGTAATAAGAGTTGAAGAATTAAGAAAGAAAAAGAGACAATTTTATTAATGAGAAAACGATTAATCAAATAAGGTTATAATGTGTTTTGTATCTATAAGCCAAAAGTTAGAGTTTAATTCTAAGTCTAATAAGGAAATTGAATCTATATACAATTAAAAAAGCTAATTTAATAAAATAAATAAATTAAAGGACACATGTCGATCAAAGGATTACGCCACGTGTCGTTTATGTCAATCCTGTTTTAGTTTATTGGTAGATTATCTATCTCAAAGCGATGATGTGGCGTATCTCTGATATCGCCACATCATCTTTTTCCTACATGGCATTCTCACGATGTTTGACTCGAGATTGACACGTAAGTTGCCACGTATGCATATTGTATTTATAGCATCTTTATTATTAAAATTAAATAAAAAGTCGGGACTCGAACGTGGGAAAACCAATTCACGTTGGAATTAAATTAACCACTTCACTAAATTTGTGTTTGTTAACAAATTCATGTCCCAATAATAATAAAGCTTTCGTCCATCGTGCTGTGCGTAACAAATAAACTAACCACTTAATCAAATATTCTTTCTTTCTATGTTTGTATTTAGCTTGAATTTGGTAAGATATTATTAAATATTTATATAAATCTCAAAGCATATATATAATATTATAAATAATATTGCAATTATCCATACTTTTAATTAGCATGAACAATTTATAAAAGTTTGTCTCGCTAACTATATTCACAATAAAAAGTGTGAAGTTTTAAAAATCTACAATTTTAGATGTGGACTTTCATATCTAATTTGTCCAACACACTTTTAGTTCAATAAAGTTTTACACACATAAAAACGTGACAAACTTTTATAAGTTTTACGCTAATTAAAAGTGTGGATAGTCACAATATAATTTGTAGTGTAATTTTTATGTATAACTATAACTAGAATAAAAATAACATTTTGTTTTACGTATCAACCCATTATGACTTGACAAATCATCATCCAGTCAACAACCACATAATAAAAGTTTGTTTTTATTAATTGTAAATAGCGAATTAAAAAGGCATAAACAAAATTAGAACCCACAACTTTCAACTTTTAATGTCAAGCACAATCCACTTGATCAAATGGTATTTTTTTATTTTTTGCAACACACAATATATATAGTCTAAAACTTCGCATAACTTATTAAAAAGACATAAATCGGTTAATAAGAATTCACCACAAATATATCTTAATGACATCTTCCAAATTCATAAAAGTTTCCATTGTTTAAAAGATTTTGCCCAATTCTCTCTAAAAATAAATCATAATTTTTATTTTGTATATGACTTTAGATATAAAATTTCTTATTCATATTCATCTTTCACTTTCCAATACAAACATATTGTAAAGATAAAAACTTTAAATGACTTGGAATATAAAAAAATTTAATATATTATTGTTTATTTCGTTAGTTTTATCCGTTTTCTATAAATTAAATTATTAATTGATTCACCACAATAATTTTATAGGTATAATACGTGAGCAATTTTTAATCTAAAAATATATATGTTATTTAATTATATATCATATGAGTCCATATTTAACTTTAGAGTTAATTACACTTTTGGTCCCTGTCGAGGGTTAAAAATTACCATTTTCATCCCTACCTTTCATATATTACCGTTTTGGTCCAAAAAACTTTGCTCGGTCAACGCTTTTGGTCCAAATTTCAAACAGACGTTAACTTGCCCATCACGTGAAGCGCACATGATGGGTATTTATGTCTTTTCCTATAAAGAGGACCAAAAGCGTAATTAAATCTAAACTTTTCATGTATCATCATCAACATCTCAATCTTTCCTTTTCCCAGATTATTCAACAAAAATTATCAAAATAAAAAAAAAAACTGTAAAGCGGGAGTATCAACATATATCTATGAATATATATATATATATATATATATATATATATATATTATATGTATATATTCAATCATCATCAATACTTTATGTTTGAGCAATGCAAAAAGGGCGAGTCTCATAACTAATAACAGGTAACCAAAAAGCATATTTGATTGTTGCTGGAAATAAAAGATGAACCATTCTTTCAGATATTTCAGAATTTTCATGCCTACAGAAACCAACATCAATCTCTTCGGATGTGGGCCCGATGAATGCTCTTAAGAAATTATTGTTAAGTATATGCTATCATGGTGAAAGCCTTTGTGCCTTCCATATACTGACCATGTATTACCAATAGCAAGGAGGCCACATCAGGGTGTAAGTCAGGAACATCGACAGTGGTCAACAATCTTGACTTTTTCATTTTACATGAACTTTATATATAGATCTGACCACCGAGGAGGTGGTACTACTTTATAGATATAGATCTGGATATAGATATAGATCTTGGCATAGATAGAGAGAGATTGATTTGTTGGTTTGATGGGTTTAATTTGGTGATGGCAGAGGTAGGAACCTATTTCCATCTCTACCTTCACCTTTAAGATCTATATTTATACGTGTATATATATATATATCTATATCTATGTATATGGGGTCGTGCGAGTGGTGGTAGCCAGAATGGGTGATGGTTGGGAACATATATCTTGTTATAAAAAGAGAGATGAGATTTAAGGGTTCTTAGTATTATTATCAGACATAGATATATAGATGCTATATAGAGATTTGGTGGGTTTGAGAAGAGTGAAATATTAGATTGCAAAAACAAAGTGAAAAATATCAACCATCGTATTATTAGTTGGGTTTTCTTATACAACATCTACTTTAGGATTTGTATATTAGATATTTGTGTTTTGATCTGGGTTCTTATGAATTTTGACTTTGCAGTTGTTGATTTATTGATGATGATGATGATAAAGGTTGAATAAGTTAAAAATCTGATTAAAAACAAAAAAGCAAAAATTTTACATTTTTAATTAAAAAACGTTTATTTTAGAAAAGTTAGTTACACTTTAGTCCTGCGGTAGACAACCAGGACGTTCATAATCTTTATCACATCATGTCATGGTTGTGAAGGTTCATGTGCAGTATGTGATGGTAAGTTTAACGTCTGTTTGGAATTGGACCAAGTTGACGGAGCAAACTTTTTTGGACTAAAACGGTAATTTATGAAAGGTAAGGACGAAAACTGTAATTTTTGACCCACGACAGGGACCAAAATTGTAATTTACTCTTAATTTAATACCAAATTTAACCCTCACGTATCAACACAGATTGTTTATAAAAATACATTAATACTAGCACAGTACACGTGTCATGCGGCGATGGTAGTCACGACGGCGGTCTAGTAGTGTCTGCGAGGGGTGGTGATGGCGACGACTATTGGTGGTGGTGGCGGTGTCGAGTGGTGTAGGTTAATGTAAATGTAACTGATGTAAGGGTTGCAGTGGAAATATCTTAGAAGATAGGGTTTTAGGGTGTAATAGTAAGATGAGAGTTTTATGGTGTAAATTAGTTCATTAAAGATAAATTGGATAATTTTTTTATAAGTTTTAAAAGGAGTGGAGGTTCATTAATAACAATTAGGTCATTTCCAGTGTCTCATTTTTTCTCAACATTACCAAAAGAAGGGAGAATTTTTATAAGGTAGTATAGATTATAAGTATCATTAATTTAATAATGTGAGCAAATTCGATGAATACGTTGTCTTAACCGGTCGCCTAGAGCCCCCTCACAATCCCCAATTTTAACCTCTAGATGAGAAAACTTTGTCATCCAGAGATCCCTGAAGAGAAAATCTCACTTAGACTTAACTTATGTGAAAATTAAATACATGTGATTACCCCCGAATATGTTTAAGACAAGACGCAAACCTGAGACCACTTTTTAAAAATGATATCAGAAAGATGTCACATAAATAAATTCTATCTATAATTCCGACACCATTAACATTAAAGATTTATATATACATGATATATCTTCTTATATCCTATGATAAGACATTTTTTCATTGCGAATGCGAGCATCGTGAACCATATGTTGTGTAAGTGTAAGTGTCTCCTTAACTGACTGCTTTCACTAATAGATATAACAACTCTTCTCCGGAATCGTCGCGGGTTAATGTTTAGGTTACCGGATTTCATAAAAAATTATGTTTATTTTTCGATGAAAGTTGTTTTTTTATATTAAGTTATTTGTTAGAATTTTATGTCAGGTCGTGCAACGCACGGGCCAAAACCTAGTATATATATATATGTCTAATTTAAGTCTAAAGTTAGGCGTGAAAAAAATTAAGGATGACGAGCCAAATAAGTAAGAACTATGTATCATGTACCATATTGATGAGCATGCTTGGATAGAAGTTAGAAAATTTGGCATTTTACCTACTACATCCTGTGGTGTTTAGACCCTTATTTTTGAAACAAAGAATATATAAATCGCTGATATTAAAAGTGCCTCCATCACGTTTGAATCGAAACTAACTTTACCAAAAAAAAAATCTAAAATAACTAAAAGAGAAGGTTGGAGGTACACTTGACACCCTTAAAGCTTTTTTTCCTAAAACTCTCTCCTAATTACTCTAAGATCTTTTTTTTTTCTAGATTTTTTTTTTATTTTTTTAAATAATTAAATAATTATATTATATATTAAAATTAAATAAATTTATTAAATTATTTTATTTATTATAAATTATTTTATTATATATTAATTAATTAATAATATATATATTAATTAATTAATTAATTAATTAATATATAGATTAATATTAATTAATTAATTATATATTAATTAATTATTATATATATATATATATATATATATATATATATATATATATATATATATATATATATATATATATATATATATATATATATATATATATATATATATATATATATATATATATATATATATATATATATATATATATATATATATATATATATATATATATATATATATATATATATATATGATTTTAAAATATATATATTTATATTTTATTATATATATATATATATATATATATATGGGTGAGTTATTTTGAGAACCACTAAAAAAAAAGAACGCGAGAACCAATCTTAGCCCTTCATTCATCAAGATCAGGAAGGGCATGATTGTCATTATGAAAAAACTTGTCCAACTCTCTCTCTTTCTCTCTCCTCTTATTAAATTAAAAAATATCTAATTCATTAAAAAACTTTTATCTCACAAACCGTACATCGTTAGACGGAAAAAAAAGCACGGGTAGTCTTGAAATTTCGTCCTCTTTCTTAGAGATGCGATTCGATATACTTTTGAAGACTTTTTAAATTTCGTTTTTTTTCCATCACGTTCATCCTACACATGTGTAGGAAAGACCTGGAACTGGTGAGTTGTATAACCTGCCCATGGGTAAGTACAACCTACACATGGGTAAGTTACTTATAAAGTTAAAAAAAATGATGAGGACGCATTCTAAAACCCTAAATGCTAAACCTTAAACCCTAAAGCTTAATTGCTAATCCGAGGGAAAAGCTATATTCTTAAACCCTAAAATCTAAACCCTGGGGGGATAAATGCTAATTCGAGGGGGGAGTGTGATTACGGGGGCCTTCGGCCCGCGCTTTAGGGTTTAGGGTTTGAAGTTGTAGGGTTAGCCGTGGCTAACCCTACAACTTCAAACCCTAAACCCTAAAGCTTAATTGCTAATCCGAGGGAAAGCTACATTCTAAAAACCCAGAAAAATCTAAACCCTAAATGCTAAACCCTAAACCCTAAAGCTTAATTGCTAATCCGAGGAAAAGCTACATTCTTAAACCCTAAAATCTAAACCCTGGGGGGCTAAATGCTAATTCGAGGGGGAGTGTGATTACGGGGGCCTTCGGCCCGCGCTTTAGGGTTTAGGGTTTGAAGTTGTAGGGTTAGCCGTGGCTAACCCTACAACTTCAAACCCTAAACCCTAAAGCTTAATTGCTAATCCGAGGGGAAAGCTACATTCTAAAAACCCAGGAAAATCTAAACCCTAAATGCTAAACCCTAAAAACCTAAAAAGGATGAAGGTTCCCACTCTAGGGTTTAGGGTTTGAAGCCCGAGGGTTAGCCTAGGCTAACCCTCGACCTTCAAACCCTAAACCCTAGAGCGGGATGTAGTAGGGGGACACCTTTAAAGCTTTTTTTTAGGCTAAAACTCTCTCCTAATTACTAGCTCTCATTTTTTCTAGATTTTTTTTTATTTTTTTATTAAATAGAATAATTATATTTAAAATCTATCATAAATCTTTTTATCAAAAAAAATCTTTTTAAATTTTAAAGATATATTATCCTTAAAACTCTCCAAATAAATTATTATATATACAACACTAAATTTTTATTAATTTCTCATTCATATTATTTCTCCTTCCTATCTTTAATAAACAAATCAAGTTAATTTAACAAAAAAAACATACGGTTTTTTTTATATCACTTTAATTTTATTTTTGGTATTTTGTTCGTGTTTGTTTATTATTTGATATTGAATTGTTATGTTATTGTTATTTTTCATATCTTTTAATTTAGTTTGTTGTCAATTGTAGTTTGATTATGGTTTCTTCTTCTACTACAAAATGGTTTATTTTTTTAAATTTGTTTTGTTCATGTTTTGTTATTTTTCACTTGTTTTGTTATTTATTATTTTGATATTTACCTTTGATATATATATATATATATATGGGTGAGTTATTTTGAGAACCACTAAAAAAAAAGAACGCGAGAACCAATCTTAGCCCTTCATTCATCAAGATCAGGAAGGGCATGATTGTCATTATGAAAAAACTTGTCCAACTCTCTCTCTTTCTCTCTCCTCTTATTAAATTAAAAAATATCTAATTCATTAAAAATCTTTTATCTCACAAACCGTACATCGTTAGACGGAAAAAAAAGCATGGGTAGTCTTGAAATTTCGTCCTCTTTCATTAGAGATGCAATTCGATATACTTTTGAAGACTTTTTAAATTTCGTTTTTTTTCCATCACGTTCATCCTACACATGTGTAGGAAAGACCTGGAACTGGTGAGTTGTATAACCTGCCCATGGGTAAGTACAACCTACACATGGGTAAGTTACTTATAAAGTTCAAAAATGATGAGGACGCATTCTAAAACCCTAAATGCTAAACCCTAAACCCTAAAGCTTAATTGCTAATCCGAGGGAAAAGCTACATTCTTAAACCCTAAAATCTAAACCCTGGGGGGCTAAATGCTAATTCGAGGGGGAGTGTGATTACGGGGGCCTTCGGCCCGCGCTTTAGGGTTTAGGGTTTGAAGTTGTAGGGTTAGCCGTGGCTAACCCTACAACTTCAAACCCTAAACCCTAAAGCTTAATTGCTAATCCGAGGGGAAAGCTACATTCTAAAAACCCAGGAAAATCTAAACCCTAAATGCTAAACCCTAAAAACCTAAAAAGGATGAAGGTTCCCACTCTAGGGTTTAGGGTTTGAAGCCCGAGGGTTAGCCTAGGCTAACCCTCGACCTTCAAACCCTAAACCCTAGAGCGGGATGTAGTAGGGGGACGAATGTATACGGTACGCTTTAGGGTTTAGGGTTTGAAGTTGTAGGGTTAGTCTAACGGCTAACCCTACAACTTCAAACCCTAAACCCTAAAGCTTAATTGCTAATCCGAGGGGAAAGCTACATTCTAAAAACCCTGAAAAATCTAAACCCTAAATGCTAAACCCTAAAAACCTAAAAAGGATGAAGGTTCCCACTCTAGGGTTTAGGGTTTGAAGCCCGAGGGTTAGCCTATCGGCTAACCCTCGACCTTCAAACCCTAAACCCTAGAGCGGGATGTAGTAGGGGGACGGATGTATACGATACGCTTTAGGGTTTAGGGTTTGAAGTTGTAGGGTTAGCCGTTAGGAAACCACTAAAAGGTTTGAAGTTGTAGGGTTTAGGGTTTGAAGTTTGATGTGACCAATTTATATAGATCGCCCACATCATTATTGGCCTTTTTCGTATGTGTTTTGAGTCAATTTTGTATGCATTTGGCGCGTTTATGGTGTTTGTTAGTGCTTTCAGGTTCTTAGCAGGCTGTGCGTCCATTTGGTGCATTTTCTGACGATTTTAGGCCAAGATGTTGATCCGAGTGTTCGAGAGCTGTTAATAAAGAAGAACCAAAGATTTCAGCAAGTTTCAGCTGCGCCGCAGTGGGAGGGATGTTGCCCCACTGCGCCGCAGTCACCAAAAGAACAAAAGAATTCCAGGGATGTTTTACTGCGCCGCAGTGGGAGTATTCACACCCCACTGCGCCGCAGTTCGATCAAAAACAAAACGATTTCAGCGAGTTTTCACTGCGCCGCAGTGAAGGGTGCACAAGGCTCACTGCGCCGCAGTGAGTGCACGGGGAACTTAGGGTTTCAGCCTTTTTGCATCAGATTTTGGGGAGAATATAAATAGAAAAAAAAACCTTATTTCGGGTTATCAAGTTTTCTTTCTAGGAGCTGTTCTACCACGAATTCTTTCAAGGATCATCTCAGATTTCATCATTGGATTCATTGAAGATTCAAGAACACCCATCTAGATCGTATCTAATTTTTCTGTCTTGCAATTTAAATTCAAAAATCGTTGGTACAATATGTTCTATTTCTATTTCGTTTGCTATTTTCCATTTAGCATGAGTGGCTAGATTTCTAATCATCCACTTTGATGAAACTTGACGAATGATATGATTACAATATTTTAATTCAAGAGTTGATTCAATTATCGTTGTGTCGTGATCTTTATCAATTAATTCCTTGTGATTTATTCTTTGATGTTGATGGTTTATGTGTTCATCGTTAGTGGTACTAGGTGAATATGTTTATCGTTTCAATTCGATTGTCTATGGTCGGTTGTCACCGGTTCATGGTATGACGGTGAATGTCAAATCTATAATAGGAATTAATCGGTAAACGTGTTTAGAAACGGTTGGTGGTACCACGTTTTCATTCACATAGGCATAATTGGTAATTGGATAATCAAGCAAACTAAATGTTGGGGAGATTTTCTAGGCATTGGTGGTACCGGCTTGGGTAATTAAACTAGCAACTTAGGTGTTTGTGTGATTTGCGAGCGGTTGGTGGTACCACGCGAGCATTTTTATCCTTTCACGATTATCTTGTCAACTCTAAAGAATTTGATCTTTAACGTGTGCAATCATAGTTGAAGTCAAGTGGATTCGAAGCGGATGATCTTTATTTATATTGTCTGAACTTTCTTTACTTTTAATTGTCTTGTCATTTCAATTTCTTTAATTTCAAATTGTCAAAGTTAGGTAGCAATTCGGCTACGGTTCCATCCTTTTTCTAAAACTACTTTAGCAAACAATTATTTCAAAACCAATCACTGCGAACGATCTCGGACTTACTACTTACTATACTATATGCGATCAGGTCCACTGCCTGAAAGTGTGTAGTAGTCGGTTTTTAGTGGGTACTTGTTTATAAATTTTACAAACTCGATTTTGCACATCAAAGTTGTAGGAAACCACTAAAAGGTTCATCCTACACATGTGTATGACAAGTGGAAACCACTAAAAGGTTCATCCTACACATGTGTAGGACAAGTGGAAACCACTAAAATGTTCATCATACACATGTGTAGGACAAGTAGAAACCACTAAAAGGTTCATCATACACATGTGTAGGACAAGTGGAAACCACTAAAAGGTTCATCCTACACATGTGTAGGACAAGTGGAAACCACTAAAAGGTTCATCTTACACATGTGTAGGACAAATGAAACCACTAAAAGGTTCATCCTACACATGTGTAGGACAAATGAAAACCACTTAAAGGTTCATCCTACACATGTGTAGGACAAGTGAAAACCACTAAAAGGTTCATCCTACACATGTGTAGGTCATCAAAGAATAATAACTTACACATGTGTAAGATGAACGTGATGGAAAAAAAAACAAAACTTAAAAAGTCGTCAAAAGTATGTCGAATTGCATCTCTAATGAAAAAGGACGAAATTCTAAGACTACCCATGCTTTTCTTTTCGTCTAACGATTTACGGTTTGTAAGATAAAAGTTTTTTAGTGAATTAGATAGAATTGTATTAATTTAATAAAGTAAGAGAGAGAAAAAAAAGGGAGTTGACAAAAGTACCCCTCTAGTGTTGAGAGGGTTTTTTTATTTTTAATCTGGTCCATTCATTTTTTTTGATCCAAGGGTGTAGATGAGTTCTTGAGTTCTTTTTTTTAAGAGTTCTCAAATAACCCCTCCTCTATATATATATATTTTAAGACTATCCGTCCATCGGACAAGTCTTAAAACTAGTTTTAAATATAGTAATATATAAACTCTGAACCCGCTAACATATCTCTTTGCTCCATCTCTAGTTTCACTGTAACTTTTTACCCCAAAATATAATAGAAGTACGAAAAGATCGAAATCGGTCAAGTAGGCTTAATTGACCTCGATCTGTTCTTCCAGCTCGGTCCGTCCCTAATATCAATTAAGCATATATTAAAAAGTTTAATACAGGCATGTAGTTCTAATTAAAAAGTCGGTCATTGTAAGCATCTCTGCTATGAAACTACAATACAAAACTGTACGACAGACGTATACGTTACTGTTTTGTATGGGTTAAATAGATAATATCCAATCATAAGAACTTTGTTATGTAACGAAAAAAAATTAAGAGAATAGAAAGGTATGGGGTCATCAGTACTCTTCCACTTACGACCAATGTTGTATATATAAAATAAAAAGCTAGCCATATTGGTGTAATAATTGCCTTAATGGATAGGTGTGTGTAGCTATTATATTAAACGTGACACAACGTCATAGCTTTAAAATAATTCTTTGAAACATTGCCGAGTTAAATATCTAAGGACTAATTAAGGTCGTCATCCTGCATACTAGGGGTGTACATCACACCATCAAATCGTCAAAACTGGACCAAACCGGGATACTTGTATTGGTTTGGTCGGATTGAGTTGCTAAAGTCTGATCCGACAGTTTAAGTTTTAAAAAACCAGATTTCTTGGCCCGGTTACAGTTTGAGCAAAGAACAAACCGTCAAAACCGGACCGGACCAAATATATATATATATATATATATATAGTGAAGGGATCAAGTGAGAACCAACATATATGGTGAGAACCACTAAAAAACCATCTCTAAGGGCTTTGCCCTTAGAGTTAAGGGCTACGCCCGTACCGTATACAACCGTCACCATCTCTTGGATCGCCGCCCATCAAATCCATACCATTCCCATATGCGTCCGGTGACAACCCCTTTAGAACGGATGAGGGCAACGCCCGTACCGTATCCATACGGTTTCAACGCGTAACCCATATGATTTTTTACAAAAAAAAAAAAATTTTTTTTTTTTTTTTGGAATGGGTTTTTGTTAAAAGAAAATAAAAAACAAAAAAAAGTTTCAAAAAATGAAAAATAAAAATAAAAAAAATAAAAAACCACACAAAAAAGGAGAAAGAGGGAGGAAACTAGTGGTTCTCACGGTTCTCTCCATATTTGTTGTTCTCACGTTAACCCTACCCTATATATATATGTATATATATATTTATATATATATATTAGCAATTTTGGCTTTACTAACAACATATTATTTTATCACAACAAACATTTGGCATTTGGAGGTAAGTTTTGCAATGGATACCATATAGGAAGCAAATTGGAATACATAATGGTGATCCTATTGGAATTCTTTTAGTTAAAATATATATGTATATAACCTGAAAGGTCTGTGCAATTGTGCATCATTTGATGATATATATATAAAAAGTTTAGGTGTCTTGGTTTTATTATATTCGGTTCACACGCACGCGGTTCACACGCAAGTATACTCTGTTCGGTGTATTTTGTGGCATGGTTGATACGAATTTGATAGGCCTTATGATTGATTATGTTTTGGCGTTTGTATTGATATTTACATCTTTGTGCACTCTTATTACACGCATACTTGTTTGGTATGATCTCGTTGTTGGACGATATTGTGTTACTTAGAGGCTCACTGTAAGTCATGTCTAGCCTCTACTCGTATGTTATGATTATTGACGATGGTTATTTACGGACCATTACTGCGAACTCACCAACCTTGTGTTGACTATGCTTAGTACACTTTTCAGGCAACCAGGTTATCCAGGACGTGGAGTTTGATTGTTTGCTTGCTGTTGAACCCGGACTGGACTTATATGGATCAAGGATCCATTTGCCTTATGTTGCATTGTATTTAGGATTGATAGCATTCTTTCGATGTCGTTTTGTAAACCTTGACGATTACTTGTTTCTGTTATATTTTGATACTTGTTTCTTTTATTGTATGGATTCCCTGAATCCTTTATTTGCATTTAGTTCAGGTTCTACATTAATCCCACCTTGTGCTATATGATTTCCGTGATATTCTGAGCCTTGGCTTGGGGTGTTACAGAATGGTTGGTTTTATTATATTTTCCTATGTTATATAGTAACTAGTAACAACTTTTTTTATTATTGATCACAGATCTAGTATTGCATGCTATGAAAGGAAAAAAAAAAGTAGAAACCGTCGAACCGGTCAAACCGGACCGGTTCACATGGTTTGGTTTGGCCTGGTTAGACAAAACACTTGGTCTGGTTTGGTTTGATACATGTTAAAACCGAATATGCCGGTTTGGTTTGATATTTAGTCAAAACCGGACCAAACCAGACCACGAACACCCATACTGCATACACACCATATTAATTAAACAACAACATGTAAACCAATCTCGTAGCACTTGATAGATTGAATAATGGTAAATATCTAGCTCGTTAATCAGAATACATTTTTGATAAGGAAAATGATTAATCCTCCTAAAAGAATGACCTAAAAATCCTCTTACCTAGATGAAGACATGTGACAAAATCAGGGGACAAGATTAGGAAAGAAAATTAGTGGATAACACATGTCACCTTTAGGAGGATTTATCATTTTCCTTTTGATAAATATGTGCAAATTTTTCTTGAAGGTAGAAAAATCTATTCGATAAAGACTACTAGCAAGTCACCAGCGGTCACCAAATTAAGTACATATCCAATTATCCATATACACAAAGCCGGTTGAGGGGTGGGACAAAGTGGACGACGGGCCGAGGCCCGATTTTTTAGGGGGGCCTGAGTTTTTTATTTTTTGTATGTATATAAAAAAATATTTATCTTAATCAACTTAGCTCATTACAAATCTTAACAATTAACCAAAAACTAAACCATATAATTTAACTTACATAAAAAAACCCACTTACACATCTTTTTACGGATAAAAAAAGTTATATTTTTCAATCTTGGAATGTAGCCGCAAGCTACTCTAATGTCCTTGTAGACCTAGACTACTCTTCAATAAAGTAACAATATAAAATACTATTACATCTTTTAATTTGATGTGTACTGTATCCAACTTATATGTATGAATGTATTCAACTTGTAATATTTTTTTGTTCGTTAAATATAATTTGTAAAATGATATATATTTTTAAGATTATCTTAATAATCCTCATAAAACTACAAAATGATGACATATGCATTTTACTAAATCTCTTTTTTAATTTTATTTCTCGATTTTTTCACATGTCATATAATTTGAATAGTTTTTGTTATGTTTATTGATATACTATAACTTTTTTTCGTCATTTTATAAAAATAGTTTATGTACAATAGAACCTCTATAAATTTATACTCGATAATTTAATAACCTCAATAAAATTAATAATATGAATCGTTGCGTCTAACTTAGAGGTCCTTTTTCTGGTTCGTCCTAGGTCTATAAATTCTCAGAGACGGCATTGCATATACGTGTTTCGTTGATGAAATAATTGTATAAACACACGTATATAGTGATAGTGATGTGGGGGTCCTATTAGAGCATCTCCATTCTCCAGACTCTAATGATAAACATTTTTAGAAATTTACAAGTTTAATTACCCATCATGATCTTATAAACTTTTTCTTATTAGAAATTTACGTTTTTTATACGTCAATTTTTAAAAACTTTTATAAATGAGTTGTTCGGAAATGCACCAAATTTGAGGCCAAAAATAATGAATTATGAACCGCTTTATATAGCTCTTTTTAAAAAACAAAAACTTACACATACAAAATAACCTAAATTGTTTACTCGGTTTTAAATTAGACGTGAACTCACAACTTTTAATGTTTCCAAATGTACGTATATATACAAATATACAATCAATATCAATTACGCGTATTAGAGAATAAAATTTTTACTCCCATTGCATGCACGAATAACACTGCTAGTGATTTTTTTTTATACATGGGACCAATTATATTATTTTGACTTTTATTTTTTGAATGTTTATGGAAGGTTGGACAAGAACTTGATGCCACCGAGATCGCATCATCGGCTCCACTTAGATCATGAAGACATGAAGATGTCTTTATCGGCTTAGGTAAGGTATAAATATATATTAGGATTGCACTTGTGTGTGTGATTAGGGACTATGACATAACATATATTATACTCGGAATAATGATATAAGATCGAATAAGCATCGATTAAGAAAGATATTACTTTGTATAAAATGGTATATAAGGGAATTAATAAAAATGTATTTAGTTATAAAGAACCTAATTCGTTGGAATTTATAAAAGGCCGGAAAACAACTATATATTTTGACGTACAACTTTTGTTAAGTAGAAAGTGCTAATTTGTGAAATGAAATATCGAAGAATATACACCAGTGAAAGTGGAATTATTTTAATTCTACATGATGATAGGAGTATACGAAGAAATGAAATTAAATGAACTCTACATTCTCTGTTGAGGAGTTATAGTTTGGATAAGGAGCTAATGAAAATCTGAATTCAATATGAAAATGAGATGTTATTCTTCGATTCAAATTAAGCAAGTCAACCTTGCGATGATTATTACTCGTGGATGTAATTAACTGTAACTAAATGCCTATGTTATATAAGAATCTCGTAAAGTGTTCAAGTCATATAATGAACTTTTAAATTCCGGTTATTGGATTTACCCTGCCAATAAATATTTTACAAGTGACAACATATATGGTTGTCATATATACCTGGATACATCCAATAATCAGAATTTGAAAGTTTATTACATGACATAAACATTTTTACGAGATCTATATATAAACATATACATTTGATTATAGTTAGTTACATTGTTAATAATAATATAATTGTGTACATAAAGAACTTAACTATGGTCTATGCATTAACTTTTTTTCATTTTTCATCGTAAATTTGATAAGAAAAGATAAAGCCCAAACACAAGGAGAAATGTGGGGGTACATGAGGACAAATGGGGTTAGTAGACTTCCAACATTTTTTTTCTCTATCCTAAACGGAATCCAACATCATATCCTATGAGATTCCCACTCCTACTTGGTTGGGGATTCTAAATTCTATATTCCATTTCGTCATTGTTATTCCTCATTTTAGTTATGAAAATTGAAAAATACTATAAGTAAAGAAATATGCAAGTAGTATTCTCATTCTGTATTCTTTGTTATAACAAATTATATACTACACATATACAACACCCACAAAACGTTGAAACACCCAACTTCCAGTTTAACACAAAAACCATGCAAATAGTGATTTTTTAAAATATGAAATCAACGTCACGATTCAAAGATAAAAAGAAAAAAAATCTTCAAATACAACACATTTGTTAAACAAATAAGCCAATACCTTATAATCATCTACTTTATAGATAAAGAACATGATTAATAGATAACAACTTTACACAAATATATGTGAATCACAGAAACTTAACTAATTAGATTAAGTCTTTTTGACGTGTACGCACAGCTTGATCACCTCGATCAATATCATCAGATTAATAAAGCCTTTTCTAATCTGTAACTTAACGTACAAGAACTTATAACTACAAGCACAAAACATTTTTGACTTAGCATCTGGATTTTCATTATTCTAAAATTTATTTATAAGGGTCCATAATGCACCTTCATTTTAATGTCAGAAGAAATTTGGGTATAAATTCCATTTTGTTTTCTGGATGTGGATCTAATTCCTCTATGATATTTACCTTAGATAATTAAGTTCATCCTTCCCTCTCCATTGATTTAAACATTTAAGAGGGTACACAATGGTCAGACTAGTCCTCCTAGATTAGTCTTTGTCAGCGTCATATCAGTGTCGCATCAGACTCGAGACTAATCCCCTAAAATAAGCCCAATACAGGACTAGTCTAGAACCCACCGTTTATATCATTAATCCCTTAAACACCCACACACACTTAAAAATAAGATTAGTCCTTGGAAGGACGAGTCACGAGGGACGAGTCGAACACTATGGTGTTCACTCGTCCCATGATAGGGAACGAATGGGGGGACGAGTCCGGAACGTGTACATAGTGTACCCGGCCTCTAATAGAACAGATTACTATCATCGTTACATATAATGTGGTTTCTCTTACTTAAGACCTTAATTTGCTCTGGTTAATTAAAAAATTTATGTCCATATATAAATAGGTCATAAACCTTGATGATTATTATGTAATATACGTAGAAATCAAAAAATTATTTTATGTAACATGTCATCAGCACTTGTGTCTGAAAATTGAAAGAATCTTGGGTGGAAGTAGTATCAAGCATGAAACGTCATAAGCACTTGTCTCAATTAATTTTTGAATCAAAACCACTCCCATCAATTAATTACTCTAATATCTTATTTAATACCGATATCTCAACACATGTTTGTTTTCATTTCGTATAACGTTATAAACGTAAAAAACAGAGTCAAATACTCGACTTGACTTGTATAGGCTCAGTTCACCTCAAAAATAAATTACTTGTACATAAATGAAACAAGAAAATTAAAGGTAAAATAAGATTATATAAAAAAATAGTAGAATCAGATAGATCGAATTAATGTACGATATATATACATGTATAAAAATTAAAGCTATTATTAAAGAGCATTATGTATTTATGTATAAATTTTACAAGCATGAATCACATTGTATTGTAGAGAATATATATACAGTATACATACGTGATCAAAGAATATTAAAATGAATTAAAATGCCAATATCTCATCTCGTGATTCCTTACAAATAAACGTTTTTTGATGACACTATGTCACTATAAAACCCAAAGTATTCCAACCTCGTTTTGTATCACATCATCTCATCACCCTCCCACAACTCAATTAACAGAGCAATATATGGCGCTCAGGCGAACCATAACAAAACGTCTCATTAAAGATCAAACACCGCCTTCAATGGGCGAATGCAAGCCGCCTTTCGGTCATCTCTCCTCACACAAAGCATTAAATTCCGCAAAATCATATTTCCATCACGAACAAAAAACATCTCCTACTACAGGAGATCCAGGATTGTTTAGACGGTTCCTTCAACGAAGAAAAATAAACCAGTCATCGACTACAATGAGCGTGTCTGAGCTTTTCTCTTTTCCAGTTGGTGAGAAATTGAGGGAGAAAATGAAGATATCTAACGGAGGAGGAGATCAACGTCTTAGGTTTGACGGGTTGAAAAGTACTACTCCAGCTGATCATGTGAATAATGTTACTAATTGTGTTGGAATATCGGTTAATGATGCTAGAAAGATACTTCGGTTTTCTCAGCTTCAGAAGGTGAGAGACGCCGTGAAAAAAATCTCTGCTAACTCTATTACTTACTCTGAATATGTCACGGTTTGCGTTGGTGCTTGTTGTAATCATGATCAAGGAGTCGAGTTCTCTAAAATGTTGGATGAAGCCGGAGACGTTATTGTCATAGGGAGCGTTGTGTTTCTTCGTCCTGATCAGGTATAAACCGATCGATTACTTAATTTCACCATCAATATATATACAAGTTGTATATATTGATCGATGATAAAAGTTTCTTGAATATAATTAATGATAAGTTTTCATAGTTGTTTAATTAAATTGAAATCGATAAATCATGTCATTTGTTATGTGTTAGAGAATGTACCTGGTCCTGATGGACATGATTTTGGAATTAATATAGATAAAAGTCTTTATAATTAAGTTTTTGGACATTACCTCCCCTGCATATTGAACAAAAAATCCAATTTTATGGTTAACTTTGTCATTCTGTTTTCTTATGCATCTTGTAAGTTTCTTTCATGTGATAGAGTCAGGTACTTTTTTAAAAGTTTTAATACAAAGAATGGGAAAGTTTGAGTAATTTTTAATCTAAATCAGGATTTTTGCACATAGGCTATAGTTAAAATAAATTGATAGTAATATACCAATATATTCTTTCATATATACTAGCACGTTACCTGCGTAATGCGACGGTGGTCATGGGGCGACGATTTGGTGGTGGGGGCGACTGATGGTGGTAGATGAGGCGTCGAGTGGTGTAGATAATTGATGTAAAAGTAATTGATGTAAAGGGTTAATAAAGATATTTTAAAAGATAAATTATTAATAGTGTATTTAATCATTAATGTTAAAGAGGTAGTGTATGTGAAAATATTTATAAAGGGTGTTAAATGAAAATATTATATATTTTTTAACACTTCCAAAAATAAGGTTGTCTTTTTTTATAATATAGTATAGAAAAAGTCAAAAAACTGACCATTTGCATATGTTACTCAAGTCAAATTGGGTCAAGACGTGAAGTTACATGTCGTTACAAAACTTACCATTTGCATTCTCTTCATTACAGTTGGCAAAATCAATGGAGAAATTGATATCACAATCTATAGCCATACCAAATGACCCAAGGAAGCAACAACTTGAAGAATTAGAGAAGCAAAAAGCTTTCATTGATCAAAAATCGCTATCCCAAGTTCGTAGCGAGCTCTATTGTGGTCTTGGATTTTTGATCGTACAAACATTGGGATTTATGAGGCTTACATTTTGGGAACTTAGTTGGGACGTGATGGAGCCTATATGCTTCTTTGTCACATCTTTTCACTTTGCACTTGCATACATGTTTTTCATAAAGACGTCGAAAGAGCCAACTTTTGAAGGCTACTTCCAACGCCGGTTCAAGACAAAACAAAGGAAGCTTATGGAGGTGTACAAGTTCGATCTTCAAAGATATAACGAGCTTTGTGAGGCCTTTTATCCTGCACGAAAATATAGGGTATCGGAGTCATCCCCTTTTGAACATTCAAGTCGTGGAGGAAATTCAAACACAGTATTTAGTTAGTTTGTTGAATAGATTGATGAGTTTGAGGTTAGATTGGCATGTAGATAGTTGGAAATGGAGTTCTTACCTCTCTTTTTTTGAGTAATGCGACTAAATCTATGCTTGTTAATATGAAGTTTTTGGGCACAAAAACATATCTCTGTATAACTAAGAGAGAATATGTTTTTTTCCTAAGTGTCATTTTTAGTTTTTTTTCACATACGTTTTTTGATAAGTTGTCATTTTTTTATTTAAATTGCTATATTTATGTTGTCATGTATGATCTTAATCATCAATTATAATCATAATCCTAATCATTAATATATATTTTTCTATTTTCTATACGAGTACAAAGATGTTTATATACATTATACTATGTTTTTTTTTATTAATTCAATGATACTATTTTTTTTAAATGAGATTGTTTATTATATTATGTTTATTTTTTTGAAAAATATTTATTATATTATATTTAATAATATATATTCATAAAAAATTTTTATGATTTATAAATATTTATGTTTCATTAGTCATGCTTTTACATATTTGACGTATATCATATATTCATTAAACTATAATTTTATTATTTGACTCAGTCGTAATCTGATAGCTTTTTATATTATCATAAATTATTATGAATAATAATGTAACTATCAGTTATTGTTTTTTTTATTTAAATTCTCAGTTAGTCTCGCACAACGTGCGAGTTTAATCTAGTAGTAATATATAACATGTACATTTTGGCATTAAAAAAGGGAGGGGGTTCCCTAAAGTTATCCCAACTTGACTAGTCAAGTTGGGAAGATCTTGACCATTGGATTAAAATCAAGAGTGAAGATTTAAAACTTATCTTTAAATCTTGACCCTTGATTTTCATCCAAGGGTCATTATTATCCCAACTTGACAAGTTGGGATAACTTTAGGGAATACTTTCCCTAACTATAATCGTTACATGTACAACAACTTTGTCCAATAGGATTCACCGAAAAGGAATACAATGTGTTCAATGGGTTAGCGTGTGAAAAGCATTAGCCTGCATATAGTGTGAGCTAAAATCAATTGGGCTAGACTGTAAACATTCATGTTATGTACTCGTATAATATTGAAATCATGAACAGTTCCTCGCATTATATGGGCCAAAAGTAAATGGGCTAGACTGTAAAGTGTAAACATCCATATTTGGATGATGAGAAATTTTTAGTGTAGGATTTTCTAATTATATATGGTAGTATGGTACTAGTTTTCAGCCCATATTAAACGTAAATATCAAAATAAAAAATAAAAAAACATCAATGTAACCTTTCAAATTTCAATTAAATTTCTTTTTAAAGAAAAACTAAAATGATGTGAAAAGATAACTAATATTTTCTCAAAACCCGTGTAATTTGTCTTAATACGAAAAATCAAAGTGAGTAATTTCTTTTATTCTTATTGCAGATCAGGGATAAGCAAAAATGCACAAACCCCGATCCCGTCCAGTACCAGAAAGAGTACCAGTACCCTTTTTTTTGAATTTGAGGGATCGGTATCGATATTGGAGATTCCCGAAATCTCACCTTAGTCCCGATATTTCCCATGATAATATGTTTGATACTCTATATTCAAAATTTAAAATGCCAACTCAGTTCTCTAAGGCCCAATTAAACTTCAACTCAATTCTTGATGTTCAGTGTTTCATTTGACTCTTTCAAAATCAAGTACTAATATATGTCGTGAGCCACTTCCAATGACCAATGACTAGCCTTTAAATGTATCATGTTCGTGATTGAAATTGTGTGTGTATATAGCAAATGAACCTCTTTGTTTTGGGGATTTCCTTTTTTATTGGGTAATGTCATTAGAAGTAACCATGTTGAATAACTATGACACTGTTAAGTGTTAACTATGTAAATAAAATATCTCACAACTATGGAACAATTATGAAACTGTTACTATTTTTCTAAACGGCAGATGAGCCCATGAATATCATCGTCAGTGGTTATTAAATAGGGAATGGTTTCTTTCTAGAGTAGAACTTTACAATCCATCGACTAAAAATCAACTTACAAGTACACGCTATATTAAATTTAGGACATCAAGATGATCAAATAAAGACTCAAAATTTTCAAGAACAATCTTTGGGAGACAGGCTCATATGTGGCCGAAAAACCATTAATCTTTGTTCAATGTTTGCACTTGTTGTTGAACCGATGAAGCTTGGAACACTTTTTTTTTTCAGGTATATAATTGGGATATTATTTAGTTGTTTGCTCTTGTTCACATGGGTTAAGATGAAGGAAGCTAGCTAAGTTACAGTCATTAAGGGTGTTCTTAGAGCAGTGATTGCTCATTTTGCAGTGCAGTTGGTTAAGATATACGTACTCTGTAGCATTTAAAATTGTGTTAACCCCTTGGCTAATTCTTTGAGGTTTTTTTTTTTGGTGGTGGTTATATAGCTGGAACTTAGAGCTAACTGTTAACACTTAACACATACGCGTAACACATAAGAGAAAAGAAATTCTAGCGCCATCCTAAACCAAGTATATGGTTATTTTTTTACCATAATAAAACCTCATATATAAGAAAACAAGAAATTACTTGGAGTGACGGAGCGAAGTTTTTATTCAGAAATAGTAATTGACGTGTTGCCACGGGATTGTTATGAAATTATAACAAAATATTTGACTTTATATACGAGTACTAGTCTTCAGCCCCGTTCGATGGACGGATAGTCTCAAAATGTATATATCAAAGGTAAATATCAAAATAATAAATAACAAAACAGGTGAAAATAACAAAACATGAACAAAACAAATTTAAAAGAATAAACCCTTTTGTAGTAGAAGAAGAAGTCATAATCAAACTACAATTGACAACAAACTAAATAAAAAGAGATGA